>WFKR01000002.1:28917500-29517500 GCA_025331145.1 Rosa persica | reverse complement strand
GCATGCATGTTTTAGGTAAGAGAAGACTCTGATTCGTCATTTGTTTAGATGATTACTCTCAAGAAGAATAAACGCCTCAGTAAAATAACTGCAATTTATCAATGTTAAAATTTGATTATGAGTTTTGACACCTAGCTAGTTGCAAAATGTCCATGGCACAACTTTTACAGTATAAGAGCAAGTTCACCCATAGTCAAAAAATGTCAAGGTCGAAAAGTCGAAGGGTCGACCAGTCAAGAAACTATTCACTACACTGGACATGAGTTTCCACCCGTTCAGTTTCTTGATCAGTCAATACTGTTCATTATTTTATTTTTTAACTGTTCGTTGAAAACAATTTTTTTGGGTGTGAGATGTTAGAAAAAATTGTAGGTATTTATAGAGAAATTTTTATAATTTTTTTTCTTACCGTTAAAACCCCATAAATACATATTAATTGTTTGCCGTTGGATCCTCTTCTTAATTGAAACCAACGACCCAGATTAAAAGACCGTTGGATTCAAAAATTCTGTTCAGCCAACAGCTCATGTGCAAGTGTCCAAGCCCCTGACGTCAGCCATGTGGGGAGCTCGGGCTGAGCTGGCAGCAAACTTGACTGGGTAGGAAAATAGTCACGGGCTTGCCCTTTTTTTTTGGCCTGGGTCATGCAAAGCCAAAGCTTGGCTGGTCAAGCTTGGCCCGGTGGAAGCAATTTTTTCATTCTAGCTGGTCAACACATCATCAAAATGACATGGCAGCTGGCCAAAACCACACTGCTGCACTTGCTCTAAGGAAACTTAATTTATGTGTGGTCGAAGGTGGTCAGGGCGCCTGAGGCATTGTAGGCACCACTATGCAGAGATGGATGTTGAAGAAAAGAATATTATAGAGAATAAAGAATAAATAAATAAGCAAAGGGCAAAATGGGATGTTTCATGTGAAAAATTTGATAGTGAGGGTCAAATATCAAATTTGAATGTTTGAATATAAACACTATTTGAGAAAGCTATTTTTGTGATAGAAAAGTTTAAATTCAAAGGGTGCGTCTATTTCCACCATACTAAATACTTTGTTCACCCTATAACCAATTTTCTTTTTTCAAAATCCCAAAATTGTCCTTAACAACAATTATTAACAGAAAAACAATGAAAATGAGAAATCAAATTTTTTTTAATTAAAGCTTTACCCAATAGACATTCCAATTAACATATCAGCTTCCTATATATATATATATATATTTTTTTTTTTTTTCCTATCTTCTCCCTTCATCAATTACTATGACATAGAATCAAACATGAATCACATGAAGTAGAACAAAATAATATTAACCAATAATTCTTTTCACTTGTTGCTATAGCTTGAAAATTTCATCTAATTATTTGTTTGGTCGACTAGCAATGAAGAAGCTAAGATGAGATATATATTTTTTTGTATGGGGTTGATGGTGTGCTAATTTTCTATTTTCTTTTTTCTTTTTTCTTTTCCAGTTTCAAATTTTCAATGATAGTATCTTTTTTTTTATATTTAAAATTATTTGAGGATGAAATTAGAAGTTTGAGGATAAAAATTTAATTGTAGGGTGAACAAAACAATTGGTGGGATAGAAATAGCTTCACCCAATTCAATTTGCTTACCCGCAATGTATACCACCACACTACTAAAATCATGACGTTTGTCCAAAACTATAACCATAGTTAATCCTTCTAATTTTTTATTATCTGAAAACTATTCTCACAAAAATAAACTGTTAAAAAAAGCTTATCCCTTCTCCTCCTCCCCCCTTTCCCCCCAATATGTTGTTCCTCTTCATCTCGTTATGGCTAGAAGAAAATTCCAATCAATTCAATGATTCTGGTATAAGTTCTCACCTATGTTTCTGAATAATAAATTATCATCACCATGGCTTTGCCTGTTTGGGATTTGGGCTTTTCATCAGAGGACCTGGGTTTTGGAGATGATGGGTTAAGAAAGAAATCACGTTCTTCAGGGACTTCTGCTTTCGGCTGTAGGAGACGTCACGGGTTGTGGTGGCCATCGACGGCAACGGCGGAGGAGGCCATGGAAGGGACTGTTAGAGATAGGGGTGGGCATTCAATCCCGAAATCCCGAAGCTGAACCCGTCCCATCCCATCCCGGGCTATTAGGGACGGGATCAATATATGTTTTTAAGTGAACGGGATGATCCCGTCCCGTCCCGAATACTACGGGATTATAATGGGATTGCAATTTTAATCCCGTGCTGATCCCGTTTCGTCCCGATATATTTATATTTATAATTAAAATTAAAATTTTTAATATGTGTCAATATGTGATAGGTTATTTATAGTATATATGTTTCTGTCTAAGCATCTAACATACTAATAGTCTAATACTAACTTCAGACAAAAAAAAAAAAAAAAAGTAGGGCAAACTATCTAAAACTCTCGACTTTACTCTCATATAGTCATACTCTCCAAACCTGCCAAAGGCGGCAGCAAATGCAAATCTCCAGATCTCTCAATCTCTCATGCCCATCCTTTTTTGAGTTTCCACTTTCAAATTTCACTGCGCATAAGCATAAGGAGTCTCCAACTCTCAGTGAGCAACGCTATTTCACATGGTGAGGATTGAATCTTGTTCGCATGTTCTATTAGCAATCTTGTTCTATTTGGCTTTTACATATTCGGCTTATAATAGGTTTTGGTTGTTGAAAACTTGATATTGAAGGTAATTAAAGTTCTGAAACATTGATATAGTGAATGTGTTGATATAGTGAAGGATACAAGTCTCTGATCTTTAATTTCATATTATCATTGTTATGCAGGGTAAAACTAACCAGAGCAGTTCAAGTCATGGCCCAACTCAAGAAACTAGTGCTGGCTCTTCAACAGCAACCTCACCTCCTGTAACACAGCTACAAGCCCCCAATGATCCAATTGAGAACCACAAAGATGAAGATGTAAGTAACTCTGATCTTACTCCTTCCCAAGGTGCTAAACGTCAACGAAGCTATGTTTGGGATCATTTTAAAGTATATGAGAAAAAAGAAACTATTAAGGACAAAGATGGGAATGATACTGTGGTGGTTACAAATAAGGCTAAGTGCATCTACTGCCCTAGAGGTCAGTTGGGAGATTATTCAGTCGATAGTGCAAGCAATGGTACCTCTGGAATGCTTAGGCATATCAATAAGTACTGCAGATATTATCCGCCTAATGTGGAGAAAAAACAGAAAGTACTTGTAGGTGATAAAACTCAGGGTAACAAGCTCACAGCCGTAGGTTATAACCAAGAAGATTACCTTGAAGCTTGTGTAGAAATGGTTGTCATAGATGAGCTCCCATTTAGTTTTGTGGAAAGGCCTGGGTTTAATAGGTTTTGTACTAGAGTCTGCCCATTGTTTAACATCCCCTCTCAGAGAAAATTGGTTAGAGAGTTTCTAGCCATGTATGATAAGCAGAAGAAAGAGTTGATGAAAAATCTAAAGATGCATAGAGTTTGCTTAACTACCGACACATGGACTAGCATTCAAAATGTCAATTATATGGTGCTCACTGCCCATTTTATTGACAGTGATTGGCAGATGCACAAAAGGGTCCTAAATTTTTGTGTTATTCCTAATCATCAAGGACCAACAATCGGCAGGCTTATAGAGTCGTGTTTGTTAGATTGGAAGATTGAGAAGGTGTTAACAATCACGGTTGACAATGCTGCTGCAAATAATTCAGCTTTGGAATGGATTAGGTCTAAGATGAATAACTGGAATCCTTGCCATGCTGTGTTGGGTGGTAAGTATCTGCATGTTAGGTGCACTGCTCACATCACAAATCTGGTGGTAGGGAGTGGCTTAAAAAGGCTGAATAAGAGTGTTTTGGCTATAAGAAATTCTGTCAAGTATGTGAGGTCCTCTCCAAATAGAATGAACAGCTTTAAAAAAGCTGTGGAGAAGGAGAAGCTGACAAGTAAGGGCTTGGTGTGTTTGGATGTTCCCACAAGATGGAATTCCACATATCTTATGTTGGAAGCAGCCCTAAAGTTCAAGAAAGCATTTACAAGGCTGGGGGATGATGAGGAAACTAAATGCCAATTTTTGGGTTATTTCACTGAACCTGAAGAGGAGCATGATGAGGATGGAAACCTGGTTCCAAGTAAGAGTAAGAGGAGTAGAGTTGGACCACCAACTGATGATGATTGGGCCAAGGCAGAGGTCTTTGTGGATTTGTTAAAGGTGTTTTATGATGTTACCTTGAGGGTTAGTGCATCATTGCACCCTACAGTGCACACAACATTCCATGATGTCGTGACAATGGAGCAGAACATCAATTCCATGTTTGTTATGCCTGAGTTTGCAACTGGTTCAGAAACAGAAAAAGTATTGTGTGATATGGCAGCCCACATGAGAACAAAATTCCTGAAATATTATGGTTCTTTTCATGAACTGAACCACTTGGTTGTTATTGGCCTTGTGATGGATCCTAGGTTCAAGCTCAGGAATATCTCTTATCTATTGAAAGAGGAGGGTTTGGATGAGATAGATGTGCAAAACAAGAGCAAGCAGCTTAAAGAAGTGTTGATGTCACTCTATGATGAGTATGCACCTAACGTTGATGGCGGAAGGCATGTTAAAAAGGATGGAAGCCCTACATCTTCAAACAATTCAGTGACAAGCAGTGATAGCAAAGGTAATGTTAAGATTGGGAGGGGAAAACTTTTGCAGGATTGGAGAAAGGTTGTGGAAGAAAGTGAAGAGGCTGTTGTTGCACATGAAGTGGATCAATACCTGTCGGATCCCTTGGAATACACAGAAGATGATGAGGAGTGCTTTGACATCTTGTGTTGGTGGAAGATCAATGGTTCAAAGTACCCGGTCTTGACAAATATTGCAAAGGATCTGCTTGCAATTCAAACATCAACAGTAACTTCCGAGTCGGCTTTTATTACCGGAGGCAGGGTCATTGATGCATTTAGGAGTTCCTTAACTCCTAAAACTGTAGAGGCATTAATGTGCATGCAGTCATGGTTAAGGGGTGATGATATAGGCAGCCTGGAAGATGAGCCTAGCATTGAGGAATATGAATTTTATGAAAAAGTTGAATCAGGTAATTTTGTGTCCTAGTCTCAAGTCTTTTGCTCCTACTGGTTACAAACTTTTCCATTTCAAATTTGTTCCTAATCTTTTACATTCTGTTCCTAACATGTTGGCTGTTGTTGGCAATGATATATGCCTATATGGATAATTAAATAAACTCAAGTAAGTTGACATGGGTTTTCTTATTACTTTTTTGCAATTTTATTGTAGAATATTCAAGTGGAGCTCTGGGCAGAAACACATCTCTGCCCCCAAAACCAAAAGGAAAGACAGAGGTTGGGTCTGTGATTGACGTATGAAGCGTGAAGCCCTGAAGAATGAAGAGAGATGAAGCTATATGGCTGGCTGTTCCTTGTTTCTTTTGCTTCCTTCTAATTATGGCATTATGCATCTTATCGTTAGACTTTGTTTAATCAGTTCGCTTCTTTAACTTTGCATCTTCTGGACTTATTTATCAAGTGTTGAAAACTTGTAGTATGCCATAAGGCATGGATATGTATGGATAATTTAAATTTGGTATTTGGTTAAACCTTGTGATGATTATTGATGCTAAAGATTAATTATTTAAAAACAGGCTCGATGATCCCGAATAAACCCGAAACCGAAACAGATGGGATGGGATGGGATGGGATCATTTGTCAAAAAAGGCGATCCCGTCCCGTCCCATCCCGTTATTAGAATCGGGTTTGGGTTTGGGATCATAGCCATCCCGACCCGTCCCGTCCCGTGCCCACCCCTAGTTAGAGAGAGAAGAGGGTTTAGGGAAATAAGGTTGGGTTCACGATCAGGTCAGCCAATCAGGTTGGGGACGGGGTTGTGGTGGTGATGGTGTGGGGGGGGGGGGGGGGGGGTGTGGTGAGCGAGAACTTTGTGTTTTATTAAAAAATAAAAATTAAATAATTAAAGTATTAAATTAATAAGTTTCTTTTATTGTGGTTATGTTTAAGGAAATCGATATTTTAGAAGAAATTGTTGTGTCTTTCATTGACAATAGGGGCCTCTTTATATATAGGATTACAAGCATAGAATCAGAATTGTATACGGAAACATAATCGTATAATGAATGGATATCTACGAAGACATCTCTGAGAATATCTCTAAGATTAACCGTATTACAACTCAGACAAGTAACTAAGTGTTTGGGTCAGACACATAATTCAGATATCATCTTGTATCGCCTAAACGTGGTGTTTCTCTCGTTGCCTCGTCAAAAACTTTGCCGAGTAACAAAAACTATGTGGGACAAAAATAATCTCGGTCGAAGGAGAAAAAGACTACAACACACCCTTCACGTTTCGAGACCAAACATGTAGACATCTGCCCCTAATGTCTGCGTTTCCCCCTGAGAGTTCAGATAACTTCCATAAGCCAATGCTTGCAACATGTTTCTTGAACGTGGATTTGGGCAATGACTTAGTAAACAAGTTTGACACATTGTCCTCAGATCAAACTTGGTTAACTTTGATATTGAGGAGCTTCTATTGCTGCTGATTATAGAAGAATTTGGGCTATAGTGCTTGGTGTTGTCGTCTTTGATGTAGTCTTGTTTCATTTGTTCATTACACTCAGCATTATCCTCATAAATGCTGGTATGCTCATCTGTGGTAGACTTTAAACCACAATTGTTTCGAACATGCGTAATTATGGATCTAAGCCTTATACATTCACTAACCGCTTCGTGAAGAGCAATAATCTCTGCATGATTCGAAGAAATAGCTACAAAGGTCTGCTTTGTAGACCTCCAAGATATCGTGGTCTAACCCATGGTAAACATAACTAGTTTGGGAGCGACCTTTGTGTAGGTCAGAGAGGTACCTAGCATCAACAAAACCTTCCAAAACACTTATATCATTTTAGGATGGGTAGAGGGAACGCAGACCACTATTGGTGGCGTCCCTGACATGTGATGGGTCTGAATCTATTATCTCTCTGAACAAGCCCATATCAATCATTCCACTTAGGTATCGAAAGATAACTTTAACACTAGTCCAATGACGTCGTGTTGGCGTAGAGCTATGTATATCTAATAAGTTCACGGCAAATGAGATGTTCGGTCTTGTGCATTGAGCTAAGTACAATAATGTGCCTATTGCACTTAAGTATGACACTTTTTCCTCTAGCACATCTTGGTCGTCATCATTTGGATGAAATGTATCCTTCTTTGGATCAAGACTACGGGTGACTATTAGGGTGCTTGAAGGCTTAACTTTATTAGTATTGAAATGCCTAAACATCTTTTGGGTATAAGCTGACTAACGAATCAGGATACCATCTTCACGGTGCTCAAGTTCCAAACCGAGACAAAACCGTGTTCTCCCAATGTCCTTCATCTCAAACTCGGATTTCAAGTGGTCAATAGTTTCCCTTAACAAACACTTTAAGGGTGCCAATTATGTTCATGTCATCAACATAAACCGCTACTAGTGCAAATCCTGAACTTGTTCTTTTTATGAACACACATGGACATAGTTCATTGTTCAAGTATTCACTTAGACGGTTATACTACATCCATCCGAATTGCTTCAATCCATATAGTGAGCGTTTCAACTTTATTGTAAACACGTTCTGTGATTTAGAGCTACTTGACTTGGGTAACTGAAGTCCATCTAGGACCTTCATGTATATCTTTGTATCTAGATCCCCATATAGATACGCAGTAACCACATCTATGAGCTGCATGTTCAGTTTTTCGAAAACTACCAAACTGACAAGGTAGCGAAACGTAATGACGTCCATTACAAGAAAATAGGTCTCCTCATAATCTATTTCAGGGAGTTGTGAGAAGCCTTGCGCCACAAAGCGAGCTTTATACCTTACAATCTCGTTTCTCTCATTATGCTTTCTAACGAATACCCATTTATGACTAACTGGTTTGGTGTTGGGCGGTATTGGCACACCTAGCCCAAATACCTTTCTTTTTGCTAGAGAATCAAGTTTTGCCTGGATCGCTTCTTTCCATTTTGGCCAATCAGCTCTACGTTGGCATTCATCAACGGAGCATGGTTCGATGTCATCGATCTAAACTCACGCGCTACAGAATACCCAAATACATCATCAATGATGATGGAGCTTCTTTCCCATGTCTCATCTACACTAGTGTAATTTACAGAGATCTCTACGTTCTCAAGGATAGAGGGGCATCCCCTAAAGATGTCTCTTGGATATAACCATAATTCAGAACATTCTCATGGGACGGATTTTGAATATTGATGATCAAAGGATTTGTTTGTGCCTCATTCGCTCTCTTTCTAGGGCGAGTATCCTTCGAACCAACTGGTCTACCACTCTTCCTCAAGGGACCTGCGGACATAGATGCCACATCACTGCCAATTTGAGCAGTGGCGCCATTTCATGGTACCTCAGGAGTGGCGTTACGTCTAGTATTCGGGACGTCAATCCTTGCGGGCACATTTGCAGGGCTATATGTGATCTAGTCACTTTGGCAATATCAGAAAACGCATCAGGCAGAGTATCTGCTACGTTCTGAAGCTTGATAATTCTTTGCACTTCAAGTTCGGACTGTGCGGTATAGGGATCAAGATGAGACATAGTGGGGACCAACCATGACAATTCCTGTTGTTCCTACTGAACATCTGTGTTCTTATCTCCCCCTAACGACGAGCAGGCTGTCTCGTTAAAGTAACGATCCTTAAATCTAACGGTAAAGAAATCGCCTGTTAAGGGTTCTAGGTAGCGGACGATAGTTGGAGCCTCAAATCCAACATATATGCCCATTCATCTCTGTGGACCCATCTTAGTACGTTGTGGCAGTGTAATAGGTACATAAATGGCACACAAAATGCTTAAGTTCGAGATATCAGGCTCGTAACCAGTCCCTAGTTGTAATGCAGAATAAGGTTGGGTGACAGTGGATCGTAGATGAATTAGCGTGGCTGCATGCAATATTGCATATCCCTAAACGAAAACAGGGACATTGGTACGCATAACCAATGTCTGAGCTATCATTTATAGTCGTTTGATAGCAACTTCCATGAGACCATTTTGGGTGTGTACATAAGGAACTGGATGCTCAACATCAATCCCCAGTGACATGAAATAATCATCGAACGTTTTCGATGTAAATTCCCCTACATTATTAAGTCGAATTGACTTAGTCGGGTGGTCCGGGTAGTGTGACCATAGACGGATAATCTGGGCTAGAAGTTCAGCATATGCAACATTTCGAGTGGACAACAGCGCGACATGTGACCAACGTGTTGACGCATCAACCAACACCATAAAGTATTTAAAAGGTTTGTAAGGTGGTTGAATCAATCCGCATATATCCCTTTGGATTCTCTGTAAGAACAGAATGAGTATTTTTGAATTGTTTGCGTAGGATGGTCTCGGTCCTAATTTCCCAAAGAAACAAGCTTTGCAAAATGAGGAGGGGCCTTAGAAGCAACCAATGAGAATTTTGGTTGGGCATGAGAGTTTGAAGCGCTATTCGAAGAAAAATTGGTGACTATATCACCCATCATTGCGTTATGGCCATAGGAAAAGTCATCCATGGCCATGATTGGCATCCATAGCATCATGGCCATGGGAGACGCCTATCATGGCGTCAGGAGGAAGGACGGTGGTGGCGACGGCAGTCACACTCAGTCTAGGAATCAATTTTTGATTCTTGCTTCATTTGCTCAAAAGAATGGATGTGCGTGTGAAGTCTTTAGTATATGGATTATCATATCATAACCTGGATATCCTAGTCGGTCATGCCAAAGCCAATATGTGTCTGAATCTAAGAGATCTTCTCTGATCACATTATTGGATTCAATAGGTCGAATTGTAGTGACATAAAGTCCACTAGATTGATACATAGGCTTCTCTAAGATGCGCTTCCATCCGCAATCATTATAGGTAATGCAAAAGAACTCTTTTCCGTTCTCTATATGTGTTTCCGCATGGGAACCCAATTACCTCTGATATCTTTAAAGCTCAATAAGGTTCGATTTGTCTTAGGAGCGTAGAGAACTTTTGCGACATTAATCATGGTCCCATTTGGCAAGAGGAATTGGGTCATTCCATATCCTTGAACCAATCTTGATGGCCCAGCCATCGTAGTCATAAAGGAATATGTAGGCAATATCTCCAAGAAATTGCCTACGAAGGAGAATGGTGCGCATAGTCACACTATCTACAAGACATTGTAGTTCTCCAAAATCTATTCCTAAAAGAAAAAGCTTATAATTAAAAAGAATCATAAGGAAAAGAACTTGGTACGTCTTAAATGAGGCACAACTTAAACCTTACACTCAAACATCATCGTTGGTAATATAGTGATCAAACAAGGGTCATTACCCGCTGAAGATTGTTTCTAAACTGCTAATCAAATGTCACAAACTACTCTAAACTATGCTACTGAATAGTTAACGAAACTAAATTAAGTAACTAACCTAGACTCAATGGAATTTTCTGAAAATTTTACAGAACTCTAAAAACACATTGAACAACATGTACACAAAATTTCAGAATAGTTGGAGTTTATTTGCTATATGAAATAAATCTCGTAAAACTGAACACAGAAGCTAATCAAACATAAACAGATTTTATAAGATTCTAAAACTGTTAATAGAAACAAAGCTAAGGACTCATTCTCTACCACCGAACACATTCATTCATATCAAAGCTTAGTTATGGAATTCTAATTCTCAATTGAATTTATCCAAAATTAACTCACAAGCTCGAGTTAACCCATTACCCTTTCTTAGTTCCTCGTTAAGTGAATACAAGCTCACCACTTAATCTATTTTCGAATATGCAACCTAGACACAAGCTCGCTAAGTTTAACATATCAAAATCATTAAGCAAGAAAAGGGTTTGGATAAATCTAGGGTCACAAGTACGTTGGTAGTCTTGCTAAACCTATGGTTTGAGTCACATGTAATTCGCGAAAACATTTTGCTACTCAATTGGAATGAACACAAGACATATACGAATCTAGTGTTACTCCTAGCATTAGAATCCTAACTTATTCATTTAGTTGCGCACCTAAGCAAATAAGTAAAGATTCATCTTGTAGACATGGTGAAACAAACACTCAATTGATAATGTAGAAAACCAAAAACTAAAATGTCATCAATATGAATTGAACATGTTCGGGGCTTTGAAATCGCCCCTAGCTACAAAAAGATTTAGCTACACATAGTTATGAAGAAAACAAAAACTAGAAGAAAAGAAAAGGAAGAGATGATAGCTGGATGATGGCAGAAAGGATGTTGTTCGTTCTCCTCTTGTGCAGTAGACATAAGTCTAGACTAAATGTCTCTTTCTCTCCATTCAGCTCTCACACTTAATTATGCTCTCTAATATGGTCATCTCTCTCCCAATACTCTCCATATGCTGCCCATTCCAACCCTTGCTTTTATAGAGCTCCTAGCACTAGTTATTGCAGCTGGAAATATTTCTTTGTCAAAGATGGATGGCTGCAACTTTGTCAAAACTGGTGTGCTGTAGTTGTTGTAAAGCAATGGTGGCTGCAATCTTGTCAAAATTGGTGGATACAAAGCTTCAGTTTTTTCAAGAGTAATGTGCTGAAGCTGCAGTCAAAGTTTGGTGTCTTGCAACTTTGCCAAGTTAGGTGTGCTGCCACTTCAGTTAAAGTATCAGATTCTCGGAATGTCTGACCTTACTGTACTAATTCGGCCATAACCTTTTGTAGAAAAATGATATGGACGAACCGTTAAAATTTCTGGAAACTAGACATCCAAGGTTTTCCAACCATATAAAGTCCATTTTCTCATTCGCTCTGAGCTGTTCTCAGTTTCATTTTGAAATTGACTGATCTGCACAGGCAGATTTGCTGATTTGGATTCTTTTCTTCTACTTTGCTCCATAACACCTACAAAACATAAAAATAAAGTAAATCACTCAAATAGATGGAAAACTAGTTAGGAAAACATGAAGAAATTGATATAGAATCATGTACATTTATGAGCTTATCAAATTCCCCCACACTTATCTTTTGCTAGTCCTTGAGCAAAACAAAAGAAACTAACTAGAAAAAGCACAAGAATTTAATGTCTTCCAAACACCTCAGAGAACTTACAATGCCCACAAGTATGATCAACAAAATTCGAATAGTCATATATCAGAATTCACAACTTCACTTAAAAGCTAATTTATTTTGATAACCATCATGCTCAAAGTATAATGCAAGGACAATCAAACCCACACAATAAATGAGAACCAACTTCCTCATGGTTCAAACAAGAAATTCACTTAATTTCTCACAGAGATGCTCTCAATTCTTTTCACTCATGATTTTCTGACTCAGCGCACACAATCCTAAGTATTTCTACGTGAGAGAATTGATAATATAATGACAACAAAAAGCTCACGTAGAAAACAAGACAAAAAAAAAAGCTCTTTCTGAATATATATATATATATATATATATATATTTTCACTTAGATTCCACGAACGATACTAGCATAAGACCAAATGAACCCAAGCCATAGGCTCATCTCCATGCACAAATCTCCACATGACAACTGCCGTCTCCAATGATCAAATAGGTATTTTATTCAGGGTTTTAATGGAGCCAAGGGTTAAGGTTAAAAGAAAGAAAAGATATGGAATAACAAAGATCCTAAAGAACCTAGTGGAGCACTAGAAGAACATAAGAGATAACAAAATCTTGAAACTCCTCAAGGTAATCAATCTTCAAACGCATGAAGCAAGCAATTTTTTTTTCAAGGCCAGATGTCATCTTCTTGGGCCTTTGCTTCATTCTAAACATTTCTTCTAACTCTCATGAAATAGGACAAAAGCCAAATTTTCTTGAACAAGTCTTCAACTCAAAATAAACTCCTTATTCAAAAAGGAGGGACTAAAATCCATACACACTTTTTTTTTTCTCCTTCGCCGTATACTTATTTTTTTTCTTCATATTGTTTTCTTTTCCGGCATACATATATATATATATATATATATATTTTTTATGGACAAGTCTTTCCCCCACACTTGCTTACAAAAGTACCTTGAACATAAGTATCTCTCTAAAGATTGCCCCACTAATTCCTTAGGATAGGGTAAGGATATATCTATACTAAGCTCATGGTAAAGGAGTTTGTGGGTGATGAAAGAAAAAGGCTCAATGTAGGCTCAAAAGGGGTTTATCTAGGGGGTTGCACAATTTGTGTGCATAAAGGGACACAGGTTTAATTTGGCTATGGTGGTAAATCCTAGTGCCTGTATCCCTTCAAAGGTTCTAGCATTAGATTGGCAAAAAGTTTCAACAGGCATGAAAGATGAGTTCTAGCATTCTCAGTTACATTAAAAGCTGCTATGACATGTGAAATCAACAAACCATCGTCAAGAAAATAGGATGATCTAATAAATTCACTCAAAAAAAGAAAAGCACATATACAGGATCAAACGCTCACAAGGGTTAAAATTAAGTTCAACTTGTCCTAGCATGCATCAGTCAATTCTCAAGTATCACATTAGCCTAACCATCAATGCATATATGTTAAGCACAATAATCATAAAAATCCATTAGCAATTACTTGAAATCAAGAATCTGACATATGCTTGTAATCATTTTGTGACCATAATAAATTTCTGAAAAGTTCAGACTTGTAGTGTTTGGAAGAACCCTAAAGACTCAACAAAGAATAAACCTAAGAACTACTCTGTTTTTTTTTTTAGATAACAAAAAGTTCAAATTCCTTCCCCCCACACTTAAACTAAACATTGTCCTCAATGTTTGATCTAGAATTAATCATGCAACGATATAGTTAAGTATAGAAGGAAAGACAAAAACACAACAAAAACAAATATAGTTAAGAAGAGTCGAGAATGCTCCCTCATGTAGACCTCTCAATGCTTATGATCTTTGGACACCGACCTCAAGGCTATAAGCTTTGAATCTCTAGTGTACGCTTCATGCCAAATGCGCACAATCTTCCTCTTCCAACCATTGGGTTGCCTCCCAAGAAGCGCTTGGTTTAACGTCCTCAGCCAGACGAGGCAGGAATCAATCTTCTTGTGACTCTAGTTCGTGAAGGGGCAATACTTCCACATTTTGCATCACAAAAGGCTCATAATAGATCTTCAGTCGATGTCCATTTACCTTGAATAATTTGTCGGTTTTTTCACTACGAATCTCAACTGCACCATGAGAGAAAACATTAGTAATAACAAAAGGACCAACCCAACGAGAGCGTAGTTTACCTGGAAACAATTTAAGGCAAGAATGGAAGAGAAGAACTTTTTGTCCTACGACAAAAGTTTTCCTTGTGATCATTTTGTCATGAAAGGCCTTTGTTTTCTCCTTGTATATTCTTGAACTCTCATAGGCATCATTACGTATTTCCTCAAGCTCATTCAATTGCAGCTTTCTTTGCTCACCAGCAACATCCAAGTTCATATTGCACCGCTTCACTGCCCAATATGCCTTATGCTCCAACTCAACCGGAAGGTGACACGGTTTTCCATAGACCATTCTGAATGGTGACATCCCAATTGGTGTCTTATAAGCTGTTCTATATGCCCATAATGCATCATCAAGTCGCAAGCTCCAATCTTTCCTATTAGGATTCACGGTCTTTTCCAAAATTTGCTTTACCTCACGGTTAGAAACTTCTGCTTGGCCACTTGTTTGAGGATGATATGGCGTTGAAACCTTATGTGTGATGTTGTATTTCCTCAACAATGCCTCAAATGATCTATTGCAAAAGTGACTTCCTCCATCACTGATGATAGCTCTTGATGTTCCAAATCTAGTAAAGATGTTAGATTTAACAAAATCTACAACAACTTTAGAATCATTAGTACGGGTGGCTTTAGCTTCCACCTATTTGGAAACGTAATCAACAGCTAAAAGAATGTAAAGGTTACCATACGAGGACAAAAAAGGTCCCATGAAATCTATGCCCCAAACATCAAAAAGTTCAACAACAAGAATAGGAGTTTGTGACATTTGGTTTCTAGCACCTAAATTACCTGTTCGTTGACAACGATCGCATGACTTGCAAAACTCAAATGCATCCTTGAACAAGGTAGGCCAATAAAATCCACTCTCAAGTACCTTGAGAGCTGTCCTTTTTGCTCCAAATGGACCACCACATGCATAGGAATGGCAAAAAGTAAGAATAGAGAGAAATTCAGAGTTAGGTATGCACCTTCTTATCAACTGATCTGCACAATGTTTCCATAAGTAAGGATCATCCCACACATAATACTTGGCAGTTTTGGCAAGCTTGTCCTTTTGAGCCTTTGTCAAATCATCCAGAAACTTCTTGGTTACTTTGTAGTTGACGATATCTGCATACCAAGGTTCCAAAATTTCTAAGTGAAAAAGTTGCTCATCCGGAAAACTTTCATGCAAAGGCAATAGATCCTTATCTGCATTTGAACCATTTACAAGTCGACTTAGGTGATCTGCTACCACATTCTCACTTCCCTTCTTATCCTTGATTTCCAAATCAAACTCTTGTAAGAGAAGCATCCACCTAATAAGCCTCGGCTTTGCATCCTTCTTTGTAAGAAGATACTTCAAAGCTGCATGGTCAGAAAACACAATCACTTTAGTACCAATTAAATATGAACGAAATTTCTCTAAAGCGAAAATAACAGCTAAAAGCTCCTTCTCTGTAGTTGAATAATTCAACTGAGCATCATTAAGAGTCCAAGATGCATAGTAGATAACGTGTGGAAGCTTGTTCACACGTTGGCCCAAAACAGCACCTACAACATAGTCAGAGGCGTCACACATTAGCTCAAATGGCAAATTCCAATCAGGAGGAGTGATGATAGGTGCTGTGGTTAACAACTCCTTAAGTTTCTCGAAAGATTTTTTGCATTCCTCATCACACTCAAATGCCACTTCCTTTTGTAACAACCTACATAAGGGTCTTGATATTTTTGAGAAGTCCTTGATGAATCGCCTATAGAAACCTGCATGTCCAAGAAAAGAACGAACCTCTCTCACACTTGTGGGAGAGGGTAAGGAACGTACAAGATCTATTTTTGATTTATCAACTTCTATGCCCTTAGCAGAAATAACGTGCCCAAAAACAATGCCTTGATCAACCATGAAATGACATTTTTCCCAATTTAAAACAAGGTTAGTTTCAATGCAACCATTAAGCACAAGAGATAGATTATTTACGCATTTATCGAAAGAATCACCGTAAACACTAAAATCATCCATGGAAACTTCTATGATGTTTTCGACAAAATCTGAAAATATACTTACCATACATCTTTGAAACGTTGCAGGCGCGTTACAGAGTCCAAAAGGCATCCTCCGGTATGCAAAAGTCCCGAAAGGACAAGTGAATGTTGTCTTTTCTTGATCCTCCGGAGCAATAGCAATCTGATTGTAACCTGAATAACCATCAAGAAAGCAATAATGAGAATGACCAGCTAACCTTTCGATCATCTGATCCATAAAGGGTAGTGGGAAGTGATCCTTGCGGGTTGTTGTGTTTAATTTTCGATAGTCAATACACACCCGCCACCCATTTTGCACACGTGTAGGCACTAGCTCATTGTCTTCATTTTTCACAACTGTGATACCAGATCGTTTAGGAACTACCTGCACTGGCTCACCCATTTGCTATCTGAGATGGGGTAGATCACACCCACATCTAGCAACTTTAGTACCTCCTTCTTTACCACCTCCATCATGACAGGATTCAAACGACGCTGAGCTTCCCTTGTTGGTCTTGAACCTTCCTCAAGAAGTATTCTATGCATGCAAGTTGCCAGGCTAATGCCTTTTATATCTGCTATGCTCCATCCAATAGCGGTCTTGTACTCCTTGAGCACACGAATCAACTTTTCCTTCTCTAACTCTATGAGGTTTGAGGCAATGATCACAGGTAGTGTTCCTTCCTCTCCCAAAAATGCATATTTCAAGTGATCCGGTAGTGGCTTAAGCTCTAACTTGGGGGCCTGCACCACAGAAGGCAACAACTTTTCAGTAGATAAAGGAAGAGAAGTGAAATCATTGGAATTACCTCCAAATCGTGGTAATGACTCAAGGGCAGCCACAGTTTCCTCAATATCTTCCCTCAACTCAATGTCCCTTTTTGAGTTCTTTGATGTTTCAAACTGCAAGCTTTGAGAGATAGTGGTTTCCAATGCATCCTCACTTATGACTTCAAAGAATTTCTGAGCTAAATCATCAAGAATGTCAATAGAAAAACAAGAACGCAACTCACTAGGATACCTCATAGCTTCAAAGATGTTGAAGCTTATTATGTCACCATCGAACTCCATTGTCAAGGTCCCCTCATAAACATCAATCTTAGTTCTAGCGGTTCTCATGAAAGGTCGGCCTAGAAGGATAGGTGTAGATGTAGATGATGGCTCTTCATCCATCTCTAACACATAAAAGTCTACTGGAAAGATTAAATCATTTACCTGCACCAAAACATCTTCCAACAAACCTTTGGGATATGCATTAGAACGGTCAGCCAATTGAATAACAACACCATCTTTTTTTAGTTCACCAAGACCTAGAGACGCATAAACTGAATAAGGCATGACATTTATAGATGCACCTAAGTCTAACATAGCACGCTCAAACCTGGTGTTACCCATTATGATGGGAATAGTGAAGCTACCGGGGTCCTTACACTTCGGTGGAAGTTTTTGTTGGAGCACTGCTGAAACATTCTCACTAACCTTCACAGTCTCATTCACATTTAACCTCCGCTTGGTAGTGCAAAGCTCTTTTAGAAATTTGGCATATTTTGGGACTTGCTTTATTGCATCTAAGAGTGATATGTTCACTTGGACTTTCCGGAATGTTTCCAAGATCTCCTTTTCAAGTTCCTCTTTCTTTGATTTAGCAAACCTACGCGGAAAAGGAAGACATGAAGTAGTCAAACTTGGAACTGCATTACTAACCTTAGAATCTCTCAAACCCGTGGGTTTAAGGGCTGCCTTTGATGTATTTATGTGTTTAGGGGGCTGCCCTAAATTGTCCAAGCACTCATGGTTGTCCTCCTTTGCTACTGTAGCTTCTCCTTACTCCTCCTCATTATTCATGGCCCTCCGAACTCTTTTTTGCACTCTTGACTACTCCAAAACTTCTTTCCCACTTCTTAAGGTCACGGCACTAGCATTCTCAAAGCCCCCCTTTGGATTGATCACAGTTTGACTAGGGAGCTTTCCTTGTTGGTGTTGTTGTCCAATTATGTTTGCTAGTTGACTCACTTAACGCTCAAGATTCTCAATACATTTATCTGTTTTCTGTTAAAAAGATTGTTGAGAGTTAGCTAAAGAAGCAACTAAATCCTCAAGAGACTTCCTTGGAGCTTGTTGTTGAGGAGGAGGTTGATAAGATGTTTGTGGTCTAGCTTGATAGAATCCAGGTGGGCGATTGTAATTGCTTCCTTGAGGTTGCAAGACATTGTCATTGTTGCTCCACCTAAAATTCGAATGATCACGCCACCCTGCATTATAGGTATTAGAGAATGGATCATATTTCGGCCTTTGTTGCCCTTGAAATCCAACCACATTAGCTTGCTCAAAACCATTTTGCTCCATCAATGATGGACATGTATCAGGAACATGTCCCACCATTGAGCACACACTACATACTTGCTTTGGCGCGATCACAACCTGTTTCACAAGATTAGTTAAGTTAGCTAATTGTAATTCAATATTAGAATTAGTACTTACCTCTTTGACACTCTTAAGTGATAGCTCATCTCTTCCTCCAAATTGCCGAGTATTTCCAGCTATGTTCTTTAACAATGCTTTAGCAGTAGTTTCAGTTTTGTCCATGAATGCTCCCCCACTTGCTGCATCAAGCATCACACGATCTGTGCCACACAGTCCTTCATAGAAATATTGTATGAGAAGGTGCTCTGATATTTGATGATTAGGACATGAGGCAAACAAGCGCATGAATCTCTCATAGTATTCTCCAAAAGACTCTCCATGCATTTGCCGAATTGCACATATATCCTTCCTTATGCTTGCGGCCTTCGTGGCAGGAAAATATTGCTCAAGGAATGCTTGTTTCACTTGATTCCATGTGGTGAGTGATCCGGAAGGCAAATTGTAAAGCCATTCCTTAGCCTTACCCTCCAATGTAAATGGGAAGGCCCTTAACATAACGTGGTCTTCATGGATAGTTGCTGGCTTCATTCCTGAACATACCATATGTAGCTCCTTAAGATGCAAGTTGGCATCTTCTGTTGCGAAGCCATGAAACTTAGGCAAATAGTGAATCATGCCGGACTTTGGCTCAAATCCTCCAGCCTCATTCGGATTTGGATAGGAGATGCACAACAATTGTTTTTCGACATTAGGAGTTGCCAACTCCCTCAAAGTACGGTTGGCCATGTCTTCTTCCTCTTCCCCAGAACTCAAGTGTGGTGGGGACGGTGGTGGCAAGGATGTCGGTGCTCGCGTTTCCTTGATTGTCCTTCGAAACTCTCTAAGTGTGAGTTCAAGCTCAGGATTATACTCAGCAAGATCAAGGCTCTTATTCCTCCGAGTATGCATGCACAATGAGAGGTATCTACAACAATTAAAGCAACTAAGTTAATAACCCAATGAAACAAATATAATAACAATAAGACAAACAAAATAGATTAGCTATTTAGGGAAAAACAATCCCCGGCGACACGGCGCCAAAAATTGGTACGTCTTAAACGAGGCACAACTTAAACCTTGCACTCAAACATCATCGTTGGTAATATAGTGCTCAAGCAAGGGTCATTACCCGCTAAAGATTGTTTCTAAACTGCTAATCAAATGTCACAAACTACTCTAAACTATGCTACTGAATAGTTAACGAAAATAAATTAAGTAACTAACCTAAACTCAATGGAATTTTCTGAAAATTTTACAGGACTCTAAAAACACATTGAACAACATGTACACAAAATTTCAGAATAGTTGGAGTTCATTTGCTATATGAAATAAATCTCGTAAAACTGAACACAGAAGCTAATCAAACATAAACAGATTTTATAAGATTCTAAAACTGTTAATAGAAACAAAGCTAAGGACTCGTTCTCTACCACCGAACACATTCATTCATATCAAAGCTTAGTTATGGAATTCTAATTCTCAATTGAATTTACCCGAAATTAACTCACATGCTCGAGTTAACCCATTACCCTTTCTTAGTTCCTCGTTAAGTGAATACAAGCTCACCACTTAATCTATTTTCGAATATGCAACCTAGACACAAGCTCGCTAAGTTTAACATATCAAAATCATTAAGCAAGAAAAGGGTTTGGATAAATCTAGGGTCACAAGTACGTTGGTAGTCTTGCTAAACCTATGGTTTGAGTCACATGTAATTCGCGAAAACATTTTGCTACTCAATTGGAATGAACACAAGACATATACGAATCTAGTGTTACTCCTAGCATTAGAATCCTAACTTATTCATTTAGTTGCGCACCTAAGCAAATAAGTAAAGATTCATCTTGTAGACATGGTGAAACAAACACTCAATTGATAATGTAGAAAACCAAAAACTAAAATGTCATCAATATGAATTGAACATGTTCGGGGCTTTGAAATCGCCCCTAGCTACAAAAAGATTTAGCTACACATAGTTATGAAGAAAACAAAAACTAGAAGAAAAGAAAAGGAAGAGATGATAGCTGGATGATGGCAGAAAGGATGTTGTTCGTTCTCCTCTTGTGCGGTAGACATAAGTCTAGACTAAATGTCTCTTTCTCTCCATTCAGCTCTCACACTTAATTATGCTCTCTCATATGGTCATCTCTCTCCCAATACTCTCCATATGCTATCCATTCCAGCCCTTGCTTTTATAGAGCTCCTAGCACTAGTTATTGCAGCTGGAAATATTTCTTTGTCAAAGATGGATGGTTGCAACTTTGTCAAAACTGGTGTGCTGTAGTTGTTGTAAAGCAATGGTGGCTGCAATCTTGTCAAAATTGGTGGATACAAAGCTTCAGTTTTTTCAAGAGTAATGTGCTGAAGCTGCAGTCAAAGTTTGGTGTCTTGCAACTTTGCCAAGTTAGGTGTGCTGCCACTTCAGTTAAAGTATTAGATTCTCGGAATGTCTGACCTTACTGTACTAATTTGGCCATAACATTTTGTATAAAAATGATATGGACGAACAGTTAAAAGTTCTGGAAACTAGACATCCAAGGCTTTCCAACCATATAAAGGTCATTTTCTCATTCACTCTGAGCTGTTCTCAGTTTCATTTTGAAATTGACTGATCTGCACATGCAGATTTGCTGATTTGGCTTCTTTTCTTCTACTTTGCTCCATAACACCTACAAAACATAAAAATAAAGTAAATGACTCAAATAGATGGAAAACTAGCTAGGAAAACATGAAGAAATTAATATAGAATCATGTACATTTATGAGCTTATCAGAACTCAACTTTTATTGATAAGCCAACAAAATTATATCATTGTCTCTTTAACCAAAGAAAATCTAATCCAATGTACTAGCTAATGCAAAACAATGGTAGTCGTCTAACTTTTTTCGGTAACTCCAAAATAAATGTGACCACGTGAGTAGAGAGATAGTGATCTCGCTCTGAGAGTGGAAGACTTCAAAGGCCAAGATCTAGAGAACCCTAGACGCGCTCCAAAATGAGTACCTTAATGAAGAGGACCCTAGAAAGCTATAGGTAGAACTCGAAGAGTGATTTGGCAACGTTCGTGACTTCTTGCTTCCTGATTTACAAGTGAGATAGCATAGCCTCCACTTCTGTGATTTCAAGTTTGTACTTGACTACAACTCGAAAGCCCTTCGTATCAAGTCTTTGATGGAATTATGTGGCCAGAATAGCATTGATACGATGTTGTTAGAGAAGACTCTCTCTATCTTCCCTGTCTCTGCATTGATGATTTCCAAGAATTATCGAATCGATGAAAATGCAGATGATCGGACTAATATTTTCTATGTTTTTAGTGCATTTCTCTCTAGATTTTGCTTAGTTATTTCCTTAATAATATCATTTCTAACTTGCACATGAGACTCTAGATCCTTCTTGACATCTTGAGGTATTCTTGGCCCATTAGGATTGCTTTTTGCCATGAGAATTACAAGGGAATATTAAAAGATTTCAGATTTCGGCAAAATCCTTTTTGGGATATTCATGGATTTTTATGGGATTTTTGGAGAGAAAATAGAGGAATAAGTATTGAATTATGACTCTACATATAAGAAGGCCGAATTAGGGTTAAATTCAAGGGAGATTTCAGCAAGCAAAGGAAGGCGACTTGTTCTCTACTTCTCATGGAATATTTTCATTGATTGAATGTCACAAGTAGATTTCGACCTAGATTCTCAAGGCCTTGCCTTTCACTATATAAAGGAGGTTTGTGAAGCTCTTCTACACACCACAAAATTCAAAATCAAAAGCCACAAACACTCCCCATTCTCTTCCATAGTTTCGACAACTTCAAGGAAATCCAAGTTCAAGGCCGTGAAGCATCATCCTCTCCATTCAAGCATCCTTGTCGTGATCCTCATCCATTCCATCACCTTTTGAAGCTTCTTGCATCCTTGAAGATAAAAAAAGTGTAACCATGAACACCATATTATTTTTTAGGTTTTGTAAAACAAAGTTATTTCGGGTTTCTATGAATTTCAATTTTAATTTTCTGTTTTGGTTTCTTGTTTTACGATTTCTTGTGAGGTTGAAAGATTGATTTTGTTATGTGATTTTTGAATACTATGAAGCATGTTTTAGGTTTTAGGTTTTCAAATTAAAAGTTGCGATTTCATATATGTTAAGCATGACTGTTAATTTCGAACTTCAATCCCATCTTTTATGTGTTAATTGATCTTTGGATGCATACTTAGGTTGATAAATATGTAATTGAATCCATATTAAGGTGCTAGAGTTCTAGGCTTTAAAAATTTCGGTGGAAAACATATAATTATTTAGGTAAATTAACAATGAGTCTTGCATGCTTGATTAGCGTTCTAACTTCTGTTCTTGGCTTGAATTAATCAAGCTTCCATGATTCTTAATGCATTGAAAGCGTTTTTGCTAGTGATTAGCTACCACTAGTAATTGCATGATTAATAGGGTTAACTATGGTGCGTTCATCTAGTTAATTTAACTAAGGGAAGTAAAAAGAGCTGTGTATGCGTTCACCTTTGTTCTTGATTAATTCTATGCTTAAACATATTTTGATTCGTGATTTGATGTTTGAAACATTGCCAACGTGTTAATAGTAGTTGATCCTCTCTATTTTCGTTCCATTCATATAAATTCTACTTGATTTTGGTTTTGATGTGTCACATATGTATATAATTACTTAGTTGTTAAATTAGAAAATAAAAATCGTAAATCCCCCTTTAATTGTATTTTCGTAAATAATGTGAATAAGTGTATAATATAAAGTTTTGTTTTATCTAACGTTTATTTTTCAGGAATTAATTAGTCCCTAATCACCAGTTGAGAACGATCCCTACTTATTCTTACTACATTGATAGAGTTTTAAATTGAGCACTAATTTTGTGCAGGTCAGCAGAACACATCAAAAGGTTTCATGAGCTAATTGGAACATTTGTAGCTGAAAAGCATGACAATATCCTTGTGAAGAACTATAACTCTAGACCCGAGGGAACCAAGTCTATTCCGGAGTCTAACTATGGTCGTGTCCCTAAGGGAGGATGCAAGGAGCGAAACCCTAAGACTAGGGATAATTCTGGACGTTCTGGTCCATATTCCCTCCCCAAAGAGGAAGCAAACCACCAAGATAGGCGTACAAGGAACCGTGGAGGTCAACTTGTGAAGAGAAAGGGAGGCCGAGCCTCTGGTTATGGTGGTGACACCACCAAGGGAAATAACCATCCTAAGCGCACCCCAAAGGAGCCTCGATCAAGGGAACCTGACCATGAAGATGCTTGTCTTCGGTGTGGAGCCTCCGGACATTGGGCCAAAGCTTATAATGCATCCCAGAATGTTGCAAACGCTTACAAGATATACCATGAAGCAAGGGAAGAAAATTACTTAGAGCAAGAAGTTCTTCTGGCCCAAACACTTAGTTACTTGTCTGAGTTGTAATAGGGTTAATTTTAGAGATATTTTCGGAGATATCTTCATAGATATCCATTCATTGTATGATTATGTTTCTATGTATAACTCTGATTCTATGCTTGTAATCCTCTATATAAAGAAGCCTTTATTACCAATGAAGACACAACAATTTCTCTCCCAAATATCGATTTTCTTAAACACGTTATCAGCACGAAGCCCTAACCCTGAAACCCTAAAATTGTAGCCTTCAAACCCTAGTAATCACCACCGCACACATCGAAACCCTCGATTCCATAAGCCCAGAATCGGTGGTGAAACCACCAGGATCAGTCAGAATCCCCCTGAACCGGCCATCAAAAGTTCCTGAACTGGCCCAGTTAGCCTCACAAGGTTAGCCTCGCCTGCCTCTGTGGGCGCCCTTGCGTCCCTCCGCTGACCTCGTTAGCCTCGCCAGCATAAGGTTAGCCTCGCCTCCAATTGACAGCTCCTCGATAGCCCCTGTGCAACCCTACACGCCCCTTGCAGCAACCCCGCGCAGTCCATGGACATCATTAGCCTCGTTAGTGCACGTAGCAGCTCCTACCAACTTCTAGCCACCTTCGACCACCGGTGACTTTTCTAGCCACCTCTGGCAACTTTCCGGCCAAACTTCCGGTAACCCTAAATTGAGGTAGTTTTACTAAAAGTTCCTGTTTTTGAAGTTTTATTCCCTTTTTTATTTCCTCGAGGTCTTGCAACCTCCCTTTTTCTACCCCTCTTTCTTCTTCATAGGGGAGACAAAAACCTAACTGTGGGGGTTCGTGCTCACTCTAAGCTTGGAGCTTATTGAGTCCTCTAAACTTAGAGTTTGTTGAGAAGAAATGATAGACCGCAAGCACATCATTGTTTCAATGTAATCCAACCCCTATTGGAATTAAATTTCTTGGGAGCGACTACGCTAAGAAATTTTATTGTGGTAACCTTTTTCGCTCTGAAACTAATTCTATTTTCTTGTTGTTTTTCAGGATGAGTAACATGAACAAGTTGGACTTTGCTCCATTGACAACAGGCGCAGGATATCACAAATGAGTTTGTGATGTGCGCCAACATCTTAAGGCTGAAGCGATTCTGAGTATGATCCTTGAGCCAAGTCAGAATGTGCCTACTCTTGAACAAGCCGCCGCTTTGGAAGCGAATCAAGCTAATATGGAGGCAAACCAGGCAAAGGCCATTATTCTCATGACACGTCACATGAATGAATGAATATCTATGAGATTATCAAGCTAAACGTCAGACAAGTAACTATGTGTTGGGGCCAGACACACAATTTACATATACTTACACTAGTTAATCATAGTTAATTTCTATACCATGTGGCAAGTGTTAATAGGGTGGTGATATCACCATAAACCTAGTTGTGGTGAGCAAATTTGAATCCTGAAAAGTTTTAAAACCACCCACCTAATTTCAATGAGTTTCTCCATTTAGACCTCTAAATTTTCTCTCTTGAATTTTTTTTGAATGATCAAATTATCTATTTATATTACTATTATGGAGATGACACAAGCAAAAATTATGGACATAACCAACATGTCACACAGCTCACCAGCAAAAAAAAGAAAGTTTTTAGGTAGTTCACGTTAAAGGTAATTCTGTCAAATATTCGGCAGGATTCCTCTTAAGATGGGCCAGTATGCCAACTTCAAGTTTCAAAGTAAAATATGGAGTGGGTCCTGTCACATATTCTTATTGAAAATGACTCGACAATTGTTATGCATATGTTCTCTCAGGATTTGGATTCAGTGCACCCTTTGCAGAGTATGATTAGTAGACAAAATTGTTCAAATATATTTTGCACGTGTAGCTACACACGTGTTACAGAAAGATAATTATGTTGTTGATATTTTATCCAATTCTAAATTAGAGTTTGAGTTTGGGGTGCATTATTTTCACCAACCTCCTCTCCAAGTTATCAATGCATTTTTTGATGATTTATGTGAAACTCATAAATTTTGGGAGGTAGTTGTTAAGAAAGTTTCCTCCTCTGTGATCACTAAGAATAAATTGAGATTTAACTCCAACTAATGTTAGCTAGATCTAATTTTATATCTAGTAAAAAAAAAGAAAACAAATCAGAGTGAAGCGGAGATTTAAGACATATCACATAAATTTCGGGAAAGGTTCAGTGTAAGAAGGAAAAACGGTAAAGTAAAACAAAAGAGGAATACATAAAAAAAAAATGGTGAGCTTTGAAAGATGGAAAAGTTTCAGAGAAGAAAAGGACGTATGGAGGAGATTGGAATGATCTGGACGTCACGCTTCTTCCACTCTTTCTCTCTCTTTCACACCTCTTGAACAAAACCAAAAAGAAAAAAAAGGAAAAGAAGTTAAATAGTTGCTCAAAATTCAAGGTGGGCCTGTTGAATTTTGCAGCCGTAGAGAGAGAGAGAGAGAGAGAGAGAGAGAGGGGGGTTGATGGCATAATAAAATATACTATATTTCAATCAAATGGTCAAAGGGAGTCGAGTATTTATCCTAGAAGGCTTTCCCACGGCTTAGGGTTTTGTTGGGTTTTTTCTTCTTCCAGTTTCAGCTTTTGGGGTATTGTTAATCTACTGTGATCCTGAGCTCTGTTTCTTTGTCTAGCTTGCTTCCTCAACATAATCTTTCTACTACTATACCTCAATTTTCCTCTCTTGATTCATTCAGGGTGATTGCTAAGCTCTCTCGATTGGTACGTGATATTGGATTCAGGAGGTTGTAGTGGTTTTCAAGACTTGTTGTTGTCTTTCTGGGAATTGTAAACATAGAATTCAAGTGTTGCCGGGCAAGGATATGGTGATCCATGGGCAGTAGAACAGTCAAAATCGGTTCAAATGATGCAAATAAACTGGTGACCGACATGCCGAGCTTTGTTACTCCAGTACCCACTTCCAATCCCATGTCAGTATCCTCTTAGCCTCCCCTTTTCTCTTAGTTTTTTTTATCTCTAATTGTGTTGATCCCAAAACTGTCCTTAATATGTTATTCCCTGGAAAATGAAATTCTGTCAAAGAAAATGAAATTTTAGGATCATTATAGATTTTCATGCTGTTAAAGTCTGTTGATTCATTTGCCTTACGATTCTGGTGCTTGCTCCTACATGTCTCTGCCTGCGTAGTTGCATGATGATTAGTAATGGCCCCCTTTTTGGCCTTTTTCATTCTGGCTAGTAAACGTGGATTTATAGGCCAGTTTGCTGAAGCATTTGCCAAATTTGGTCCTAAAGGTTTGGATGATCTGTGTTTTCAGTGGCACAGAGGGGAGCTCCATTCGTTCTTCTCGAATCTCAGACTTTGAAAGTCTTGAGCAGACTCTTGGATTTAACATAGAGGATGCTGTTGACATTGGAAGAAGTATGCTACAGTTCCTTATACCAGAAATATACTTAAACAGTGCTTGTTTCTACTGTTTCTTCTTTCAATAACCGCATTCATCTTTGGTTTCCTTCTAAAATGCATTTACCCTATGTAGGTAGTATTTTATGCAATTAGTATTGCTTGTGGAATTGACAAGTAGAATGTTATTATTATTTTGTACCTTATCTTTTATTTCAACCGTGACGGACCTTGTGTAGTCGTCTACTGTCTGTACTTGGTAAAGCACGTTATGAATACCATGTTTCCTTCTTATGACTGGGCTATAATCAAAATCTATTTTAGTATCTAATGCTATGTGCTAGGTTCTCTGGTGTTACGTACGGACGGTTTAATGCTAATTAGTATCTACGTGCTATGTTCTGTAACACTTTCAAAGAGTCTTCTGCATATAATCTCAGGACCATCCATTTACATCTATTTAATCCCTTTTAAACTACAGTCGTGGATGGTTAAGTATTAAGAAATATCACATTGTCACGAGTCTTTATAAGGTAATGGCAAAAATTTTGTCATCAATATTGAGGAAAGTGTTGGCTGACACAGTTTCAATAGCTCACAAGTGAAAGCGTACCCCTTCTGGATCTTGTCCTAGTGGAAACTGAGGTCGTTGAAGAACTTTGTTCACAAGGCTTATGATCATGTTGACTGGAGTTTTTGGGACGGTGCCCTAAAGGGAAAGGTCTTTCGGGTCCTTGGAGAAGAAGGATCTCTAGATTTTCTGAGTTCATGGATTTATTCATAAAGCGTAATCATCTTTGGTAGGTGTAGGTAGGTCTGAGACAAGATTCTTCCCTGTCCCCTTTCCTTTTTACACTTTTTATATGGCCCCATATATTATTTTGATTGAAGGCTTCGGGTTGGATAGTGACTACTTTTTGATCCAATCCTCAGGGAATAACGAAAGATCCGATTGGTGAAGATAACTGAGTTTGAAGTCTTCTAGGGTTGGGTTTACTTGTCAAACAGTACTAGTCCCGGAATTTTTCTTCCAGTTTAAATGTTTCTTCAAATCCAAATTACAAATAATCATGACGTGGTCATGCTTCTGGTGCCTTTTACTGCAAATCATTTACCCTTCAATTAAATTGGATCCTTTTGAGCATCTTAAGTTGACTGGGCAGGCCGGTGATCCATGTAAGGTGAAATTTTCCATAGGTTAGTGGTGCATGGAAATATAAATACCTGTGACCAGTACCATTCAGATGCTCTTCTTGCTCAGTAGTGCTCAACTGCCCATCCAAGGGCGGAGAACTATGAGGGATTTGCATCGTGTTTATCTGCTTCATTATGCTCCACTGTAGGATTGAAATCTAAAGGCAGTTAGGAGAACTGATTATGGAATCAATCGAGCACCTGAAATTGACTCTACCTATGACATGCTCCAGAAAAGAATTTACTTTGCATGTATTCCCCTCACTGGTGCTACATATGTAAAAGGGAGGGGTTCTGCACTGCAGATTATCTGAAAGATTTGGGATCCCTTGTTGGAGGTACTTGTGTGGTCTGGGTGTGCCGGAAAAACTGCAGTTTACTGTTGCAGAAGGTTTCACATCAGAAGGGGCCAACATAAGAAATTGATGACTCTTGGAAGTGTGCTTTTTCTGCCCTTTCGTTGTATGTTTTGGCTGGCTGGACATGAACAAAACAATCTTTGAAGAGATAAAGAGAGGAGGAAGTGGAAGCAGTTTGGGTTAGAGTTAGATTTCTTTCTTCTTATTGAGCTTCTTTATAAACACTTTTATGATATTAGCATAGTTATTCTTAATTGAGTGCGTGTCTTGTAATGAAGTTTAGGGTGGTTCAGTGTTGTCATTGTTTTCATAGACTGTTCGTCTATTTTTCTTATGCCGCCTAGTTTTTTTTTTTTTTTTTTTCTTAGTAAGTTTCTGTTTTTCAACAAAACAAGGGTTGTTTATGATTCTGACTTATTCATATGTAATTTTTTTAGGTCCTGTGTATAATCAAAATAATTCAATTAGCCGGGCACCGGGAGGCAAGGATGTCCAATTTAGCACTTTAAATAAGGTAATTGTGTATCATTGTGTTTGTCCCCACCCCTCACACGCACACAAAGAAAATAAAAAACATGGAATAGGAAAGAAGACCAATAAAGTTAAACTTAATATTGTGGAATTCTGCCTCTTAATCTTTGCATGAAACTTATCTGCTTTTTTATGTGAAATCTTAGCTGTTGCCACAAAAAGAGCTACAACCAAATCTGGTTTCAGTATCTCGTAGCAATCACGAGAACTGGGGGGAATCCAATATGGCAGATGGAAGTCCTAGGACTGATACTTCAACAGATGACACAGAGGATAAAAATCAGATGGTAACATCTCTTGCTTTTATTCTTTCAGCACATACAACATTAGAGTCTGTTCCACCTGTTTTGCTTTCATTTTCCATTTTAATCTCTGCTGGTTCATTTGTCATACAAGTATCTAGTGTTACAAAGATACTTGATTGTTATGTTTTTCCATAAAAACTTTGCACATGAGGCTATTCGTTCATATATTTGACATTTTTTTTTCAAGAGAGCTGTTTATCTTTCCAACTTGGCATGTTTTTTTCCTTTGTTGGGGTCAGATTTATTTGCTGATTTTTGCCTTTTGGTGGTGAAATTATGCTTTGTGCAGATTGAAAGGAATCAAATGACTGGTCTTCTAGCTTCTGATTCCAGTGATAGATCAAAAGAAAAACCTGGGGATCAAAAGGTTTGATAACTTCAGCTAAACATCTTGTTAAAGTTTCATCCTACTAGGATTAGAGACTAACCTTTCAGTTTTCAATCAATGTGTCACAGACGCTGCGCAGGCTTGCTCAAAATCGTGAAGCTGCCAGGAAAAGCCGGTTACGAAAAAAAGTAGGTCACTTGTTGTGAATTTCTTCTTCACCTCCTTATTGCTCACTGTTGATAGAGTGTCTGATTTCAAAGAACAGATTGTTATTTTGTTAGGTGCAAGCTTTCTGGCTTACTATATTCTTTGAGATCTTTTTCAGGACAGTGATTTCAAAGGATGGAATTTCTTCTTTGAAGTCCTTTTCTGGACTCTGATATCATATTGTTTTATGTCTTCAACTTATTTCCTTGCTTTTCCTCTCTTTGAAGGCATATGTACAACAACTCGAGAGTAGCCGGTTGAAATTAACCCAGCTTGAGCAAGAACTTCAGCGTGCCCGCCAGCAGGTATGATTTTGTTGTTGCTATTATATACGCACACTTAATGTAACATACATTTTTACCTTCTAGCAGGGTATCGATGCTAGTATATTAATGGTCATTTTCTTTGCAGGGCATTTTCATTTCAAGCTCTGGAGATCAAGCCCATTCAATGAGTGGAAATGGTATTTGATCTTCATCTCTTTAGTGTTTGCTTTGACTTCTATCAGCTTGTGTATTGTAGTGCATATTTTTTGGGAAAGATCAATGCTAGGTGAACCACCTACCTATGCAGCAGCTAATGTGTTTAATGAAAAATTCTGATAGGGCGGACGCCTCATCAGCCGCCACATATGGTGGTATCTAGGTGGTACCCAAAAAGTGGGTCCATGTAGCCTTGCCCACTGTGTTAGATCACATAGCTAGTTTTAGATGTGCTTTTATGCCTACATCTAGTGTAGTTGGGGTTAATTTCGGACGTGATGGTGTTTGTCAAATGATTGTTATCCACTTGATATTCATACAACTAGCTCATTTTGGATCACTATGTAATTTTGGCATCAAAATTAGCTCTGAGAATCTACTTGGTTTGTGTAGTATGGGTCTGGTTATATGGTTTGTGTCCTTTGTGAATATCATGGTGCTTCTTATTTTGAATTTGGATGCAGTGTTAATCTGTTGGAGTGAATTGTTTCATCGGTTTTTTGTTATGTTTCTAGGGACCGGGAGGATAATACACGCCCGCGGGCACACACACATATATAGAATCTTGCTCCGCTAAGGAGGTCCTTAACTTAGCTTAAGGAATTGATTTTCATATTTTGACCACTTTTAGATCACATATTCACATCTTAACTGTTCAGTTTTTAGGTATATATGAGTAGATCATCTATGCAAATTTTCAGTCAAATTGATGATCGTTAAGGCATCCAAAACTGTAATTTACACGAATGAATCGAATCTGTTTAACCTGAACAGTTTGTGTAAATTGCAGTTTTGGATGTCTTAACGATCATCAATTTGGCTGAAAATTTGCATAGATGATCTACTCATATATACCTAAAAACTGAACGGTTAAGATGTGAATATGCGATTGAAAAGTAGTCAAAATATGGAAATCCGTTCCTTAAGCTAAATTAAGGTCCTCCTTAGCATAGAAAGCCTCTTATATATATATATATATATAAGAGGCCTATATATATGTATAAGAGGCATGTTCTAGAGAGGACATCCTTACTTTAAGAATTTTGAGGATTTTTATTATTTTATACTAGCATGAGACCTAATTCAATGATTTCAACCGTTGATTATTTAGATTCTTATGCAAGAGTTGTGTCTATAAAAAATCAACCAAATCCATAATCATTTGGTCATTCAAAATTGTGTAAACAAATGTAGTCCGTAAGATAAAAATAAATTGTACATTGTGCTAATCAAATGGCACATTTTCCGATTTGGCTAATTTTAGGTATGATTCATATGTGTGTATGTAACTAGAGAATGAATGGTTTAGACTGTTAAACTACATGCTAAAAATAAAAACATCCTCACTTTTCAAGTTTAAGGATGTCCTCTCTTGATCCTCCATATATATATATTGACATAAATGTTGCACACAACTTACATTTAATTGTAAAACTTTGTTGGTTTGATTGTATTTTCTGTGTATAGGTGCTTTGGCATTTGATGTGGAATATGCAAGGTGGCTGGAGGAGCACAACAAGCAGATAAATGAGTTGAGGGCTGCTGTTAACTCACATGCGGGTGACACGGAACTCCGTACTGTAATTGATAATGTCATTGCTCACTATGATGACATTTTCAGACTAAAGGGCACTGCAGCAAAAGCTGATGTTTTCCACATTTTGTCAGGAATGTGGAAAACACCAGCGGAACGGTGTTTTATGTGGATTGGTGGCTTCCGCTCATCTGAGCTTTTGAAGGTGAAAATTCTTCTCCCTACCTTATGGGATGCAGAGGTGCATCACATTTTAGCAAAATATTTCTTGTACTTCAGAGTTTATCTGTGTGGCAGTGCCTGCATAAATCAATGTTCTACAGTAAAAGGTTATTGGTATTCACCTGCTTATTATTATTATTAGTAATTTTTTTTTCCAAAAATATATTCCTCTGCTGACTAGAAACTATGGTTTAGAGTTTTTATCATCCTGATATTCGATTCTCTATCGTATATTAGGTGTGAGTAGAAGTGGTGAAAGTTTTGTTTATTGATGGATTGAATTCTACTTATTCTTGCTTTTGAATCGCCCAACCAAAGTTTGGATTTTTTAAATATGCTTACAAGACCGTGTACACGGAGAAGATGACATTTTGTTCCTTGATTGCTAGTAGTGGAAATTCTTGAATTCTCAATTTTGAACTTATTTTTTACAGAATGATTTGAAATTGGTCTTTTCTTCTCTCAAGAAAAGGAGTTGAGTAATGCTAAGCGAACCTTCTTTATGAACACCACCTGCATTTCACCTTATGTGGTATCGGTTGTGGCGTAGCCAAGTCATTTAATGAAATCTGTGATAAGTTGGGCTTTGTGCTACATGAGTTGCCACATAAGGCGAGACGCTGTTGGTATCTAAAATGGTGGTTCACCTAGCATTACTCTAAGAAAAGTGAATGCTCAAAATTATAGTATAATCTTTTAGACATTACATAAAGCATTTCTTAAATGTTAATAGATGTCTGTGCTCTTAACTATATTTACTGCTGCAGCTCCTTGTGCGTCAATTGGAACCCCTAACGGAGCAGCAAGTGATGAATATTTACAACTTACAGCAATCATCCCAGCAGGCTGAAGATGCTTTATCACAAGGGATGGAAGCATTACAGCAGTCACTTGCTGAGACCTTGGCCAGTGGTTCACCTGGGCCATCAGGAACATCTGGGAATGTAGCAAACTATATGGGTCAAATGGCTATGGCAATGGGAAAGCTAGGCACTCTTGAGGGGTTCCTTCGCCAGGTTTCCCCTTGATTCCTCTAGCTTGTATTTTAGTTTGATACCTATGCTCCAGTTATATGCTTCTACAAATTAGTAAGGACAAATAGGCTATTGCTCAGTGTGACGCATCTACATGTTCATTTAGATATGATATTGCTTTTGTATCAGTTTTATAGGAACCTTTGAATGGCATAGAACCTTTTTCTCTTTTTGTTTTTTTTTTTTTTTTTGGAGTTTAAATCCGTAATTTATTCATCACGTCTAATGTTTATCCATCATCCTTTTAGGCAGTTGTTATTTTCAGTTTACTTTTGAGAATGTTTGTAGTTTAGGGAGGGGTCTCATATATAAAACCATGGGTTCTTTTTTAATATCAAGTTAATTCATTTCTTCCACAAGAGGAGGAATATAAATTTTCACATACTTTAGTTTTTTCATTTTCTTTTGGATATGAACTTTTTGGTGCCTGTTTCCCAAATGCTGTCTTTCCTATTCTGACTACTGGTCTGCTTAAAGTAACATTTTCTTTCCATGATTCGGTGACATTTTATGCAGTTCTTTTGGTTGTGGTGACAATTCCATACCATTTACTACATATCAACAATTTATTCCGTGATGTTACCTTATTTTCTGTTAATTGTTGTTGTCAATTACCAGGCTGATAATCTTCGCCAGCAAACTCTGCAACAAATGCATCGTATACTGACAACTCGGCAGTCAGCTCGTGCACTTCTTGCAATCAATGATTATTTCTCGCGTCTTAGAGCCCTCAGTTCTCTTTGGCTTGCCAGGCCCCGAGAGTGAGACACATTACATCCCTTTATATGAAGTTAATCATAACGGTTGACTATCCCTAGAATCTGTGTTACCCCCATGAGCCTTGGTCCCTGCTAGAGAATATGATTAAATGATTAGGTGGACTTGTCACATGCATTGTTCAGTCTCTATCGAAGTTGTGTAACATATGTTTCCCTAGGTGTTGTTTTTTATGAATAGAACAATAATGTCAATGATTTGAATAAGTTAGTAATTTAATAGAACTTATACATTAGAATATTGTAGGTTACAGATATCAATTTGTATACCCAAAATCAGATGATATCAGAGTGAAAGGCTTGTATTTTCCTTTTCATCCATGTAAATATGTTGCATCGTTGAATGTAATTGACATACTGTAGGCATCGTTGAATGTAATTGACATACTGTAGTTCAGATTTTATTGGCTTGTTATTGTGTAGTATTGACCAGAATGACATGACGTTTTTTCGGGCAAATGTGGAACCAATTGGAGGTTATAAATGATAAATGAACAACAGCTTAGGTGACCAAGGAAGTATCCCATTTCATTCATAATAGTAAATCGAGCGATGGTAGTTTCTCTCTCAAACTTGATATAAGCAAAGGATTTAGATCCGTATGGTACTTCATGGTACTCTCTTGGTTAATGGTCAGCCTGGAGGTTATGTTACTCTTGACTCGTGGGTTGAGACAAAGGGACCCTCTATTACCGTATCTGATTTTGTTGTGTGGATGTCCTTCTGTGCTTTGCCCGAGGTAAAAGTGATTCGAGGGCATTTGCAGGGCATTAACATTTTTCTGGAAGTTCCAGTGATTCACCGTTTATTATTGCCAACTTTTTGGTTAGACTACACTGGTGAAAATCATCATATTCAATCGGGATCTCAATGACAAATGGCTTCTGGCAAGAGTCGACTTCTTATAAGAGTAGTGTTCTGTCAGCAAGAAAGTTGATCTAATCTTTAGGCAAGGTTTAATCTAAATCACTATGATTGCATTATTTAGGTAAGGTTTGGACATACCAATACTTGTTAAAGTCCTTCACGAAAGACTAAATAATATATTTCAGTCAATTATTGGGGGAATCCAATATAACCTAGTAAAGGGATTAGTTTGGTTTACTTTCTATCTATAATATATAGAAATAATAAAAGATTTTATTCAAGTAAATCTAGAATGTGTCTGGTCCAAACTCTAGGTTACTTGTGTCATTTGTAATAGGATTTATGTTAGAGGTATTCTCGAAGATATTCGTAGATATCCAATTATTGTACGATTACCTTTCGATGTATAACTTTGATTCTATGCTTGTAATCTTCTATATAAAGAGGTCCCTATTATTAATGAAAGCATGACTCAATTGTCTCCCAATTTCAGTTTTCCTAAAACATGTTATCAGCGTGAAACCCTAACTGTGAAATTCCAAAAACCAAAAATCCTAAAACCCTAGAGTGCCACACAACCGCCACACCGCTGCCACACCACAGCTCACCACACTGCAGCCACACCAGAAACCCTAATTCGAGGTTTTTTTTTGCTTTTTCTTTTTTCTTTTCAATTTCTCTTCTTTTTCTTGGGGACTTACAACCTCCCCCTTTCTACCACATTTTCTTCTTCATAGGGGAGACCGGAAGCTGAATTGTGGGGGTTCGTGCTCACTCCAAGCTTGGAGCTTTTAGAGTCCTCCAAACTTAGAGTTTCTTGAGAAATTATGATTGACCATAAACACATCATTGTTTCGATCTAATCCAATATCTCTTGGAATCAGATTTCTTGGGAGCGACTACGCTAGAAAATTCCTAATTTCTTGGGAGCAATTACACAAAAAAATTTCTATTTTTTTTTGTGGTAGCTTTTTCCGCTCTGAAACTAACCATTTTTCTTGTTCTCTTTTCAGGAAGAGTAACCTGAACAAACTGGACTTTGGTCCATTGGGAACAACTGGCTCTGGATATCACAAGTGGGTTCATGATGTCCGCCAACATCTCAAGGCCGAAGGAATCTTAGATATGATTCTTGAGCCTAGCCAGGACGTGCTAACTGTTGAGCAAGCTCAAAGGGAAGCAAATAGAGCAGCTTTGGAGGCAAAGAAGGCGAAAGCCATTATCCTAATGACTCGTCATATGGATGATTCACTCCAGTACGAGTATATGAATGAAGAAGACCCCAGAAGGCTGTGGGTCTCACTCGAAGAAAGATTTGGCAACGTCCATGACTCCCTGCTTGCTGAATTAGAAGTGAGATGACATAGTCTCTGCTTTTGTGATTTCAAGTCAGTTCTTGACAACAACTAGGAAACACTTCGCATTAAATCCTTAATGGAATTATGTGGAAAAGATGTCACAGATGCGATGTTGATTGAGAGGACTCCCTCTACCTTCCCCATCTCTGCTTTGATGGTTGCAAAGAACTGTTGAATCGATGTTACTACAGGACGGATCACAAGGTTTCATGAGCTCATTAGAGCTATGAATGTTGCTAAAAAGCATGACAACATCCTTATGAAGAACTATAATTTGAGGCCCATGGGAACAAAGCATATTCCGGAGTCCAATTATACTCGTGCCCCTAACCGAGGGCGCCAAAAGCGAAACCCTAAATCTAGAGACATTTCTGGAAGTTTTGGTCCATATTTGAGCTCTAATGAGGAAGGTAAATGCCAAAATAGGTGAATACGGAACCGAAGAGGTCAACGTGGAAAAAGAGAGGGAGGCAACGCCTCTGGCGATGTTGGTGGCGCCACTAACATTAAGAGCCATCCAAATGACGCTTCGAAAATGCCTCAATCAATGTAGTCTGAGCACAGAGATGTATGTTCCTGATATGGAGTATCCAGTTATTGGGCACACATTTGTAGAGCTAGTGAAGATGTTGTCATCGCCTATAAAGCATATTGTGAAGCAAGAGAAGCTCACTATGTGGAACAAGAAGATCAAGAAGGTGATCCAGAGTGAAGGGTTAAAGAATTCAAATCTGGCTGGGATCAATAGATCGCCAATTTTATTTAAGTCTTTATTTTTCAATCGATGTAATAGGCAATTGCCTTATATTTTGTACTAAATGCCATTGATTTCGTTTCTCTTCAAAGTTCAAACTAGGCTCATCCAATGTGAGTACGATGTCTAGGAAGGTTTTGAGATAAGTTGTACTTAAGCGAGATTTGCTCCACCGACATTTCTTTACTCACCTGGTCATATTTATTTTGGAGTTACCGAAAGAAGTTAAACGACTACCATTGTTTTGCATTAGCTAGTAATTGGATTATATTCTCTTCATGGTTAAGAAAAAATGATGTACTCTGTTGACTTATGAATAAAATTTCGAGTTCTTTTCATTATGACTCTATTTTGATTAGGAGCATATTACTTTGTGACTACGATGGCTAGGCCATCAAGATTATTTTAAGGATATGGAATAGCCCAAATTCCGCTTGCCAAATGGCACCTTGATTACTGTCACAGAAACTCTCTACGCTCCTAGGGAAAATCAAACCCTATTGAGCTATTCGAGTCAATGGATTCCATGAAAAATGCATGAAGAGAAAGGAAAATAGTTCCTTTGCACTACCTCTAATCATTGCGAATAGAGATGCATCTAAGAGAAACTTATGTGTCTCTCTAGTGGATTTTTTGTCACCACTATTTGAGCTATTAAATCCAATAAAGTTATGAGATAAGATCTCTTGGATTTAGACACATATTGGTTTTGTCACGACAAGACAGTTCATCTTAGTCATGATATGATGATTCATCTACTAAAGGCTTCACACAGACATCTATTCCTTCGAGCGAAACGAAGCAAGAATCAAATATTGATTCCTTGACAAAGTGTGACCGCCTACCTAGGGCCACCACCATCCCCCTTGATGACACCATAGTAGGCGCCACCTATGGCCATGACACCATGGATGCGACTTCCTATGGTTATGACGCCATGATGGGTGATGTTGTCACAACATTGCTTCAAATAGCGTTTCAGACACTTAGGCCCAACCAAAATCCTCATTGGTTACTTCTAAGGTCTCTATCTCGTTTTACAAAACCTGTTCCTTAGGGAAATTAGGATTGAGACCATCCTATGCAAATAATATGAAAATATTCATTCTGTTCTTACATAGAATCCGTGGGGATTCTGAGACTGATTCAACCAACTTGCGGATGCTTAGATATTTCATGATGTTGGTTGACATGCAAACACGTTGGTACGTGGTGTGCCATTGTCCACCGGTAAATGCTGCTTATACTATACTCCTAGCACATATCATATGACAGCAGGATCATCGTATTCAATCAATTGGACTTGACAATGCTAGAGAGTTTACATCGAAGACTTTCGATGGTTATATCAATGGGACTGATGTTAGACATCATATTCCCATGAACACCCAAATGGTCTAGTGGAAACGACTACGATGGTAGCTCGGAAATTGGTAATGCACACCAATCTCCTTATATTCATTTGGGGTGATGCAATATCACATGCAGCTATGCTAGCTACTTCGTCTACGACCCATCACTACTTAATCTACCTCTGTGTTAGAGCTAGTGACTGGGTACCAGTATCTTGTACTTACATATATTTGATTGTGCCATTTATATGCTAATTGCGCCGCCACAACGCACTATGATGGGTCCTTACAGACGAATGGGCAACTAAGTTAGATTTGAGACTTTAACAAATCGTCCGCCACTTAATGCCCTTGCAAGGCGATCTCCTTACTGCTAGATTTATGGATTGACACTTTGATGAGATAGTCTTCCCGTCGTTAGGGGAAGATAAGAACACAGATGTTCAGTAGGAACGACAGAAATTGTCGTGGTATGTCGCTACTATGTCTAATCTCGATCCCCGCTAAAGTGACGAGATCACACATATTTGCTGCAAACATGCCTGCAAGGATGGACGCCCTTACGAGATGACGTAGCGCCACCCTACACGGAGGTAGGCATGGCGCCAACGCCATAGAGAGTGACACTCTAGTGTTATAGGCCATGGCCCCAGCTAGGATGCGTGGGAGGCCTATGGGTTTGAAGGATACTTTGGTATAACCCAATCTATGGATCATTGACACTCAAAATTCATCTCATGAGAATCTTCCGGATTATGGTTATCGTTAGGGGATGCCTTAAGGTCAGAACCTATTCATGAGATTATATAGCTCTATGAAAATTACACTAGTATACATGAGAGGTGGGATAGAAACTCCATCATGATTGATGAGGTAGTTGCGCATTTCATTGCGCATGAATTTGTTAAGTCCGATGATATCGAAACATATTATGTTGATGAATGAATGCCAATGTAGAGAAATTTAGCCTAAATGGAAAGATGTGATCCAGGTTAAGTTGGATTCTCTAACGAAGAGGAAGGTTTTTCGAGCCAGTAATGCCAACAATTCCTAACATAAAACCTATTGACTCATGCCTTCATTAGAAAGCTTGCTGAGAAATGGAGATGGTAATCTCGCCTTATGGTGTAAAGCTTCTCAGCAAACACCTTAGAATCGACTACGATGAGACATATTCTCTCATAATGGATGTATTTACACTTCACTACCCTGTCAGTTTGATAGTTTCTGAATAATTGAACATGCAGCTTACGTATGTTGTCACTACGTATCTCTATGGGATCTCCAGATATGAAATATACATGAAGGTTCATAGTGAGCTTCATTTACCCAAGTCAAGTGGCTCTAAATCACAAAGTGTGTTTGCAATGAGGTTGAAACGCTCACTAAAGTGACTACTTAATTGGGAAGGGATATGCCCGCGCGTTTTCATGACAAGTTCCAGATTCTATCGCGGTTCATGTTGGACATGATCTTCATTGGAAACCCTTAAAGAGTTAAAGGAAATCGCTGAATACTTGAAATCCGAGTTTGAGATGAAGGATCTTTGGAGAACACGATTATGTCTCAGTTTGGAACTTGAGCATCGTGTTGATAGATGCTTAGAGCGTTTTGACATGATCAAGCGTTCGAGCACCCCCATGAACATCTGTAGTCTTGATCCTGAACCCTACTTAAGTAAAATAGGTGCATTATTGTACTTACCCTAATGCACAAGACTAGACATCTTATTTGTAATGAACTTGTTAGCTAGATATAGCTTTGCGCCAACGCGACGCCATTGGACTAGTGTAAAAGATATCTTTCGATACTTAAGATGTACGATTGACATGAGCGTATTCTATCCCTACAAATAGATGATGGATTTGGATCCATCATACACCAGAAATGCCGCCAACACTGGCCTGCATTCTCCATCCCCATCCCAAAACAACATTAGTGTTTTGAAAAGTTTGCTGATGCTGGGTATCTCTCTGACCCACACAAAGGTCATTCCCAAAATGGTTATGTATTCACCATGGGTAAGACAACAATATCTTGGATGTTTACTAAACATGTAGAGATTATGTAGAGATTATTGCTCTTCACGAAGCGGTTCGTGAATGTATATGGCTTAGATTCATAATTACGCATGTTCGAAGCAATTGTGGTTTGAAGTCTACCACAGATGAGCCTACCAGTATTTATGAGGATAATGCTGCTTGCATTGAACAAATGAAGTAAGGCTACATCAAAGGCAACAATACCAAGCACATATCGCGCAAGTTCTTCTATAATCAGCAATAATAGAAGCTCCTCAAGATCAAAGTGAATTAGGTTCGATCTGAGGAAAGTATGGCAGACTTATTACTAAGTCATCGCTTAATTCCACTTTTGAGAAACATGTTGGTAGCATTGTTTGCTGAAGTTATCCGAACTCTAATGACCCGTAGTCATCAGGGGAAGATGCAGACACCTGGGGGAAATGTGTACATATATGGTCTCGAAAGGTGAAGGGTGTCTGGTACTCTTTTTCTCCTTCAATCGAGGTTATTGTTGTTCCACTGGATTTTGTTACTCGGCAAGGTTTTTGACGAGGCAACGAGAGGAGCACCACGTTTGGGTGACATAAGGGAGAGTGTTCAAGTAAATCCAAAATATGTGTCTGGCCCAAACTCTAGGTTACTCATGCAAGTTATAATAGGGTTTATGTTAGAGATATTCGTTGATATTCAATCATTGTACGATTACCTTTCCATGTACAACTCTGATTCTATGCTTGTAATCCTCTATATAAATAGGCCTCTATTATCAATGAAAGCACAACTCAATTCTCTCCTCATTTCAGTTTTCCTAAAACAGATTCAACTTAAAAATTGAAGTTTAGATCATAACTTCCAGGATTTAGCAATCCAGTGGAGAACAACACATGAGCTGACTAGGCTCTCTCAAACATCTCTAAAAGATCTAGATAAACATATAGTCTAATTGTTTGAACCAAGATCATTCAACACTGAAATACAACAAACATTATTACATTGGAAAGACTTATAAGTACCAAAACAATGGTTATTCAATAACTTTGTAGGAGAAAGTTCTAGCAGCAAACAAGCTACTAAAGAATTTCAATCATCTAGAAGAAATCTCTACTTTAGAGGTAAAAGAGCCATAAATAAAAATTGGCAACTAGAGTGTCTACACTGGTAAGTTTACAAGAAACTATACCCCCTATAGTCATAAACAATGACTTAAAAATAGAAAAACAAAATGATATGTAGATAGAATAGGTGTCACTTTAACCTAACCATGGTTGGTGGTAGATAAGATGTAACCCTAGTTAGCTAAATATGTAAATATAGTTAGTTAACTATAGTTATTTTTTGTATACATAGACTTCATTGTTGTAAGAAGCGGATCATCAATCCCTTAACTACCCCACCTTCCTTGTACTTCAAACACTTTCCTATTCTTGTTCTTATGTAAGAAATTTCCAGTAATAAATCTTTTTTCTTTATAAGAGTGTTGTTGGGGACATCCTTGAGTATGAATGCATATGCAATTATTAATGATGTGCCCTACTCTCAAGTATAGGAGGTCAAGTTTTAGTAAAGGGAAAGTGAGAGTATCGTACCCAAGGGATTAAGTAACTTTACCCTAACTAGATCACAGTGAAAAGAAACCTAGAAAAAGCATGTAAAGTCTACATTTTTACAAGTTCACAATCTTAGCCCTTTGTAAGCTAAAGATTATGAGGATGGTATTAACAATTGTGGTATTGAACGGCTTGGTTAATTTTAATTTTTGACAAAGAAAATTAAGTTGCATAAAATAAAATAAACAAATAAAGAGGTAGAGACTAACTCGATGAGAAGATTAGAGACTTAGGCATCACACCTAACCTTACTTAAGCACAACCAAATTAATGTAACAACATGTTTAATAAATTTTCCCTTAGTGCTTTGATGAAGCTACCAGGAAGCCAATTAGTCATGCAATTTAACAATCTCTTCCAAAGCAAAGCTAAATTACACAAATTTATACCATTCAAATCTTCTAGATCCTAAATGGCCTATGGTGCCGTGAGCCTAAATTCTTTCAGAACCTAAACTCACAACATCATGCTTTAATTTCAAGATAAAGAATTCAAGCAACTTAGTTTTTCCCCTAGGAATAAGCTAAGCCACCATCTATTTAGCTGCACATGCTCACAGAATCAAGAGTTTGTCAAGTTCATGTTTCCAATTCATTAATTTCCTAAAGTATGCTTCTAGGTAATACACTTAGGATACATGAAAGTATAGTAGCAAAAAGATTCAAAACATGCATAAACATCAAGACACATGGAATTTTACATTATTTAAACATAAGTTTGGCTAGGGCTCAAATCCAACTACTCACAACACATGCTATTACAAATATAAGTCATGAACATCAAATTAAAGAGAGAAGGAAGTGAAAAAAGAAGAACTACCTAACCTCCCACCTAGCTCTCAAATATGTCAAATGATGAGAGAATTGCTTCATGGGTATGAGATTTTCTGTTTTTACAACCCAAAACATCATACACATCCACAAAACTCAAGAACAAGCAAGAACAAGGGCTTGAACATGTGAAAGCAAGTGTTGTGATTGACTTAGAGTGTGTAGTAACTTCAGTTTTGGTGAAACCCAAGTGCCTACACACCTATTTCTCACACAAACTTAAATAACTATGTACAAGGTATGAAAAACCAACTCAAAACTAGAGAAAATAGAGCTTTTGATGCTCCAAAATGAGGGAGCCAAGGGGATGCACGGTTTTGGGAGAGAGGAAGGGCTATTTAAAGACCAAGGGAATCCAAATCAAAGGTGGAGATCAAAAGGAATCAATGGTAAGATGTAATTGACAATTGTGTAAGCACAAAATGTGAATCTAGTCTTTCACTCCACATACAAATGACTTAGAAAGCCCATATATATTTAGTTGGAGGAGATAAAGTAAGGATAGGAGGGTAATTAAGTAAGGAAATAAGACAATAAATGAGAGACAAAGGTGTAAGATGCAAAAAGGGGACCACTTGTAATCTTTCAAATTTTAAATTTTAAAATAACCTAGACCTAAGGTCTTCCCACCTAAAGTTTCTAACCCTAGTCAACAGCTCTTCCTTGTCCTCCACACATATTCTTGGCCGGCCAACTTGGCCGGAATCCGGCATTGACCTCCGTTAACTTCATTTTCGTCCTTTTGCTCACTTTTTTCTCCTTTCTTCCTTCAATTGAATCTCCACGGAGACTTCGAAATTAGCCTTGGACTTCTTAATACCAAATGTTCATCCACGTGTGTATATAATCCTGGTAAATTTTCAGAGCCTAGTTCACTGTGGTTTGGTAGAAAATGGTGTTGGAATCCGTGCAGGTCCGGTTTTATAGTTTTCATCAGAAATTGGACCGATATTTTGAAGATCTTCCACTCCGAACCAGCTATTGTACTTGGCATATGAATTAATCCTCAGGATGTCTAGAATCTTTGTGTAAAATGTCAGCTCATTTGGAGTTTATTTGTTTAGGATGCCGCCCCTCCTTCCTTGCCTAGTTCTTTTTCTCCTAGCCAGAGTAGAAAAATGTGCTAAAGTTGAGTTTTTAGGGCATTTCCAAGTTTCTTCATCATTTCCTAGCATGATAAGGAGAACATAATATAAATAAACACAAAAGTTAAGCAAAAGTGCAAGATTAGGGGAATAATTACTAGGTAATTAAGGACCTAACAAGTGTGTAAGCAGTATCAAAGGTTCGAGGCTTGAGGAAACTCAAGTATCAAGTTTCAATATTGTACATATTCATTTAGTACGTACCCTAACTAATGTAAATTAAGTTTGTTTAATTAAGATTGCTTATATATCAATTTTATATTTTAGCAACTAACTCTAGTCTACATAAAACTCCTATTTTCTTGAGTGATAGAATAATTCCATGTCTTTAGAGTCTATCACAAAGAATTTTAAGATGTTTATTATGATCTTCTCTGTTTTGGAGAAGCTTACTCTAATTAACATAAAGTAAATATAGATAACTACAAGTGTGGAGAAAACTTGGAGACTGACATATCTGAATTTTTAATTTTTTACCTTCTCTGCATCTAGTTGTAACTGTGCAGCTAGATTTGTGACCTGAGTTGACAGCTGTGTTAAATGTACTCTGAATTCTTTCTTTACCCCAGCAATATGAGTTTTCCATACTGCATTGACTGTATTATAAATATTTCCAAGAAACCTTAAATTTTTGATATGTTGATCATATAAGTATTCCGGAGACCTGGGGTGGTCTTGGATGAAGTTTCGCGTCAATCGGCATTACTTTCAGAATTTTAGGGCAAATGGGAGTTCGAAATATAATCATTTTCGATTCGTGGACTAAGTTAAGATCTATTGTACTTAGGTGACTAACCAAGCGTATTCGTTACCTTATCTGCTGTAAGAGAAGACACAGCTGGATTTTGAGGTGAGTAAATCTCATGTGGTTCATTTACGAACAGAGTTATTTAATTATCAAAATTAATTGATAATTGTAAAATCGTTTTCGTAAATAAAGATTTGTTTTTAAATAATATGAACTCGATCGACTACGGTTCATAGGACTACGGTTCACTGGTAAGAAAAATGATTTAAGTATAAAATGAATTTCTTAGTTTTAATATGTATGAACTGTAGTTGGTATTAGTAGACATTCTTGTTGATGGCGTGACATTGTGATATGCGTATGAATTGTTGATTATATTGTGAGAAAGAGTATTTGAACTTTGGAGTAACATTTTGGGTCATGTAGGACTTGTAAATATTTTCTGTTACGTCCCGAACCTAGAATTTTCGATTTTTATTAATTTGACGGTAAATGTCAGTTACACTTAATTTTTACTCCGTTATACGATTTTAGTGGCCCTAAAACTTGACTTTTTGTTCGGGTCATGATTTGAGAAAATGTTCTTCATGAAAGTCGTAGAGGATGTTAAACCGAGAACATGCATACGTGGTTCGTAAAAATCGGAGTTAGTATGCGAAAGTTATAAGCGAAAAACTAAATTTACTATTCCCGATTACTGTTCATAGTAAGTTCTTTAAATAGTAAGTTACTGTGGTAAGTTTCCAATTTTGGAAACTTACGCGGCCTCTCCTCTCTCTTCTCCCCCGACTCTTCCTCCTCCAGTTCGGCCGAATCTTCCTCCTCCAAGTTCCTTCGATTCCGGCCGCCCCACGACGAAACCCAGACATCCCTAGGTTCGCCTCTTTCTCCTCGTCACGCCCATGGTCGCATTTCACGGTATCTCGACCGGAGGAGCTCGGAATTGAGCCACGAAGTTTACTGTAGCAGATTGGGTTTTTCGGCGATTTCCGGCGATTTCGGTCATCTCCGGCCACCAAACCGGTGTCGAAGGTTCGGTTTTCTTCACTGATCATTTCCCCTATGGCCTTGTGTCTCGATTTGCTATGTAGAAGTCGAATTGTTGAATTGAAATTATAGGGTTCTTGGAAAATTTCTGGGTTTATGTTCATCCATTGATTTCGACTGGTTTTGATTGTTATTTGGATGTGTTGTAGTTGAATGAAATGACCAGTGGGTAGAATTGATGTCGTGTATGAAATTTGGTGGCCATAGGAGGAGGTTGATTCCGGCGAGTAACCGCCACTGTGGGCGGCGCGTGAGGTGGTGTAGGGCAGGTTTCTGACTGTCGTAATTTGGCTATTTAATCATTGGTATAATGTAGTTTCCATATTGGTGACCTCGAATTAATTTTGTGAAGTGTAGATATGGTTTTCGTTATGGTGTGAAATTCATTGATTAATTCACGGATAATCCGTGTATCGGAATTCCTTAATCGGAAGCTCAAAGTAAAGAAATGAAGTTAGAAAAGTGAAATTGGAGATTTTTAAGTAAATAATAACAATTGGGATATGGTTGTGTTTTTGGTGGATTTAATTTTTATCCGTCCTGTACTTATCGGTTTATGAACGTTACATTGTACAGGACGTGAGGAGGATTCTTACGAAGAGGGTTCGGATCGACGGCAAGCTTAGCCGTATACTGTGAGTGGACGTTTGATTTTAATTCATGCATGCAATTAAATCTTTTAAGTTACGAAATTATTTAAAGTATCTTTTATTTAATGAGCATATTATTCGATTTTTGATTATGAAATTATTTATGGTTCAAATTGCCGATTAGAAGTGGTTATGTTCCATTTCGAACTTATTATTAGAAATAAAATTCGATAAGATTATTTCTGAAAATGAAAGTATCATTATTTATTAGTAGATTCGGGTTTTTCGAAAAATCTTCGGAAATGGAAGATTTCTTCGAGATTATAAACTTACTTTATTTTAGTATATTGATTCATAACTTTGAATCATGTTGGCGTGCGGGGTCACGTCGTTGGTCTAAGTTCCTTTCTTGTGAGACTTCGAGGAAATCTCACAAATTCTCGATTTTCCTATGGTTTTTACCCACCATACCTGGGTCGATATACTTTATTGCTAGCTAGCCTATTAGTACTCCTCCCTACTTACTTTGTGTTTGTGGGTGAGTAGAGCCGAGCATGGGATGCTCTTGAGTGTGGGACACTCCGACCCGAGCCTTAGCGGCTCACTTTATTTTATTGTATGGTGATGACGTTTTTCCCCATACCTTTTAAATTGTTTACTTATTTATTTATTCGTCCGACTAACAGGGTCGGTCGAACTTCCCTTAAGCCAGCGGGGCTGGCTTAGTCATGAAAGTGATTTAAAACCTTTAGTTCCCTATTGCATGCATAAGACCGTTCTAAACAATAAATGTGGGAAAGTGAGAAACATTTCTTTCTTAATTAAATATTTTTGTCCACTCACAACTAACGTTTTATTGCTTACTTTCCCCTGGGTTTTTCGGTTTCCTTTGCCCAGTTCGCAGTGTTGCTGTTCGGCGTGGGATCGAGGCTTAGCACCAGTTCTGCCACTTGCCTTTTGTAGGTTAATATTAACCTACTTCATGTAATATATTTGATTTTATCGTAGATTGCTCTAATAACCTTGAAAGGTTTAGTATTATTATGTATTAATCTCGTTGTCAGAGACGTGTTTTACTTATGGAGTTGAAGATTAGAACCCCCAGGTTGTATTGTATAAATTTTACTGCCTTTACGCTTGGGTTTTGCTTAATAACTTGTGACGGTTGTGAAATGTAGGATGACTGCATGTTGTTGGATCTTGGAATTAGGAAAATTTGTTTTCGTTGTTTTTCGTACAGGTTGGGTTGTCCACTTTTAAGGGAAATTCTGTCGAATTTTTCTTAAAAGTGGGCCCCGCAGAGTCCATCTTGAAAATTTGAGAGGATTTTCGGGATGGGTTCTGACATTTTCGGTCTATGGATCTAGTGTCAAAGTAGTGAAGGAGGCGAGGGTATCGGATGTCATAACTCTGGTTGGGTGACAGGCTATGATTGAGTAAGTGTGTCGGATGTCATAACCCTGTTTGGGTGACAGGCTACGATTGAGGTGATGTATGTTACCTTTGAGAGGTAACGATGTCGAGTTTTGAAATGAGTTATTTTGTGAGATTGTGTACTTGGAGTCGAAGGGTGATTTCTTGGCTTCAGCGTGAATTGTTTGTTTCCTTTAGTTACTGTCCTTTTTATTTCTATTGTTCGAATTAAAAGTAATCTCTTGAACTAAACTATATGCAGGAGTTGTTATGATTTGAATTGTGTGAATTTGGATGATCTCCTGAACTAATTTTCTGTGCAGGGATTACTGTTTCTATTTTGTTTATTTGCGAGTACAATTGTGGTTATTTAGATTTACTCATACGAGCTTCACAAGCTTATCGGATTCCATGGTGTAGGGTTTATTGTGCAGGTAAGAATATTGATTAATCGTCGTCGAAGCTGAGACGTACTTTCTATAGGTTGGACGTATAAGTATATTGGTTTTAGTCTTCCGCTGTGTAGAGAGTTGGTGAGCGTGTTTACTTATTGAATTGTAACTCAGTTTAATTTGTAAATACTTGGTGATGTGATATGTGACTTTAGAGAACTAGTCGATCGATATTGACATTTGTGAGCGTGGTTTGTTTGTTGCTTAGTTTAAATGAAAATTTCTCTATGTGTTTTCTTGTGATTGTTATGTTTTCGCGTTTCGGTTTTGAATTTATTTATTCAAAATTCGGGGGGAGACAGTATTTAAATTTTGAATCGTCAGTTATGAATTATAATTTTGTATAGGACGAGATACCGATCCATGACTCGACGAGGATCCCTGCACTTGGCCATGTCAGCTTTATACTGTGAGTGGACTTTCATTTTAAATAAATATATGCATGCAATTACTTTTCTAAAGGAGCGGTTTTATTTATCATTTGACCATATGATTGCATTTTGGAGTTTTAATCATGATTTATTCGAGGAATTGTGTTTGGTTTCGGAAGTTGATTGAGAATTATTTCTTTGTTGATTATCGAGAAAGGTTTTTCTTTATTATTTAATTTTGTGATTGAGCCTTCCAATGAACTTCTCCGATAAATGGATATTATTATTTGATTCATTAGTTTAATTTAATCTCGCATATGTGATACTTGCAAAAGCTACGCCAATTTAAACCCTGAAAAACATTATCATTAGTATAGAGCAAATAGGGTATCGTTCAAAACCGGGGATTGAGGGTACAAACATGTGAAACAAAAACAAAGAAATTAAAGAGAAGAATTTACAAGTTACGAAATTATTAGAACACTTTACAAGTTTACAATTACAAGCATGCTTTAAAGTTAGAACAACAAAGAGTTAGAGACAAGAACATACATGTATCACACGAAAGTAAGAGAGAAAGAATGAGAGAGAGAAACGAAAATCACAAGTATATATATACACATAATCCGAAAATTAGAGAGAAAGACAAGTTAGAATAGGTTTTGGAAATACTAATCCTACTTAAATACATTTTACAAGTCATAATCACATTAGAAAACCATAAACAACAAGGATACAAAGTCTAATCAAGTCAAACAAGAAATCCTAAGTCAAAACTAACTCTAACTACTTTTCCTAAACAACACCAAAAGAATTCCTATGTTTTAGCAACTCCTAAAAAACACAAAACAAATCCCTAAAAACCACCAAATTAATTCCTAGAAAACACTAACACATATTTACTATTTACGGAGACACTATTCATGAATTAAAAAAAACATTTATTTTATTTTATTTATTTTATTATTTTCATGAACATGCTAACTAAGAATCTAAGTTAAATTTAGTTATTTACAAATATACACGAACAAGAAAACATAAAGATAGGGGGGGTTTTTTTTTGAAGATTAAAATGTAAATTTTCAGAAAACATATAAAAGAATAAAAGCAAAGAAATCATTTTATATACATAGGTGGGAAAAGAAGAATTTTTGGAAAACAATTCATCAAGAACAATTCAAGAACAACATATTCATGCATCCCTTAATCTTGTTTATTACCAAGAACGCCATCAATCAAGACACAAAGATCAAAGCAACCAATGTCCCTTTTAACTTTCTTTCTTAAGTTAATCGAAATAGCAAAGCACCAAATCAATTTATTTTGAAAACCCGAATACACACATACGTTGAAAATTCATTTTCAAATCATTAAGTTCAAGAAAGAATTGATGAACATGCAAATCCAAGCGTGTCAAAACTATTCATCACATGCATAATCTGATTTACGACTCAAAGCAAGCCTTCACTACATATTGAATTAGAGTTTACAAAGCAAACCTAATTACTAGCAAGTTACATGCAATTCATCCTATTATGTTTGTCAGACCAAGTGAATCGTTGACATGTACTGAAGCACAAAATCAGATCATCATTCTATCAATTTGGCAATTAACAAAGATCAAGAACACATAAACATATCAAACACGAAAAGAACTATCTAAATTGAATCCAAAAATAGGTTTGTCACATCATAGTTTCGGTTTAAACAACAGAAATTCCAAAGCAGAAATTCTAACTACAAGAAAGCCATAACCGCAAATTAACATGAGAAGATGATGGTATGAACAACCCTTGATCACGGCTAGGAAGGTGGATGGTCACGGTCATGCTCCTTGAAGATTGCAAAAACTGAAACTTAGAGAGAACAAGTGAGAAATCGAAATTGTGGAGAAAGAATGTGTCACCCTTGAGACGTCAAATACACTAGGTATATATAGGAGAACGTCTCAAGGCACTCCCAATTCGTTCCTACTTGACTTCTCCAAGTTCTTGTTGATTTAGGACTTCTTTGACAAAAAACAGTTTCCCGGTAGACTTGACCTCAATGTACCAAATCGGCCATAACTTCTTCTAGAAAATAGATATCACTGAGATGTAAAAAGTTCTGGAAACTAGACATCTGTAGCTTTCCAACCATATAAAGATCATAATTTTCTGAGCTCTGAGTTGTTTTTGACATTCCGTTGAAGTTGACTGATCTGCACAGGCAGATTTCCGAATCTGTAATGGATTTGACTTTCAAAGCACAACTCTTGTCCATTTAGGATTTCCTTCACATCACATGCCTCTCACATGTCTTCCACGCCTTGTTGAAGAATGAAACGTCAAGAACTCCCTAGAACCTTCAAGAATCTCACGGAAAATCCAATCCAAACTCAACTAGAAATCCAAACTCCTCATTGCTTTGAAATCCGAATTCTTTGAGACTTCCTCCAAGTGTGCACGGCACATGATCTTCTTGAGACTTCTAGATGCTTCATGAACGTTCCAAGGACTTCTCCTAGCTTCCACAGGTCTCCTAATGTGAGTAGAACTCCATATCCAAGTAGGTTTCCTAGTCAAATACGAACTTCTTTTCCGAGATGCTTCTACACTCTTCCGGAACCTTCTTGAGTAATCCTTATCCAACAGGGACTCCTTATCACACTAGTATTCCTTATCTGTATAGAATTGGGTTTCCTTGTCTAAGTAGAACTCCTAGTCCAAGTCAGCTTCAGATTCCTACTCCCACTGGGATTCCTTTTCCTAGTCAAACTGGGAAAACTTCCATTTCTTCATTTCTTTCCATTTCTGCACCACTTGTGCTTCCTTAGCCATTTTTTGACTTTGAGACTCCATTTTACCTGAAAAACACTAACTAAGTTAAATTGATTAAGTTAAAAGAAATAACTTAGCAAAATATAGGGTTTAGATACTTATAACGTCACATTTCATGCTCCTATCAATATGAATTTCTTTAATGAATTGTGTTCTTATCTAGAATATTTTGGCGTGTGCGACACATTATCGAGTTTAATTTATTTATCATGAGAATTACCGAGTACGGTTGGGAACTGTCACGACCCGATTTTTAACACAAATAAAAATCGATATATATAATCTCATAATTATACATGCGTGAACGTCCAGTCATGAATACAAAATACTTGGAATCTTTTTTCTTTTAAACCAAGTACATACTGATGCCCTGAACTCTCAAAATCAATATATTACACAAGTTTATGAATTAAATTGTCAACACAAAATAAAACGTAAATGCTCCTCAGAACTCACTACCAACGGAAGTCTTAATAATGGAAATGTCACAAAAATGGCTTCCTACCTTAAACCTGCTAGCACACTACCTCAATTCAGCCACGATTACTCTGACCTGCCTGATTAACCCCTAAATTGTTGAATAATGCACCGTGTTGCCATACAACAAATCCGGTAATCTTATGAAAGCTCGTATGAGTAACTCAAAACAACAACAAAAATAACTCATAGACACCATGGGATAAACCCACACGTTTCAATCAAGGAAACAACTCAACTCACTCAAAACCACAGGATAAACCCACACATTCCAATCAAGGAAACAACTCAACTCACGTAAAACCACGGGATAAACCCACATGTTGCAATCAAGGGAACAACTCAACTCACGCAAAACCACGGGATAAACCCACACGTTTCAATCTAGGAAACAACTCACAAAAAAGCACGGCGGACAGATTAGAGCTCCAACTGATCGTATCCACTAACCCGGCCAAAGGCGTGAATTTCCAATTTTCCCACCCACGATTACATTCTGTGATCCACAATGCTCAACTCGTAAGTCTTTGGATCCACGGTATAAATACCAAAACATTTAAAGGTGTCACACTGGACCTAAAATGTTACATGAATCTAAAATAAAAGATTCTTCGTAATTGATCCCTATCAATTACTCTCGGTACAAGACCCAGACTTAAATAAGTAACTCGCGAACTATAATGTTCCACAATACAAAACACTTTTCAAAACAATAGAAATCAACCCTTTCACAAATATTGTTTCACAAAAAGCCGCATCCAAAACAATAAAATGAACCCAACAACAATTATTGTTTATCGCCCAAATCCACCTACACATATATATTTCACGTAAACACACACACACACACATATACGTAGTCATTCGCTCAGGAATGCCTACTAATACCAACTATAGTTCACAAGCGAAAACTCGAGAAAATCATATTTATACTTAAACTCATTTTCCTACCTTTGAACCGCAGTCCTATGTACCATAGTCGATCAAGTTCATATCATTTCAAACAAATATTCATCTCGCTATGTCTTCTATACAGCACCGAACTAACATTCACACCAACAACATATCCAAATCACCTTGAGAAGCACCTAATCACCAATGGTCTCAACTGAGTGTAGATATTACAAGCGATTAAAGTTCAAATGCCCTAATCGAACAACAACTCTAAAAGTAATGCCAATTGAGGAAAAACGACATTTGAGACCTCCCTAAGTCTCCAGAACACTTCGACCATCGATGTGACAAAACCACAAGTCAATCGGATAGTCTGATCCTCACGGATCGATAACCGAAACTATCAAAATTACAAAAACCCTAACATGCTCATACGATCTCCAAAAATTACATATTGTATATCGAAATGCTCATATCAACAAGTAGATCGAAATAGGAATAGAAATTGTCCCCTGAGGTGGCCGGAAATAGCCCGAAAACACCACTACAATGGCAGCACTGTCGCCAGCCTAAAGTCACAATTTGGCAAAACTTCCAACATCAAAGTTCTTCATCTCAACTCCAATTTCAACTTTCCTAACTACATCAAAGTCCAATTATAAACTAATTGACTGAATTTTATCTTAGATCAAATCGGACTAATTGAAACCCTAGAACTTCAAAGCTTCGATTCGTCCTCCACAAGTGAAATCGTTCCAAGCCATTTTGGAAGAAGCATCTATGTCCCCTGGGCTCCAAAAGCCCTCAAGAATCATCAAAATTGGTGGCCGGAGGAGGGAGACCCAAGAAGGGCGATTTTTGCTCCACAACGGCTCTTTTCAGTTGAGATATCTCCTCCCACAGCTCGTATCTCACCTTGATTCCTTCTACAAACTTGTAAGGGAGGTCGAGACATCCCCTCAAGAATTTTTTCCTATGGTGGTCAGATGAGATCGATGCCGGAGAAGGGAGAGGTAGACGCATGATACTTGCAAAAGCATTTGCCAATTTAAACCCTGAAAAGAATCATAGTTAGTATAGAGCAAGTAGGGTATCATTCTAAACTGGGGATTGAGGGTGCTAATATGTGATACACGAAATTAACAGAAGAATGTACAAATATACATCACACGAAATCATTAGAAATTCTAAACACAAAATCATACAAATTCATACAAAATTACAAGTACAAGCATGCTTTAAAACTTAAAACAACAAAGAACTAGAGAGAGAGAGAGATACACTTTACACGAAATTAGAGAGAAAATAATGGAAGAAAAAATGAAACGACAATATATATATATAAGGAAAACCAAAATTTGAGAGAAAGACAACTTAGAATGGGTTTTGGAAATCCTAATCCTACTTATATGCAATTTACAAGTCATAATCACATTGGGAAAACCATAAACAATAAGGATTACTACTTCTACACTAATTAGGAGTCCAAATGCAAGTAGGAAATAAAATCCCTAAAAAACACCAAAAGAATCCCAAAAATTTAGCGACTCCTAAAAAACACAAACCAAATCGCTAAAAACCACCAAACTAATTCCTACAAAACACCAAGCAATCCCTAAGAAACACAAACACTATTCTCGACTAAGATTTAATTATAAACACATTATTTACTAAATTAAACTATATTTTCAGATTATTGCAGGCTATTAACGTTTTCTTCTTAATCCTAAAAACCTAAAACCGAATTATATACAAGAACATGAAAACATAAGAACAAGGGGGGTGTTTGTAGATCAAAAGATAAATGTTCAGAAAATAATAAAGAAAGAAAACAAAGAAAATGTTTTTTACACACATAGGTGGGAAAAGAAGAATCTTTGGAAAACAATTTATCAAAAACAATTCATTCATGCAATCTTTTTAACTTATTAGTTAACATGGAACGTTATCAACCAAGAAACAAAGATCAAAGCAACCAATGTCCCTTATTTTACTTCCTTTTGCACAGTTGATCAAACAACGCACTTAATCCAACATATTTCTAAAACAAGTATCACACAATCAACACAAGTAGTAATCTCATGCATTCGAATCATTAAGAACAAGTGAAAGTTCGGTCAATAAACATGCATATCCAAGTACTCAACGCAAGTCAATTCAATGCATACATAATATTATTTCAACTTTTGTCCAAAGCCTTTACTACTTAAGTGAATTAGGGTTACAACGCATAAACCTAATTACTAGCTCCAATTATATGCAATCATCCGAAGTTTGCAACCAAAGAACAACAACATGCAAAAGTTTTCTATAAAACAAAATCAGATTATCATTCCATACATTCGGCAGCTAACAAGAATCAAACACACATAAGCAAATCAAACATTGAAAAGAATATCAAAATTGCATCCAAAAATCAGATTGTTAACTCATGGTTTCAGTTTTACACAAAGAAAATCAAAACAGAAATTCTATCTAACCAATACACTAAACCGTGAAGAAAACACATAGAAGGTGGTATGAACAACCCTTAGTCACGTTCAAAAGATCCAATGCAGCTCTAAAGTGGTGGCACAAGGTGGAATTCACGGCAAGGATGGAGGATGGCACGGCTAGGAACATGAAGATGTGAAATACCTGAAAACTCAAGAACACAAGTGAGAAATTGAAGTTATAGAGAAGAGTGGTGGACCTTTGAATGTCATATACACTAGGTATATATAGGGAGACGTCCAAAGCACTCCTAATTCATTCCTACTTAAGTTCTCCTAAGTTTTGTTGATGTAGGACTTTGTTTGACACAAAAAAGATTTTAACCATAACTTCCTCTATAAAATATATCTCGATAAGTTGTAAAATTTTTTGGAAACTAGACATCCATAGCTTTCCAACATATAAAGGCCATAATTTTATGAGCTTTGAGCAGTTTTCCACGCTCAGTTGAATTTGACTGATCTGCAGAGGCAGATTTCCAAATCTGCAATGGATTTGACTTTCAGAGCATAACTCATGTCCATTTAGGATTTCTTTCCCATCACATGCCTCTCACATGTCCTCCACGCCTTTTTAGCTGCTTCATGAATGTTCCATGGCTTCTCTAGCTTGCACGGGTCTCCTAGTATGATCAGAACTCCATATGCAATTAGGTTTCCTAGTCAAATACGAACTTCTTTTCCGAGATGCTTCCACACTCTTCCGGAACCTTCTTGAGTAATCATTATTGAACAGGGACTCCTTGTCACACTAGGTTTCCTTAACTGAGTAGAATTGAGTTTCCTTGTCCAAGTAGAACTTCTAGGCCAAGTCAGCTTCAGACTCCTACTCTAACTGGGATTCCTTTTCCTAGTCAAACTGGGAGAACTTCTATTTCCTCATTTCTCTTCATTTCTAACGCTACTTGTGTCTTCCTTAGTCATTTTTGGACTCTGAGACTCCATTTTGCCTATAAAACACTAACTAACTTAAATTGATCAAGTTTAAAGGAAATAACTTAGCAAAATATAGAGTTAAACATTATAAACATGGCATTTATGCTCCTATCAACGCACGGCTTGGGAGAAAAAAAACTGGGCTCGGGTTTCCTTTTTCAGAAATCTGGGCTCTTTTGCAGAATTCCCAAAAAATTGTCCTTTTATGCAAAAATAGAAAGTTTTTCCGAAGCCCATAACTTCTTCATATGAACTCCGATTCTCACGTTCTGCATGTCAACGAACTCATATAGACGCGTTCTACGACTTTTGTGAAGGAAGTTTTCGGAGAATCCCAACGTATAAAAAGTTAACCTTTGCACCCCCCTAAAAACCAAAATCTTTGACCAAATATTCGTCCGAGACACTTTTGCTCCGTCCACGAGCCACGAAACTGTTTAATAACCACAAATTGGATTTCGAGAAATAATAATGAATTTCTAGGGTACTACAGGAACCGTACTTGTGCTTTTATTTGCGAGATTTTGGGAAGCCTTATTGGTTTTTAGTTTTCTAATGTTTTCTTCACCATACTTGGGTCAATTTATTTAGTTCACCTCCTTATATGGGTTGCAATCGAGCCTTTAAGAACTCATCCTCACTTACTTTGTGTTTGTGGGTCGCAATCAAGCCTAGAACTTGCGAGGCTACCTAGGAGGCTCTCTTTACTGTATGGTGATATCTTGTTCCCCATTTACTTTTTATTTGACTAGTGTGGCTAGGCCGATTTTACTTGATCAGCCAGGCTGGTCTTATTTTTATGAGTTATCGAAATTCTCAGATTTCTTACTTTACTTTGTTGCTTGTGACTAGCAGAGCTAGTCATTTTTCTTGAGCTATTTGTTATTTGAAATATTTTCTTAAAACTTGCATGCATTGGTTTTAAAAGTGTATTGTGGAAAAGTGATAAGTTTTCGATTATCCTTTTATTTCGATTATTTATTTTCGTCCACTCACGCTAATGTCGTTTTTGAATTCCTTTCCCCTGGGCTCTTTCATTTCAAATGCCCAGTTTGCAGACTAGATTAGTTGAGGTTGAACATACCTGGAGTCGAGGCATAATCAACAGCATGCACAGCTTCTCATATTTATCTTATTTCTATATCCTTGTTTACCTTGTGAATTAGACTTGCTCTGATAACCAACATATTTTGTAAATTATGTATTATGGGTAGTTACAGATCATTATTTCTGTTGTGGAGTTTGTTGTGATTTGGAGAGAGGGTAGCTCCAGCAGTTGAGGATGGTGTATTATCAGAGGTGTGAACTTTGTCCTCCATAGGTTTTTGGGTTATCCATTTCAAGGGTAATTATGCCAAATTTTTGATAAAGTTATTCCTTTATAGGGTGAAAACCGGGGCGGGTCTTGTCATTTAATTCAGGGTTTGTGGTGTGTGTTGACATCTCAAAGCATTGCCTTTATATAGTAGACGTCTTCCTTGCAATCCTAATTCAATATTGCTTCAGTTTTCCAACTCAAAGTGAGAATAAGTTTCCCTTTGTTTTTTTTTATTGGTCCACATATCTTTGACTAAAAAAATATTTCCATGTCATCACAGTTGCATCATCATCTTCAATTTGTATTCCATCTTGACTCTAGGAGAGTTTGACGTCAAATAATCCTCTAGATTCTTCGAGAATTCACGGCAACAAGAAAGTAGTATTGAGTCAGGAATCGTTGTTCAATAATTGTTTTGTTTTTTTGTTTTTGTTTTTATGTTAGATACATATTGCAACACCGCGACTCTTGTACATGACGTTTGAAATATCTTCTAGAAGCTTCATGAACATTTTTCTGCTTTCCTGGTTCCCTTAGGTATCCTGGCATCATCAGGATTCCTCAAGCCAACAAATTTTCTAGTCCAATAGGGACTCTTTGACCAAAATATTCTGGAGTATTCCGGAACTTTCTCAAGCACTCCTTGTTCAATAAGGATTCCTTGTCATGATAGCTTTTCTAATCTAATTAGGATTAGGTTTCCTTCCTGAAGTAGGACTTTTAATTTTGTGATTTTAAGAGTTTGAATCCAAGTCAACTTCTTATTCCTACTCCAACTGGGATTCATTTTCTTAGTAGGATTGGGGGAACTTCATTTCTGTCATTTCCCCTCATTTCTACATCCATATGTAGAACACATGTCATTTCTAGCTCTTTAACATCTAGCTACACTTCTTTGCTTCTCATTTGCTCATATATACCTAGAAAACGAAAACTAAGTTAAAATTGACTAAATAAAAGAAATAACTTAGCAAAATATGGGAAGATAATCATTAAAACGTCGCATCAATATGCTCCTGTCAACAGTGCATTTGAACTTCCCATCTTGGTCTATTAATGGGACTCGCTCGATACCATGGTCCCCTGGTCTTGATGTACACTAAAACTAGGGGACCAAAACATGAAACAAATAGTACCTTATCCGACGGGACCCTAACCATCATATTCGGGCCCTTACAAAATTGTTGAGGCTACTAGCACAACAACTTTCTACCTGTGGGAGTCGTATGGCTACAGGTCAAGCCACCTGTGAAGCACGAAACACTTATGTTACTTTTACAACTGGCATTCCGGCACCTTATCAGCATAGCGATACAGTTAACAAGCCTTACCTCAATTTATTTGCCTCTTCTACTTATTACTTATGTTGTCCTGTTAGGACTATACTTTTGCAAACCTACCTAAGGCAGTTTTATGTTTGCTTACATACAGCTACCTACTATATATCCCCCTAACTTTCTACTTGCATTTTGTTACTTGCCTACGACATCTTTCAATGACACAATGGGATTATTCAATATAATATAATCCCCTTAAGTCTTTAGACATACCGATGGAGTCCACTAAACACTTCCGATGAATGCCCAAAATAGCAATCCCTTCAAAGTGCCATTTCAAGCACAAAATACGTGCAAAACATAAACAAACAAACTGGAATAGCTCATTTGGTTGATAATATTCAAAGGCTATATACGCCTATGGTATACAAACATACCGATACCAATCAAAGACTACACACACCTAAAGTATATTCACATACTGATAGCAAATACAACAAAGCACATGGACTCTTAGTACTGCTAACAACATGAAGTGGGACACTCCCCTAAGTCACTCAACTTGGGGTGAAACAGGCGCCTCCACTACGACTCCCGATGATAGGAGCCTTATATGCAAGGTTTTTAATGATAAATTCTCTACATTTTATTTAGTTATTCTCTTAACATTATCGTTTCTGATTTAGTTTAGTGTTTTTAGGTACATCTAAAATGAAGGTAAGAAGGAAATGGCGCAGGAATGAGAAAGAAATGGAGAAATGATGCATTCCCAATTCTACTAGGAAAAGGAATCCCAGTTAAACTAGGAATCTTGAGTCAACTAGGAGTCAAGTTTGCAGAAATAATGGAAATATCAAATGATAGAATCCTTGTTGGAAAAGGAAACCCATTCCTATCAGGAAAATGAAACCTAATGTGACTAGGTGATCAGAGCATTTTATGTGACGTTTTTAATGCTATTCTCTTTAAATTTTACTTGGTTATTTCCTTAATAATATCATTTATAACTTAGTTTGTTGTAATTAGGTACATATGAGCTCCGAACGCAGGAAATAAGCTATCAAGAGCTAGAAATGAATAAAATGAAGGCAAGGAGGAAATGAGGCACATAAATGATCAAAAATAGAGAAATGAAGTTTTCCCAATCCTATTAGGAGAAGGAATTCCAGTTAAGTAGGAATCCAGAGTCAACTAGGAGTCAAGCTCATGGAAATGATAAAATCTTAGTTGGATAAGGAAACCCATTCCTACCCGGAAAAGGAAACCTCACATGATAAATATCCTTGTTACATAAAGAGAGCTTTGGAAGGTTCCAGAACATCTCAGAGATGAAGAGTCCTAATTAGACTACGAAACCTGTTGGCATTAGGAGTCCTGATGATACTAGGACACCTGGGAAGACTAGGAGATGATATGGCTTCAAGATGACTCAAGATTGTACAAGAATATTCTAGAATGACAAGTTGGTGTTATATACATGAAGATGCGCTTTGAAACATCGAAGTTAAGAAGCCTGGACCAAAAATTGAAGCATATGACCTCCATGTGACCTTCTAGAAGACTCTTGATGTCTCAAAACAGTATTTTTCCCATAATTATTCCTTTTTTCCGTGCAAAATAAAGAGAAATAAAGAAGATTTCAGCAATGAGTCAATTTGGGAGAGTTCCAAGGAAAATCTACTTTGTGTGCAATACGAAAAAGAAAATAAAAGAGAATAAATATTGAATTAGGTTTCCTGATTACATTCTACCTACAAAGTTGGTTGAAATATAGTCTATATACATTGGAGATTTCAGCAAAGCTATGCAATGAAGATTCATATTGGATTTCTACTTCTCACGGAATATTTCTATTGGTCAGATGATGCAGAAGAAGTAGATTTCACTCCAAACATCAAGCTTTGCTGTCCTCTATATATACAAGGGAGTAGAAGATGTGAAAATCACTATTCAAAACCCACAATTAGATCGTAAAACCTCCCCTCTCTTTCCCTCATAGTTTTCGCCTCTTCCATTTTTCAAGCCTTGAAGCAGTGAAGCAAGTTCCATCATCCTCCACACATCCTTGCCATAAGCCTCCATCCTCTTGAAGATCATCTTGCATCCTTGAAGCTCTTCAAAAGTGTAGCCATGCTGATAAACTCTTTGTTTTCAGTTTCTAGTTCTTGTAAAACAATTCGAATGTTTTGTTTGTTTAAATGGAAATTTTGATGCTTCGTTACGATTGAGTTTGTGTATTGATGTTTAGTTTGCAATAATCATGAAATATGAAAATGTTTTAGGTTACTAGATACATAAATTGTGATTTCAATATGTGATGGATTAAAAATTTGTTGGTTTTGTGCGGATAACCCATCTTTTAGGTGCTTTGTGTTCTTTGGTTGAAAACTTATAATATTGAGTATGTAATTGAATCCAAATTAAGATATGCTAGCGTTCTAGGTGTTAATTGCTAAGTAGAAAACCTATAATTCCATAGGTAAACTGATAAGGAGTCTTGCATGCTTGTATGATGTTCCAACTTGTTCTTAGCTTAAATCAATAAATCTTTCAAAGTGTTTAATGCGTTGAATATGTCTTGTTGATGACTTGATCTCTCACTAGCATTGCATATTTAATAGAATTTACTATGGTGCATTCATCTAGTTAGTTTAACTAAGGTTCATAGTGATTGATCAATGTAGTTAGTTTAGTTAGATTAGAATACAAATTTTTCAAAACCACTTTATACTTTGTCATTTTCACAAATAATGGATACTTGTAATTAATAATTTTTTCTGTGACGTTTAATTGACAGGAGCACCCTCAATCCCCAGATAGCATGATACCATACCTTACTCTTACTACATTGATAGGGTTTTAGATTGTGTACTACCTTTGGTGCAATCACTAGAAGTCGCTGTTATATAAGGAGAGTTTTAGAAGATTCCAGAAGATCTCATAAATAAAGTGTCCTTATTGGACTAGGAAACCTATTGTCATGAGGATCCTAATGATACTAGGATACCTGAGAAGACTCAAAAAGGTACATGGAACATTCTAGAAAGAAGTTGAGACGTTACATAAGACTCCTAAAGGAATCATTATTCCTTTGGTGCCATAAAAGTTAAAAAAGGATTCTAGAATATCTTTTTGACATCAAATGTGGAGAGTTTGAATCTAGAAAATAAAATAAAAAAAGAAAATTTATCAATTAAGGTTTTCTGATTATGTATGAGTTGAATGAAGACCAAATTGAGGGAAGATACATAGTAATTTTGGCAGCAATAATTCATTGAAGATGCAAAGTAGATTTCTACTTCTATTTGGAAGATTTCTATTGGTCAGATGATTCAGAACAAGTAGAGAAACACTTTGACTCTTGGCCTTGTCTTGCATTAAATATAGGGGCAGCTATTGACATTGAAAATCATCTTGCAATCCTGAATCAAAATTGTGAAATCTCCTTTCTCTCTCTCTCAAGTTTCGGCCACCATCCATTCTTCAAGTCAAGAAGCCGTGAAGTAAAGCTCCATCTCCATTCAACATCATTTTTTATAGGCATCATTCAAGCATCCACCACTCTGAAGCTTCTTATTGCGTTCTTGAAGACCATAAATGTGTAACCATATTCATCTCTATTATGTTTTCGGTTTTCTTCCCGTGTAAAACATTTCTGATTTTTTTTTTTGTTTCAATGCATGTTTCGAAATCTTGTCAGAATGAAGTTTGAATATTGATATTTAATTTTCAAATACTATCAAGCATGTTTCGGTTTTAGGTTTTATGATTAGAAAAATTGCGATTTGACCTTGTCACGTATTGTTTGTTGATTTCGTGCTTCAAATATCCCATCCTTTCTATTTTTTGTAATCTTTGGATAAATACTTTGAATGATAAGCATATAATTGATTTCAGATTAAGATTTGCTAGCGTTTTAGGTCCTAATGGAAAAACTATAGTTCCTTAAGTAAATCAACAATTAGTTTTGCATGATAAGATTAGCGTTCTAACTTGTTATCTTTGCTTAAATTGATCAAACTTCCATATGTGCTTAATGCATTGATTGTGTTTTTGTTAGTGATTAGCTACCACCTGGTAATTGCATGCTTAATAAGGTTAACTATAATGCATTCATCTAGTTAATATAATTAAGAGAAGTAATGAGGACTTTGTATTCGTTCATCTCTGTTCTTGATTGATTTCTTTTTATGACTTGTTTTATTCATAATTTGTGTTTAAAACCATGCCAACATGTTAGTAGTAGTTAATTACATCTCTATTTCTTTCCGTTCACCGACTTTTATCTTGATTCAGATTTGTTTGATTACTAGTGCAATTAGATTAGATATAAACTCTTTAAACACCCCCTTATCTCTGTAATTTCATAAATACCATGTTTAGATACTTTGATTCTTTTATTTAATTAACGTCTTTTGCAGGAGTTACATACCCTTAATCCCTGGCCAAGAACGATACCGTAATTACTCTTACTATATTGATGGGGTTTTAAATTGTAAATCTATTGTGGTATAGTCACCTGATAGCATTACTAATGTCACACCACATGGGAGCAACACTCTCAATGACACTAATATAGGTATGGCTACCTTCAGGCAAGAGAAAGGGACAATCACCCTAACTCACTGTCACGCCCCGAATTTTACAATAACAATTCAAAATTTGAAACATGAATATACTACAACAACAAAATAATCATCCTGAAAATTTTTCTTTTCTTAACATACTCACCACACAAAATAGAATCAAACCGAATTTAGTCTCGGTTAATTATTACAACTCAAATCCAAATGTAATGTAAAGCTCTAAATGAGCATACACACACATCACGACTAAATAAATAACATGACTGCTGTAACACCTAAGCAGCCCGGTCACCTCCCTGGTTATCCTGACTTGCAGGAATATCCGCTACACCATTGAATAGTGTACCGGGATTGCAACAACACAAAACCCGGTAAGCTTACGAAAGCTTGTATGAGTAAAAGAATGAACTGTTGCTTAATTTAATCTCATTTATTTCCACACACAGCAACACTCAATTATTTCCACATATGCAAATAATGACAATCTCAATCAAACACAATTCATTAAATCAAGACAACCCAACTCACAACTTTCCCCACAACTCTCATCATCGTATTTATAAAAATACGGTATTTGACAGACTAGAGCTCTAACTGAATCGTAGCCCGTCACCTGGCCTAGGTTATGGCATCCGACATATTTATCAATTATTGTATTTCATCAATATGTATACCTATATACATATTTAGAACGTCTAATAATTCCACATACTCAACCAATCGTATCCCATCATCCACACTAGGATTAGAGCGTCCGATTACCCACACCAGTCATTACGTCGACCCTAAACCCATAAATGAACACAACATATAATTTCACATACTGAAATCAACCCAACCAAGATACATCATATTATTATGGAACTACAGAACTGTAATAAAATCAACTCATCAATTCTACACAATCATATCATAAATCAAACAATCCACTCATCAATATATATTTTCCACGTAAATATATATATACGTAATCATCCACTCAGGAATGACCACTAATACCATCTATAGTTCACACAAGAAAATTATGAAATTCATTTGTATAGTTAAAATTCATTTTACTTACCTATGGACCGTGGTGATTCAAGTCCATGAAATTTTAAAACAAATATTTAATCCGCAAATATTTTTCACACAATTACCAAAATAAATAAATTAAAATGCTCGGTTCGTAATATGAACCACGTGAGTTTTACTCACCTCGAAACTCCCTCTGCGTCTTCAATATAATTATAAATTATAATTTATAATTAACGCCGAATAGCCCACGAAATTCAAATCCGTCAATCACCTAATCAAATGTGATTCGAATTTAGCCAATAAATTCAACTCATAATTTAACCACTAATTAACGGTCAGATTCTAATTTACATTAAAATCCGACGAGCGGTTTCTCACGAATCGCTCCCCTAATTACCGTTTTTCACATATACGAAGATCCAACGGTCGGATCTTAGCCCATGACCACACAAAGCCTCTGGGACAGTCATATGATCATCATAACAAATTTACAAGTTCATCCAACGGTCATAATTTCACAGATCAAATATCTAACGACCGAAATCGATCGAAATCACAAAATTCATAACTAAATCATATGATATCCGAAAAATGCGTATAATACGCCGAAATGATCGTATCGAAACATAGAATCATAAAATGGACAGAAACCAAATTTTAGACCTCCGGAGGTGGCCGGAAAAGGCCGCCGGAGTTAGGGACAGAGCCGCCACCGACCACCACCAATGGTGTCGGCGCCGAGCTTGTCCGCTTCGTTTCATCATTCTGAGCAACTTTCATAACTAGCACAAGACCTAAAAATGACCGGAAGGCATCGAAATTACCGATTTACAGTCGGCGGCCGGAAAAAATGCAGAAACCGGTGAGCTTGAAAACCGACGTGAAAACTGCAACCTCAGGCCCCGATCCCTTCTGGAAACTTGTTCAGAACTTCCTTGCGAACTCAACAAGCTTGGAATCACAAGAAACGATCGTGTATAGCTCGAGATATCTTGATCGAAAGTTTTGGTATTTCGATCCGTTCGGGTCGAGCTCCGACGAACGTGAAAACATTCGACCCAGTTCCGGTCCTTCTTGGTGCTTGTAGAGGAAGTTGAGGCGAGATCAATGAGACAAGAATCAAGTGAAATGATGGAGTGTAGCTCGAGATATCGAGATCGAACCGAAAATGGACGTTTTCGGTTCGGGCTTCGCCGCCGCCGCCACAGGCTGCGCCGCCGTGTGAGACTGCCTCCGGGAGCTAGAGCAGCTCGAGACGAACGCCTGGGACTTGGTTTGAGGTCGAGAGGTGGTCTGTGGAGGGAGAACAATTAAGGAGAAGTTTTCCTCCCCTTTCGGCCGAGTACGACTGTGAGAGAGAGAGAGAAAAACTCAGTTTTTCAGAAACAGGAGGATGAAGAAGAAGAAGGAAGAAAAGGAAAAAAAAAGAAACCGGTAGGGAAAAAAAATTAGGGTTTCTAAAATTTTTCTATATATACAAGTTTCGGAAAACTTCGAAATTCGATAACTAATTCAGAAAAAATCCGATCTTCGTGTTCCGCACGTGCACGGACTCGTATCGACGAGCTCTACAACTTTCATGAAGGAAGTTTCTCCAAATTTCGTACGTAGAAAAAGTCGATTTCTCAACCCGAGTATTTCGAGCTTTTCGTTAAAATAAACGTTTCGAAACTTCGATAATTGTAAAAAAATGAATGATTATCGAACATAAATCGTGAAATCGTATAATAATCATTCGATACAATCACTCGGATTTAAAATGGAAATTGCGGGTATTACACTCACCTGAAGCGACAGCCTTATAGGAGCACACCTGGTGCCATAGCTAGCGGCGCCAGATCCAGACCTCTCTTGCCTGAGGACTTAGGGGACTAGAGGTCTAGTACTAATCCAGGTAGAGTGCCTCTCAGTCCTCCATCTACCGTGTACTCCCAGTGTTTCTATTACTCCCCGATTTTCAAACACAAATAATAAATAAGTTAAACAATCACAAATACATTAGGCGTGATGGTTTAGACATCAACACAAAAAACCTGAAAATTTTTGCTTTTAAAACAAGTACAAGATGAGGCACTGAACCCACAATGTTAATACAGTCTTGTTCCTTTAGAGTCAAATATTACATTACATTAAGTTTACAAATTAAACTGAAACAACAATTCAACAAATAAACATACCCACCACGCTCACTACACTGCGGAAGACTAATAAATGAAAACAATGATTAAGTTTCTAAACCTACAACTGCAACAACAAGAGACCTTTCAACTTCAACCACATCCACCCTGATCTGTAGGATAAACTCCTACACTATCGAATAATGCACCGGGTTGCAACAAACAAACCCAGTACGATTATGAAGCTTGTGTGAGTAAACTCAAAACATACATACCAAACACATTCTTCAGTTGTCTCAACCTAGCACAATTAATAAGCGTATATCATAACAATATCATCAATTTCACATCCTTCAATAACAGGCTTAAGTAAGCCAAGTCGTGACTAACAGCCACATGCTCTGACCCTCAACTCATCACTCGGTTAACAAAACTATAATCAAAACAATTTCACCTCAAGTAACGTTAAAGGTGAACTCCATTATCAACACCAGATAAATCACGCCTCCCTTCTCGGAAAACAAAACATTTGACATATTCATAACCTTTTAAATCATTTGAAAATTCAACAACAATTTTGCGAAACAAAGTAAATCTCAAACTATCACAAAACTATCACAATATAAGCATAGTAAAACCAGTAATCCCTGCATCAAGCCTCGATGCCATTGTAATACCCCAACCAAATGTCTTACTTACTGTGGCAAGAAAAGTGCATTCCAATCAGTTTGGGATTAGATGACGTGGGTTACCAAAATTTGGAATACGCTATGTAAGCTTAGTGGACTGACACAACACTACCTAAAAAGATGACAACAGATAAAAAGTATACAGTCTCTTCAAATAGGGTAGCAGTATATAGATAGACTAGGTATCACTTTAACTTAACCATGGTTGGTGATTGATAAGATGTAATCCTAGCTAGTTAGGTAAATATGTAACCACAGTTAGTTATGTGAAGTAGAGTTAGTTGAATTTATAATTTTCTACTTCTTTACATCTAGCTGTGCAGCTAGATTTGTGACCTGAGCTGACAGCTGTGTTTTATATAATTGTACTCTGAATTCTTTCTTTGCTCCAGCAATATGATTTTTCCATACTACATTGACTGTCTTATAGATATCTCCTGGAAGCCCAGAATTGAAAAAGTCTCTAATCTTTGGTTGAGATGGAATGTCTTGTGTTTTTTGCAATTGAGATTTTACTTTTGCTGAAATATATTTTTGATATTCCAGCACTGCTTCATCGATATTGGCGAAGCCTTTCCATAGTGTTCCATGATATTCGTTTATCAAAGCACAACATTCAGTCCAACTATGAAAGATTCATGTTCTTTAACCCTTCAAGACAACATAAAATTTAGGGCCAAATACTAGTTACTACCCTCTGGTTTAGGTCCAAAATCAATTCAGTCCATGAACTTCTAATTTCATCAAAAACACCCCTGCACTTTCAATTTTGATCTAATAGGTCAAATTCATTAATATTCTGCTATGGGTTCAAGTTATAGTTGGATTATTTGTTGAAAAACTATTTATTTTTAATAGTATGACTCACTCTTAAATTGACTAGAGGTGGCCTGCAGACACCACATCATATATGAGCCACGTTAACAAGTTAAATAACTCAATTGTCGGAAAATTAACAAATTGGACCTATTAGATCAAAATTGAAAGTGCAGGGGTGTTTTGATGAAATTAGAAGTTCAGGGACTGAATTTGTGAAGACCCGAATTTTCATATAATAAATTTATGTAATTCAATAATTGTTATATTAATTGAATTATGATATTTGGGATTAATTGGTATGTCATGGGTTGAGAAAATTGGTTTCGAATGATTTTTATTTTCGAAAACGAACGTTATTTAGGGGGTCGTGAAAATCGATTTTTTTATACGTTCAAAATTAGGGAAAACTTCTTTCATGAAAGTTGTAGAGCTCTTCGATACAATCTCGTGCATATGTGGAACCTATTATTCGGAGTTCGTATGAATACGTTATGAATATTTGAAAATTGGAAATTTTCTATAAATATCTTGAAAAATCAGATTTTTTATTAAGGATGAAAAAAATCACTTTTAGCATTCAGTGCCCCCCCCCCCCCCCCCCCCCCCCCCCGGTCTCTCTCTCGCGTGTGAAGCCTTCCCCTTGCTTGCCGACCCGACCTGACCGGAACCCAACCTTCCCGGCCACGCCGCCGCCGGAGCCGGGCCTCCCCGCCTTCCCCGTTCCCTGCCCTTAGTTTCCCCCGCCACTGCCTCCAGCCTTGGATCAGAGCAACCTCAGCCCCGTGAGGCCAACCCGATCGAACTCCCCCCGTGCCGGCATTGTACGGGCTGATCCTACCCATTTTCGTGATGTCCTCTTCCCCCTGATCATCCCAATATAAGCCTTGCATCACGATTTAATGTGTGGAGCGAAAGATCAAGGATTAAAGTTTTGAATGGTTGTGATTCAATCTGGAAACTGATCAGAGGGCCGAGATTAATCCAACTTCAAAGCTCGATCTAGGACGATCTAGACCTTATCTTGGAAATAGTCAGGTATTAAAGTTGTTCACAATTTCATTTTGAAGAAATTTATAGTTGACAACCTTTGCATCTGATGTGGTTGACCGGTGTTGACCGCCATGTGTGGCGGCGCGTCGGACCAAATTTTGAGTTTATATCATCTGGATGATGATCTATGCATCCATACGACCGTTTTGATATATAACATGGTCATGTTAGAAAAAATTGATAAATAGTCAATTTAAGTTTTGACGTCACTATTTATGGTTTTACAGTTTATCTTCGGTTTACGATTTACGGAGATCAGATCATCGGTTTTACTTCAAATTTTAATATGATGATCATATGACTATCCCGATGACTTTGTGTGGTCACAGGCGAAGATCCAACCGTTGGATCTTCGTATAATTATAAAACAGTGATTCAGAAGGCGATTTGTGAAGATCCGTCCGTCGGATTTTCTTATAATTTTGATAGGATGTTTCCAAGGGCGATCTGTGAGGATATAACCGTTGGATAATCGTTTAAATTCAATTCGACCGTTAGATCGTCTTTATTTTAGAATCAGACTGTTGGATCGTCTTTATTTTAGAATTCGACCGTTGGATCATCATTTAAGTTTATTTCGTGTTTCGTTTGCTAAGTAAAGATAGTACTTGATTAGGTACTTGGCGGCTTGAGTTGACGAGCGTTTAGATTATTGTGATTTGTATTTTAAGTGAAGACGCATCGGGAGTTTCGAGGTGAGTAAAACTCATGTGGTTCATATTACGAACCAGGTGCTTTAAATTATTTATTTTTGTAATTGTGTGAAAAATATTTATGTATTAAATATTTATTTTTAAAATCATATGGACTTGATCAACTGCAGTACATAGGTAAGTAAAATGAATTTTAATTATCAAATGAATTTCACTATTTTCTTGTGTGAACTATAGATGGTATTAGTGGTCATTCCTGAGTAGATGATTACGTGTATATATATATATATATATATATATATATATATTTAAGTGGAATATATATATTGATTGGTGTGTTATTGAGTGATGATATGATTGAGTTGGAATGATGATTTAGATTATATTTCAAATGCTTAAATTTCATAATAATATTATGTATGTTGGATGAGTTGATTTCATTGTGTGAAAACATATTGTTGTACTCATTCTGGATTTAGGGTCAACGTAGTAACCGGTATGGGGGAATCGGACGCTCTAATCCTAGGTGGATGATGGGATACGCTTGGTTGAGTATGTACGATTATCGGACGTTCTAAATATGTATATAAGTATACATATTGATGAAATATGATAAAGATAAATATGTCGGATGCCATAACCTAGGCCAGGTGACTGGCTAGATTCAGTTAGAGCTCTAGTCTGTCAAATACCGTATTTTTATAAATACGATTTCGGGGTTTTGAGAAGAAAGATATGAATTAGGGTTTTGGTTTGATTTGCGATTTGATGATTGATTTGAGATTTTTGGTTTCTTGTGGATGTGGAAATTGTGGAGTGTTGACTTGGGTGAAAATAATTATGATTTAATTAAACAACTGTTCTTTGTTTTTACTCATACGAGCTTTCAAAAGCTTACCGGGTTTTGTGTTGTTACAATCCCGGTACAGTATTCAAACGGTGTTTAGGATAACCAGGGAGGTGACCGTATTGTTTAGGTGTTGCAAGCATTTATTTTGCTTTCATTTAAGTTGTGAGGTTTGTTATGCTCATTTAGAGCTTTAAAATTTATTTTGTGAGTGAGTTGTAATAATTATCCGAGACTAAATTCGGTTCTTGAAATTAATTTGTGTGGTGAGGTTGTTAAGAAAAAAGAAATTTTCAGGATGGTTATTTTAAGTAGTAGTAATTCATGTTTCGGATTTTAAATTTTAATCTAAATTTCGGGGCGTGACAGTTTGGTATCAGAGCGTAGGGTACATATTTGGTGATATGTCAATACTTTCCGAGTGATGCCCCGTCTGCAGCAGATCCCCATCGTGTGCTGTTTGGTAATGAAAATGTCATTGGGTATGTGAGAGCGTTAGGTTGGCTAGGAACGTTAGCATGTCATAAGAACTTTAGGCATTGTCTTGTATGCTTAGTTACTTGGTTAATATGGACTTGCATTTGACTTATGCCATGTTTAAGTGTTATACGTGTATTAACCAAGTATACCCTGCTTATTAGGTAATGGAGATTGAGGGGAACGAAGCTAGAGGTCGAGGTAGAGGCAGACCTCGTGCTAGGGGTAGAGGCCGAGATAGGGGTAGGGCCCCTCCGACCGATGATGCATATGAGGCGGAGATAGAGACACCTTATGAGGATCAGCATATTCCGCCCGTGCACATGATTGATGATCCTGCTCGCTTGTTAGTGCTAGCGAAGGAAATTATCTGCTTGGGAGAAACCAAGTTTGGAGGAGGCACTGATCATATGGTTGCGGATCGATGGATTGAGGATTTACAGATCTATTTTGATCTGTTTGACTGCAGTGAGATTGATAATAGGAAGCTAGCCGCTTTCATGCTGAAAAGACGAGGCTGGAGTGTGGTGGAACGTCACACAGAGGAGTATTGAGGTATCTACCTTGACATGGGATGGCTTCGAGAGGCTGTTCAGGGAGAAGTACTTTCCAACAGCTGTGAAGGAAAGGTTAAAACGGGAATTCCTCGCACTTGTACAGGGGAAGATGACCTTGATCGAGTACGATGCGGAGTTCTCCAGGCTATACAAGTATGTGAAGTAGATGGATGACGAAGACTTGGCTAAGAAATTTCAGCGAGGGTTGAGTCCTTCGATTGAGCGTGATGTGGCCATCCTAGAGCTGAAGACCAAGAGAGAGATCTTGGCTAAGGCACAGATCATTGAGCAGTAGAACGTGATTCGTAGAGAGAAAGAGTCTGCTGAGAGAGACTTCCAGGGTAAGGGTGATACGTGCAAAAGCTACGCCAATTTAAACCCTGAAAAACATCATCATTAGTATAGAGCAAATAGGGTATCGTTCAAAACCGGGGATTGAGGGTACAAACATGTGAAACGAAAACAAAGAAATCAAAGAGAAGAATTTACAAGTTACGAAATTATTAGAACACTTTACAAGTTTACAATTACAAGCATGCTTTAAAGTTAGAACAACAAAGAGTTAGAGAGAAGAACATACATGTATCACACGAAAGTAAGAGAGAAAGAATGAGAGAGAGAAACGAAAATCACAAGTATATATATATACACATAATTCAAAAGGAATAGAGAATTCAAGTTAGAATAGGTTTTGGAAATACTAATCCTACTTAAATACATTTTACAAGTCATAGTCATGTTAGAAAACCATAAACAACAAGGATACAAAGTCTAAATCAAGTCAAACAAGAAATCCTAAGTCAAAAACTAACTCTAACTACTTTTCCTAAAAAAAAAAAACCAAAAGAATTCCTATGTTTTAGCAACTCCTAAAAAACACAAAACAAATCCCTAAAAACCACTAAATTTATTCCTAGAAAACACCAACACATATTTACTATTCACGGAGACACTATTCACGAATTAAAAAAAACATTTATTTTATTATTTCCATGAACATGCTAACTAAGAATCTAAGTTAAATTTAATTATTTACAAATATACACGAACAAGAAAACATAAAGATAGGGGGGTTTTTTTTTGAAGATTAAAATGTAAATTTTCAGAAAACAAATAAAAGAATAAAAGCAAAGAAATCGTTTTATATACATAGGTGGGAAAAGAAGAATTTTTGGAAAACAATTCATCAGAATCAATTCAAGAACAACATATTCATGCATCCCTTAATCTTGTTTATTACCAAGAACGCCATCAATCAAGACACAAAGATCAAAGCAACCAATGTCCCTTTTAACTTTCTTTCTTAAGTTAATCGAAATAGCAAAGCACCAAATCAATTTATTTTGAAAACCCGAATACACACATACGTTGAAAATTCGTTTTCAAATCATTAAGTTCAAGAAAGAATTGATGAACATGCAAATCCAAGCGTGTCAAAACTATTCATCACATGCATAATCTGATTTACGACTCAAAGCAAGCCTTCACTACATATTGAATTAGAGTTTACAAAGCAAACCTAATTACTAGCAAGTTACATGCAATTCATCCTATTATGTTTGTCAGACCAAGTGAATCGTTGAAATGTACTGAAGCACAAAATCAGATCATCATTCTATCAATTCGGCAATTAACAAAGATCAAGAACACATAAACATATCAAACACGAAAAAAAACTATCTAAATTGAATCCAAAAATAGGTTTGTCACATCATAGTTTAGGTTTAAACAACAGAAATTCCAAAGCAGAAATTCTAACTACAAGAAAGCCATAACCGCAAATTAACATGAGAAGATGATGGTATGAACAACCCTTGATCACGTCCCAAGGTCAAAAGCAGATCCAAGATGATGCACAAGTGATGAACACGGCTAGGAAGGTGGATGGTCACGGTCATGCTCCTTGAAGATTGCAAAAACTGAAACTTAGAGAGAACAAGTGAGAAATCGAAATTGTGGAGAAAGAATGTGTCACCCATGAGACGTCAAATACACTAGGTATATATAGGAGAATGTCTCAAGGCACTCCCAATTCGTTCCTACTTGACTTCTCCAAGTTCTTGTTGATTTAGGACTTCTTTGACAAAAAACAGTTTCCCGGTAGACTTGACCTCCATGTACCAAATCGGCCATAACTTCTTCTAGAAAATATATATCACTGAGATGTAAAAAGTTCTGGAAATTAGACATCTGTAGCTTTCCAACCATATAAAGATAATAATTTTCTGAGCTCTGAGCTGTTTTTGACACTCCATTGAAGTTGACTGATCTGCACAGGCAGATTTCCGAATCTGTAATGGATTTGACTTTCAAAGCACAACTCTTGTCCATTTAGGATTTCCTTCACATCACATGCCTCTCACATGTCTTCCATGCCTTGTTGAAGAATGAAACGTCAAGAACTCCCTAGAACCTTCAAGAATCTCACGGAAAATCTAATCCAAACTCAACTAGAAATCCAAACTCCTCATTGCTTTGAAATCCGAATTCTTTGAGACTTCCTCCAAGTGTGCACGGCACATGATCTTCTTGAGACTTCTAGATGCTTCATGAACGTTCCAAGGACTTCTCCTAGCTTCCACAGGTCTCCTAGTGTGAGTAGAACTCCATATGCAAGTAGGTTTCCTAATCAAATACGAACTTCTTTTCCGAGATGCTTCTACACTTTTTCGGAACTTTCTTGAGTAATCCTTATCCAACAGGGACTCCTTATCACACTAGTATTCCTTATCTGAGTAGAATTGGGTTTCCTTGTCCAAGTAGAACTCCTAGTCCAAGTCAGCTTCAGATTCCTACTCTAACTGGGATTCCTTTTCCTAGTCAAACTGGAAAAACTTCCATTTCTTCATTTCTTTCCATTTCTGCGCCACTTGTGCTTCCTTAGCCATTTTTGGACTTTGAGACTCCATTTTATCTGAAAAACACTAACTAAGTTAAATTGATCAAGTTAAAAGAAATAACTTAGCAAAATATAGGGTTTAGATACTTATAACGTCACATTTCATGCTCCTATCAAAGGGAAAGGCCATAGCAGGAAGCAGTAGGTCCAGAGACTTAAGGGACAGTTTCTGGAAGAAACAGAGAACTCAGTTCCAGCATCAGGCTCCAGCTAGGGCAGCAGTAGCTCCTCCCATTCAGGCTATACCTATTTGGCAGATAGCACCAGCAGCTCTAGTGAAGTGCTTTAACTGTGGCGAGCCAGGCCACATCTCTCGTGCGTGCACAAAACCACGGGGTAGGATATGCTACAGCTGTGGACAGACAGGGCACCAGGCCAGGGAGTGTCCCCGAAATCATGGTAGAGTGTAGGGAAACCAGCAGAGGCATCTACCGCCTGCACCTGCTAGAGTCTTTGCTATTGGTCAGGCAGGTACGGGAGTGGAAGGTACTTTATCTGTTTATCATTATCTTGCTAGAGTATTGTTTGATACAGGAGCCTCACACTCCTTCATATCTAGTTTGGTTGTGGACGTGTTGGGTTTGATTGTTATGCCTCTTACTAGATCATTATGTGTTACATCACCTCTAAGTGTGTCTCTTGAGCTTAGCATGTTTTGTGATGATTTCCCTATTGGGATTGGTGGCAGAGAGTTCACTGCATCTTTGATTGTGATTCTAGATCACACATATGATGTGATTTTGGATGTGGATTGGTTGAGCCCGAACCATGCTGTGATTGATTGCTTTAGGATGATTGTGTCCTTCCATGTTCCTGGACAACCGGTGTTTCATTACCATTGTCTGAAGTTTGACATTGCCATGAGGGCAGGGATTTTAGCCCGTATTGAATCAGGGAGTAGTACTTCAAAGATTACAGGGATTCTTGTAGTTTCAGAGTATGTTGACATGTTTCAGGAGATCCCTGTGTTACCTCCGAAAAGGGTAATGGACTTTTCCATTGATGTGATACCAGGTACTTCACTTGTATCGAAAACACCCTATCGAATGGCACCAGCTGAACTTTAGGAGTTGAAGGTTCAGATTGAGGGATTACTTGGGCAATAGTTCATTCAGGCTAGTGTATCTCCTTGGGGCGCACCAGTATTGTTCGTGAAGAAGAAGGATAATGTGTGGACTATCGATAGCTGAACAAGGTGACCATCAAGAACAGGTACCCTTTACCTAGGATTGATGACTTGTTCGATCAGCTTAGGGAGTCTACTGTGTTCTCAATGATTAATTTGTGATCTGGATATCATCAGTTAAGGCTGAAGGATGAAGATATTCCAAAGACGGCGTTCAGGACAAGGTATGGATATTTTGAGTTCCTTGTCATGCCTTTTGGTCTCACGAATGCACCGGCAACATGTATGGACTTGATGAACCGCACATTCAGTTCCTACTTAGATCAGTTTGTGGTAGTGTTCGTTGACGACATTTTGATTTTTTTAAGGTCGTCAAATGAGCATGAGAAGCATTTACGGATCTTGCTACAGATGTTGAGAGAGAAGAAATTATTTGCAGAGTGAAGTCAAGTTCCTTAGTCATGTGGTCTCGAAGGATGGAGATTCTGTGGATCCTTCGAAGGTTGAAGCAGTGATGAGTTGGAGTTGCCAACTACGGTTACAGAAATCCGTAGCTTCTTGGATTGGCAGGGTATTACAGGCGTTTCATTGAAGGGTTTTCTGGTATTGCTTCGGCTTTGACCAAATTGACAAGGAATGACACTCAGTTCGTGTGGTCGGATGAGTGTGAGAAGGCTTTCAATGAGCTGAAGACTAGATTGACTACAGCTCCGGTGTTGACTATTCCGACTAGTGGTGGTGGATTAGTCATTTACAGCGATGCATCTCATCACGGTTTAGGGTGTGTGTTGATGCAGAATGGTAGCGTTGTTGCTTATGGTTCTAGACAGTTGAAGGTACATGAGCGGAATTACCCCACTCATGATCTAGAGCTAGCAGCAGTGGTGTTTGCCTTGAAGATTTGGAGACACTATCTTTATGGTGAGAAATTTGAACTCTTTTCTGATCATAAGAGTTTGAAGTATCTATTCTCCCAGAAAGAATTGAACATGAGGCAGAGAAGATGGATGGAGCTCATCAAGGACTATGATTTCACCTTGGAGTACCATCCCGGAAAGGTGAATGTAGTGACGGATGCTTTGAGTAGGAAACCTCGAGTAATCATGACATCGATTATGGTGCGAGAGTGACGCATGTTAGAGTTTGACCGTGCTGTTTAGGTGTTGTAGCATTTATTTTGCTTTCTTTTAAATTGTGAGGTTTGTTACGCTCATTTAGAGCTTTACAATTTATTTTGTGAGTGAGTTGTAATAATTAACCGAGACTAATTTCGGTTCTTGAAATTAATATATGTGGTGAGGTTGTTAAGAAAAAAGAAATTTTCAGGGTGGTTATTTTAAGTTGTAGTAATTCATGTTTCGGATTTTGAATTTTATTCTAAAATTCGGGGGGGGGGGTGACAGAATTGATTTGGGACCCAAACTACAGGATAGTAATCTGTATTTAGCCCTAAAATTTAAAAACTGGTTTAGCTTTTGACTGAAAATAAGGCTGAGTTGGCCTTGGTTTGAATGTTTTTTGTGGTAACACCTTTTTAGCGACCGTAATCCATCCAGCAGTAGATGTATCTATTATCTCCTTGCCTTTATCCATGCTTTCTCAAATATCAGCAAGAACATTGTTAGAACCTTTGAGATGTCTTACCTCAAAAGTATACATGGTAATAGAATTATACCATTTTAACCTTCTTTCTTCTAAAATATTTCTTTTAAATGGTGTGCAGTCAATGGCTTTTGTTGTTGGAATGATGTTTTTGTGTCGGAATGGAGCTCGAATTAACGAGTCCTGAATCTAGATTGATTTGGGATTCGGATGTTGGGTCCAACGCGGGTATTTTATCTGATTCCTTTATTAGGCTCCTCTCTTGTTATTGCACTGGGATTGGACTCATGATCTTTATTGGTATTAAGGTTGGGACCCAAAGTTATGGTATTTATTCGAAATGGATCATATGCCAACATGACCATGTTCTATCTTTTGGTGGAAAATTGCCATATGTTCTTCGCATAATTGACTTTCGTCATTACGGGCGTTGGATATGCATGGGTAGTCATATCATTCATTACAAAATTCACTACACTATAGCAATCTGCAGTGGTTAAAACATCTTCGTGTTTGTGCTCTTGCTATATTTTTATTTCCATGTAACTTTGATGCAATTGTTGTATCTATTTTAAGATTTGTTGCTTTTCTTTTTGGATACCTTTCACACTCTCCATTGTAAGCCTTTCTTTTTTTCTTGAGGAATGGTCGGTGTGTCTGCCTTTAAGCATTGTCCATTTATGAAACCGCAAAATACAAAGGTAGGGGGAGACATGATGCCTAAATCTCTGCTTACAATAAGCAAAAAGAGAATGTCCCGAAATAATATCAAGAGTCTCCACTAATTCTATACATTCTGACATGCACTATTTAGCAATGAGTATTTTACTGATTACTCTATTTGCTTTACAATTGTGGTGACATAAATGAAAGATAAATCTCACAAAATGCCATATTCCATTAATAACAGTTTTCCCACTATGTTACCAGAAACTATAACACTTTATTTCATCATGTCACTAGGAGGTTACAACTATTTGACGAAGTAAGGTACACTTGCCGTATAATTAGGACAAACAAGGCACTCAAGGTGCACAGACCTTTTAATTTAATACAGTCTGATCTCCTTTAACTAAAATAATAAAGTAGTTATTATTTGATAGTAAAGTACCTATTGTCAGCTTTTTAGTTATTGTTTAACTGGAAAGATTTTTAAATATACTGACTTTATTTCTAAAACTAGAAACATGCATAAAGTTGTATGAAAAATGTACAGTGTCAATGACTGCATCGATACTATTCTACTTTTTTGTTTTTTTTTTTTGTCAACACGATACTATTCTACTTTGTATTCTTGGATAGTTGTTTGTTTGTTTTTCTTTTATCTTTTGGTTATGTTGTATAGTATGCGTGGATGAGAATGAACATCACATTGATTGCAATTAAAAGCCATAGGACTTAGGAGGCCCCTCCCACTCCTTATCGCCTATACCCTGTTGCTATTAATTGCTTCTGCTACACGGCAAATTATTATCACCCAAGTAGGTCATTACGGCTTGCTTGCTACTTGTGGCTTCAAAGCCAATTTAACTTGAGATAATAATAAATACATAAATAATAACAAACAATTTGTTTTGCAAACACAATTTCCAATCAAAGATTTTTTGCTTTAATTCAAGTTCTAAATTAAGCAAGAAGAGTAGATTTTTCTAAAACGATGATCGAAAGAGATTCCAAGTTGTTAATTGATTCGGTCAAAGTAAAATGTGATATTGCATAGAGAGCTCGTACAATAATCTAAGAAATTCATCAATTTGACATGCTTTTGTTCAGTTTAATTTATCAAGTGTCGAGAAAATCTACCTTTGTTGCGGATGTCTTTACTTCTCTTGGGCATAGCTAGGAGTCGAAGAGGGTATAGATCTATTTCTTATCTTCAGAAGTTTATTTTACTTGTTGTTTTGATAAGTTCGACTATAGATGTGTTGTTAACTGTGTTGTATTTTAAAAAAAAAAAAAAACTATTTACTCTAATAACAAAAGAATTTTATTTATAAGTGAGAGTTTGTAATTTTTTATCAACATGAAGAGTGAAATTTTTTTTTTTCTTTTGTTTTTTTTTTCACATATAGCGGACCCGGTTATTGGAAGATTTGGCAAAGTATGGAAAATAAAAATATATACATGTATTTATATATATATAGGATTTTTCTCAGGTGCGGACGTCCTTACCAAAATTTCGGTACAGATTTCTGGTTTTCACCCACTTTCCGATCACATATTTTTATCTTAACCGTTCAGTTTTTAGGTCCTAATGTATAGATCATCTCTGCAAAATTTCAGCCAATTTGGTGATTGTGAATGCATCCAAAATTGCAATTTACACGAACGAACCGAATCTGTCAAACATAAACGTTCGTGTACATTGTTGTAAATTACAGTTTTGGATGCCTTAACGATCACCGAATTGGCTGAAATTTTGCAGAGGTGATTCATACATTCTATATATTAGGACCTAAAAATTGAACGGTTAAGATGTGAAAATGTGATCGGAAAGTGGGGGAAAACGGGAAATCCGTACTGAACCTTCGGTACTGACGTCCGCAGCCAAAAAGGGTTGTATATATATAGGGCCCTTCTAGTGAGGGATCCCTTTTTTTGGTTTTTTTCAAGGGATAGGGCATTAGACTAACTTTTCAATTATATTTTCACATCTCAACCGTTCAGTTTTTAGTTCCTAATGTATAGATCACTTCTGCAAATTTTCAACCAATTTGATGATCCTTAAGGAATCCAAAACTGCAATTTACCATTATAAACACAAACAGTTCCGGTTCGACAGATTCAGTCTGTTCGTGTAAATTGCAGTTTTGGATGCTTTAACGATCACCGATTTGGCTGAAAATTTGCAGAAGTGATCTACACATTAAGATCTAATAAATGAACGGTTGAGATGCTGAAATATAATCGAAAAGTTTGTCTAATGCCTATCCATATAAAAGACAAAAAAAAAAGGATCCCTTAGTGGAAGGACCCTCTATATGTGTATATATATATATATATATATAACTTTGCTCATGTGCGGATATCTGCACCTAAGAAAAAATGTCAAGATTTCCAATTTTGACTCACTTTTCAATCATATTTTCACATTTTAACCGTTCAATTTTTAGTTCCTAATGTATAGATCACCTCTGCAAAATTTCAGCCAAATTGGTGATCGTTAAAGCATCAAAAACTGCAATTTACACAAACGAACCGAATCTGCTGAACCGGAACCGTTCGTGTACATTGTTACATCGTTAAAGCAAAACGTACGAATTTCCCATTTTTACCGATTTTTACATCTTAACCGTTCAGTTTTTAGATCTTAGTGTATAGATCATCTCTGTAAAATTTCAGCCAAATTGGTGATCGTTAAGGCATTCAAAACTGCGATTTACAACAATTTTTCCGAATCTGTCGAACCGGAACCGTTCCTATTCATTGTTGTAAATTGCAGTTTTGGATGTCTTAACGATCACCAAATTGGCTGAAATTTTGCAGGGGAGATCTATACATTAGGCTCTAAAAACTGAACGGTTAAGATGTGAAAATATGATCGGAAAGTGGGTGAAAACACCAAATCCGCACCTAAGAAAAACTAAGGACATCCTTATCTGAGAAAAATCATATATATATATATATATATATACACATATATATATATATATGTGCCAATTCGAGGAGCCGAGCGAAAGCGAGCCAACTCAGACTAGTCGGACAGAATAGTTTTACCTGTATGACGTAACCATATCGAAAAGGAATGACATCATGATGTATATAGATAAGGCCACGGGCAAGAATAATTGGTAATACACCGAAATGGTAAATCACAACCATTCAATTTTCTTCCAAATAAAATATGTCCATTTAATTGCGGCTGCCAACTCTTAATTCTAGGACCACTATTATTTCACTCAATTCACTTGGGTAAGACGATATCACTCTTCCTCTTCCTCCGATCCCTCTTCTTCTTCCATACCAAACAGATATAAACAACTGTAAAGAATTCCATTAATAAACAAACAACTCTCTCTCTATCTCTCTATCTCTCTCTCTCTCTCTCTCTCTCTCTCTCTCTCTTAGTAGTAGATTGGTAGCTAGAAAGAGATGGATGATACTAATAGTAACCTAGCTGGGAGTAGTTGTAGCAGTGGACAGATGAAGCATCAAACTCAAAGTCAAGCAAAGACGAGAAGCTCCAGCGGCAAATCCAAGAAGAAGCCGATCAAGGTGGTTTACATATCAAACCCGATGAAGGTTACAACGAGCGCCTCCGAATTCAGGGCTTTGGTTCAGCAGCTCACCGGCCAAGATGCCGACGACCTGCCAGATCTCCATCCTACTAGCAACAACCACCTCATCACACCAATGGTCAGCAGCAGGCGGCAGCCAGAAAGTTCAAACTCAAATACCACCACCCAATATTATGATGATCATGATGAGCATCACCAGCACTTGTATGACGACATCGATGGTCTTTTTGTGCCTGAAATGCTTGATAGCTTTGTGCCTCCCGTCAAGGGTTTTCTTTGATTTTATGTTATATATCAATGTACGTTTATGGTGCTTTTGAATTAATTTTCATCAATGGTAATGTAATTCCTTGCATTTGCTGCTAACTGGAGCCAACCGCACCGCAGTTCAGCAAGCTTAATTAGCTAGCTGCGGTTAGCTATGTAAATTTATTTCCATCTCTAAAGTGTTTTTCGTTAATTAGTTAATATAATTGCATGTGTAGCTCAGTCTTAAACATCCATGATCGTATATCCATAACTAACACTTGATCAGCTCCAGTTGAGTTTGAGCTGATCATGAGGCGGCGGGGGCGGCCGGTTTTTAGAGAATATCAGTCCATCTTCAAGTGACCACCGCGGACAACTGATCGATTTTAGCCTCATGTACATTACAGTAGTGTAACTAGGTAGCTCAAATGATAAAGAAAACCATCTCAAGTCTGGGATCGCAACTTGGATATTGTGCTGTTGGGAAATATAAAGTTGCTGTATTACATGTTTTTCAAATTATAGTAGCTTTTGTCTCTGTATATGCCTATCTGCTACTTTCCAATTAAGTTCACTTTCTACTTTTCGCTTGTTATGATGATATTTTCATCATCAATAATTGAGGAAAAAAATTACTGTTCATCATAAAAGGAAATTATATAAAACAAATTCCTCCAATACCCTCTTCTTCTTCTTCTTCTTCTTCTTCTTCTTTTTTGCATTTCTTTCTAATCCTCCTTTAAAGTTTGTTAAGGCATGGATTTTCAGAGCTTTCCACCCATGTTATTTCGCCACCGACTCACCGCACCAACAATCTCTTCAAGTCTACGAGAGGTTAAGAGGTTTTCATGGGAATCGGACTTGGGAAAACTGATGCATTAAAACCTAATTTGGATGAAAAGTTACATTAAGCTATTTACTCATAAAGTCTTAAAAATTAAACAAACTACTTGTCGAGATATGAATAAAAAGTGAATTGATTCCACGAGCCATTTTTTAAAATGTCAAAATAGAAATGGCTCTCACTAAATATTTATACATACATATACAAACATATTATGTATTGTTTTGTAATTCTATGATGTTTTAATATTCATTGTCCAACCTTTTTTGGATGATTATGATGGAGGGATGGAGGACGCGCGTGGTGCGACGGCAAGAGTGCTTGTGAGATGGTGTGCTGCTGCATCTGCAGCCTTCTAACTTGGACTGGACTTGCTAGCTTTTGGGCGTTAGCTTTGACCCTTGACCCACTTTACTTTTCTGTTTTGTTTTGTTGTTATTTGATATTTGTTGGACACGGCTCTACGCCGGTAGTAAGTTCCTACTACTTTTGGGTAAGGCGTCGTGGGCTTTGTCCTGTTATGCACATTATGTTTGCCTTGTCTGACCTAACAAGGCGGCAAACTGTTTGCTTGATCACATAGACGCAACTTCCTAGTGGCAGGATGAAAAGAAATGACATTGGATTTGTTTCCGTACAGTAACATAGTGGGAAAACTGTGCTATTTGTAACGATGCTTATTCAAGATAGAATTATCTTTCCGGTATGTCACCGCTTAAGTAAATGAAGTAGTCAATCGAGCACTTTTTGCTAATTGGTGCTTGTTAGAATACTTAGTTTTAGTGGAGGCTCCTGATATTATTCTAAGATTTTCTCTTTATGCTTATTGTGATTTAGGGTTCAAGCTATACGTTACCCCCCCTACAAAAAATATTCTGCAGTTTCATTAATCAAGCCTTGAGAGAAGCCGTACCCAAGGATTACTTTATCTGTTTTGACATATCTATCGGAACTTGGAAAAATGGAGGTATCAAAAATATAGGAGATATATCGGGGATATTCTGGAAAACATATATGTTTTGAATGAATCAATTTACTGGATTTACATATAAAAATATATGAATGTCAACTTCATCTATACCCAAAAATAGAGTTTAGCTCGGTGTTTCCATCAAGTTTTTGAACTACAATGAGTTACTTTTTAAAACATGGCTCCATCAAGTTTGTTTTCTTTTGTTGAAATTGCTTCATCATGAATCCTCCTCACCCAGATTCGTCTTAAGATAATTTCTTCTCACATGATTTTCACTACTCACTTGGATTTCCCTCAAAGGAAATACTTCTTACCCAAATTCGCTTTGAGAAGATTTCTCCTCACCCATTCATCTTAAGGAGATTGTTCCTCACAGATTTGCATTTAGAAAAATTACTTCTCACCTAGATTCTCCTTGAGAGGATTTCTCCTCACCTAAATTCACCTTAAGAGGATTTCTCTTCACCCAAATCTATCTTCAGAGGAATAATCTCTTAAATAGGTTAATTAGCCTCTTTATTAGGCCATACCCGGACTAGAAAACCGTTATTAAAATTTTACACCCCCATATAATCTCCATATTGCATAAAGTATGTTTATCTGTGAATAAGTGAGTTTTTTTTTCCATCAGATTTTGCAGATATTTCTTCATTTTATCGAGATATATCATAAATATCTTATATATTGGGGAATTTCACGATATTGGAGAAATTTTGTGGTGGAAGATAAGATATTTTACATTTTTACCCTTATGATATATCGGTTCCTTCAAAAAACGAGATATCGGGGGATATATCAGAAATATCGCAAATATTTCAATCCTTCGCTGCACTAGCCGCCTTTCAAAAAGAAAATTAAAAGGTGTTTTAGGGAATCAGAAATTGAGAGAAAATCGCTATGTATTCTCATTGATAATAGGGACATCTTTATATATAGGATTACAATGCATAGAATCTGAACATATAATGAAAGTAATTCTACATTGAATAGGATTCTAAATCCTTCTATTATAACCCTATTACCACTAGGTCAAGTAACCTAGAGTTTGGGCCAAACACAAAATAGAGATTTCCTTAAACACTCCCCCTTGTGTTGCACAAACGCGGTGCTTCTCTCGTTGCCTCGCAAAAACCTTGCCGAGTAACAAAAACCCAGTGGGACAAAAATAACCTAGGTCGAAGGGAAAAAGAGCACAACACACCATTCACGTTTCGAGGTGAACATGTAGACATCTCCCCTTGATGACTACGATCATGGGAGTTCAGATAATTTTCACAAGCCAATTCTCGCCACATGTTTCTCGAACGTGGATTTAGGCAATGACTTAGTAAACAAGTCTGCCACATTGTCCTCAAACCAAACTTGGTTCACTTTAATCTTGAGGAGCTTTTGTTGTTGGTGATTATAGAAGAATTTGGGCGATATATGCTTGGTGTTGTAGCATTTGATGTAGCCTTGCTTCATTTGTTCAATGCAAGCAGCATTATCCTCATAAATGCTCGTTGGCTCATCTGTGGTAGACTTCAAACCACAATTACTTCGAACATGTGTAACTATGGATCCTAACCATATACATTCACGAACTGCTTCATGAAGAGTAATAATCTCTGCATGATTCGAAGAGTGAGCGACTAAGGTCTACTTTGTAGATCTCCAAGATATCGCGGTGTTTCCCATGGTGAATACATAACCAGTTTGGGAATGACCTTTTTGTGGGCCAGAGAGGTACCTAGCATCAGCAAAACCTTCCAAAACACCTATATCGTTTTAGGATGGGGAGAGGGAACGCAATCCACCATGTGTGGCGTTCCAGTTGTTTGATAGACTCGAATCTATCATTTCTCTGTAGAGATAGAACAAGCCCATATCGATCGTACCACTTAGGTATCAAAAGATATCTTTAACACCAGTCCAATGGCGTCGTGTTGGCGCAGAGCTATATCTAGCTAACAGGTTCACAGCGAAGGAGATGTCCGGTCTCGTGCATTGTGCTAAGTACAATAATGCACCTATTGCACTTAGCTATGGCACTTCTGCCTCTAGCACTTCTTCATCGTCATCATTTGGACGGAATAGATCCTTCTTTGGATCGAGACTACGGATGACCATTGGGATGCTTGAAGGCTTAATCTTATCAGTATTACAACACCTAAGCATCTTTTGGGTATAAGCTGATTGATGAATCAGGATACCATCTTCACGGTGCTTAAGTTCCAAACCGAGGCAAAACCATGTTTTCCCAAGATCTTTCACCTCAAACTCAGATTTCAAGTGTTCAGCGGTCTCCCTTAACTCTTTAAGAGTGCCAATTATATTCATGTCATCGACATAAACCACTACTATTGTAAATCCAGAACTTGTCCTTTTTATGAACACACAGGGGTATAGTTCATTGTTGACATATCTCATCCCAATCAAGTAGTCACTTAGACGGTTATACCACATCCGTCCAGATTGCTTCAATCCATATCGTGAGCGTTTCAATCTTATAGCCAACACGCTTCGTGGTTTAGAGCCACTTGATTTGGGTAACTGAATTCCATCTGGAACTTTCATGTAAATTTCCGTATCTAGATCTCCATATAGATACGCTGTAACCACATCTATAAGCTGCATGTTCAGTTTTTTGGAAACTACCAAACTGACAAGGTAGCGGAACGTTATGACGTCCATTAAGGGAGAATAGGTCTTCTCGTAGTCGATTCCAGGGCGTTGTGAGAAGCTTTGTGCCACAAGGTGAGCTTTGTACCTTACTATCTCGTTTTTCTCACTACGCTTTCTAACGAATACCCATTTGTGACCAACTGGTTTGGTGTTGGGCGGTATTGGTACAATTTTGCCAAATACCTTTCTTTTCGTTAGAGAATCAAGTTCTGCCTGGATCGCATCTTTCCACTTTGGCCAATCAGCTCTACGTTGGCATTCATCAACGGAGCGTGGTTCAATGTCATCGGTCTCAATAATCTCACGCGCTACTGAATACGTGAATATATCATCAATGATGATGGAACTTCTTTCCTACGTCCCATGTACACTAGTGTAATTCACAAAGATCTCTACGTTCTCAGGGATAGGTTCTGACATTGAGCCATCCCCCAATGATGTCTCTTGGACATAACCATAATCCGAAATATTCTCATAGGACGGATTTTGAGTATCGATGATCAAAAGATTTTTTGTGCCTCATTCACTCTCTTTCTAGGGCGAGTATCCTTCGAACTAATTGGTCAACCGTGCTTCCTTGCTGGACCTGCGGCCATATATGCCACATCATTGCCACGCTGGGCAATGGCGCCATATCCTGGTGTCATAGGAGTGTCATTATGTCCATTATTAGGGATTGATATTAGGGATATCAATCCTTGCAAGCATGTTTGCAGCAGGTATGTGTGATCTCGTCACTTTGGCAACATCAGAAAATGCATCAGACAGAGTGTCTGCTACGTTCTTGAGCTCGATTATTCGTCGCACTTCAATTTTGGACTGTGCGATACGGGGATCGAGATGAGACATAGTAGGGACAGACCACGACAATTCCTATCGTTTCTGTTGAACATTTGTGTTCTTATCTCCCCCTAACGATGGGAAGACTGTCTCATCAAAGTGACAATCCACAAATCTAGCAGTAAAGAGATCGCCTGTCAAGGGTTCAAGATAACGGATGATGGTTGGAGATTCATATCCAACATAAATGCCCATTTGTCATTGAGGACCCATCTTAGTATGCTGTGGTAGCGTAACAGGCAGATAAATAGCACACCCTAAAATGCGTAAGTGTGAGATATCAGGCTCATACCTAGTCACTAGTTGTAACACAGAGTAAGATTGAGTTGCAGTGGGTGGTAGACGAATTAGCATCGCTGCATGCAATATTCCATATCCCCAAGCAGAAACAGGGAGATTGGTGCGCATTACCAATGTGTGGCCTATCATTTGTAGTCATTTTATAGCAGCTTCTGCGAGACCATTTTGGGTATGAACATGGGGAACTGGGTGCTCAACATCAATCCCCAGTGACATGTAATAATCATCGAATATTTTCGATGTAAACTCCCCAGCATTATCAAGTCGAATTGACTTAATTGGATGGTCAGGGTAGTGAGCCCGTTGATACGCTCAAAATGAGTGTCAATTTAAACATTGCATCAGATTGTAGTATAGAATAAGTAGGGTATCGTTCTAAGCCGGGGATTGGAGTATACTTCCTGTTAAAAACGCTAAACAAATTAGTATTATTCACAAAGTATGAAACAAAAATAAAACAAAGTATATATTTACAGAAATTACAAGATAAGGGGGGATTTATAAGAGTTTGTATTCTAATCTAACTATATAATACATGTGATCGATCAAACCATGAATCAAGAAAAACATGGACGGATAAGATGTAGAGATGTAGTTAACAATCATTAACACGAAAACGAGTTTTCTAATCATAAATCACAGATCAAAATATGTGAATGAAGAAATCAATCAAGAACAGAGATGAACGCATACAAAGTTTTTTTTTTACTTTCCTTAGTTAAATCAACTAGATGAACGCACTATAGTTAACCCTATTAATCTTGCAATTACTAGTGGTAGCAAATCACTAATAAAACCATTCTTAACGCATTAAACACATTGAAAGTTTGATTGATTTAAGCCAAGAACACAAGTTGGAACGCCATACAAGCATGCAAGACTCTTTATTGATTTACTTGATTGATTTAAGCCAAGAACACAAGGTCGAACCCCATACAAGCATGCAAGACTCTTCATTGATTTACCTAAGGAATTATAGGTTTTCACTTAGCAATTAAGACCTAGAACGCTAGCATATCTTAATTTGGGTTCAATTACATACTCAATATTCTAAGTTTGCAACCAAATAACACAAAACACATAAAAGGTGGGATTGAAATACAAAATCAATGAACTTACAGCATCACATATAGAGATCGCAATTTATGTCTTCTAGAAACCTAAAACGTTTTCATGCTTCATGATTATTGGAAACTAAACATCAAAACATAAACTTTATTCTCACAAATATTTGGAACATCTATTTAAAACAAGAATCTAGAACGCTAGGATAATTGTTCTTAACGTTACAAAACAAAGAAACCAAAAACAAAAGATAGAATGATATGGTTACACTTTTGAAGAACTTCAAGAACGCAAGATGATCTTCAGAAGGATGGAGGATGTTGATGATGACTACGGCAAGGAGGTGGAGATGCTTCATGGCTTCAATGCTTGAACAATGGAGAGGGATCAAAATTTAGAGAGTAAAGGGGAGGAATTATGAATTTGATTCTGGGTTTGATGATGAAAACGTCTCACAACCCCCTCCTTATATAGTGCATGGCTAGGCTTGGTGTCCAAGTCTTCTGGATCCTTATTTTAATTCCTAGAATTATCTGATTGATCCACACAGCTCCAACCAATCAAATAAATCCATGTCAGCTTCTCTGCATCATCCAACCAATGAGAAGCCTCCAAAATTAAGTAGATTTATACCATGAGACTTTAAAGGAGATAATATTGCTGAATTTATAAAGACTTTTCTGATTTAAACTCCTTAAATTCGGCCAAATAGGAGTGTGAGCAACAAGCAACGTATCTGGACTTGTTTACATCATTTCTGCATGTTGTAATCCCATGAAACTCTCCAAGGATGATTCCAAACCCTTTTGGAATCCTCTAGGACGTCACATGTCCAATAATATCTGAAATGTGAAGTATAAATTCGGTCATGGGCTACCCGATGTGATTTGGGCCTCAATTCCCTTCAAAAGTCTGATTTGCGTGCAGCTTGATCTTCTTGTACTGAATTGGCCATAACTTCTTCTAGAAAATTGATATTGATGAACCGTAAAAAGCTCTAGAAACTAGACATCCGTAGCTTTCCAACTATATAAAGATCATAATTTTCTGAACTCGGAACTCTGTCGAAGTTGACTGATCTGCACAGGCAGATTCCTAAAAACTCTCCTTTTTGGGATTTCTGAAAATCTTCTTGAATATTCTCCATATTGCACGGCAAAACCAACTAGAATTTTTTTAGGATTCTTCCAAGACGTCAAGAAGGGTCTAGAAACTCATGTGCAAGTCACATGCTTCAATCTTTGGGCCGGGCTTCTCAATTGGACAATTTCAAAGCCCATTCTTCAATTGCCGAAATTTCTTGTGCATTCTAGAATATTCTTGAACTATCTTGAGTCATCTTGAAGCCACAACATCTCTTAGCCTCACCATGTCTCCTAGCAGCATCAAGACTCCTAGTGTGATTAGGTTTTCTAGTCCAACTGGGACTCTTCCATTTCTCATTTCCGAACACCATTTTTCCGAGCTCACTCCTAGTTGCATTAGGATTCCTACTTCAATTGGGATTCTTTTTCCTGGTAGAACTGGGAAAACTTCATTTCTCCATTTTGTTGTCATTTATGTGCCTCATTCCCTTCTTGCCTTCATTTCTTTCATTTCCAACTCTTCTTAGCTCATTTCTTGCGTTTGGAGCTCAAATGTACCTAAAAACAACAAAGTAAGTTAGAAATGACATTGTTAAAGGAATAACTAAGTAAAATGTAGGGAAAATGATACTAAAAACATAGAAAACATTAGTCTGATCACCCATAGACAGATAATCAAGGCAAGGAGTTTAGCATAAGCATCTATATTCACTTTTATTATTTTTATTATTTATTAATTCTAATTAAAAATTATTAACTTATTAACTTAACGCCGAGATCTATTATCACTTTTTCGCATGCCCCCGGAAATTAAACTTTTTTGATTGGATAACTTGATTTCTTGATCTTGATGAATTGTGAGATAAAAAAGATTTTTCTTTTTGATTTTATCAATTATTTGATAATTATTAAGCTTAGCCTTTGTAGATTTTTTATTACTGTTGGGATAGTATCAATATTGATCCAAGCCTCGATATTGATTTTCGTTCTAAGACAAAAATCGATAATTCTCCAATCAACATATTTTCTATCCAGATTTTTCTCCATATCTCTAATATCATCCTGTACTAAAAAACACTAGCTAAAAGGGAACGCGCTGCACGCGCTCTATGTTTTCAGAAAAATTGTTTCTTCTCCGTCCGTGGGAGTCTAATTCAGTTGGGTTCGATCTAGACTGGTGGAGGAATGGCAATTGCGGGCAGGTGGTGGTTCGGTTCTTGTCAGTGGGGATGGAGGCTGAGTGAGATGTTGCGGGTAGCCGGTGGACTTATGGATCCGATCTGGGCTATTGCATGGTATTGCAGATCCGATCTGGTTCTGGGTTCCTAGATCGCCGGTAGACTTCTGGATCCGATCTGAGCTATTGCTTGGTATAGTAGATCCAATCTGGTTCTGGGTTCCTGGATCGGTGAGGCGCGAGTTGTGGTGTGTTGGCAGTTGAGCGATCGGATTAGTGGAATGCCGACGGTGGAGCAGCTGTCATGGGCCAACCGGCTTGGCGGCTCGCTAATGGTGGCACCCCATTGCATGTGGTGGTGCGGCAAGGATTGTGGGTGGCCGGGGGAGGCTGTACAAGAATTGGACTGGGCCCTGCATGTAGGCTGTGTTTTCCTTGCTACCTGGGCTTGGGTTTGGGCTTAATTTTTGGGCCCTACCCTAGCTGTTTTTTACTTTAAAGTTGTTATTTATTTATGTTGTTTATTTTGTTTGCGCTTCTTGCACGTAATAAGTCCCCACATTAGTTGTGTCGAGTTAGTCGGGCTTGGTGTTTGTGTGTGCACTCAATGTGCCTTGTCTGCTCTGGGTAGGCGGCGAGCTCTTTGCTTTGTCAAATGGTCGCTACCTCCTAGTGGCAGGGTGAAACTTGGTGTCACTGGATATTTTTTCCAGTGGCAACATGATGCGAAAGCTGTGAGAATGGATATTATGCTATGCTGTATTCAAATTGCAGATCGAGTTATCTTTCCGTTGTGTCACCACTGGGAAGCAGATAGAACCGTCTGGAGCGCGTTCTTTGCTAGTTGGTGCATGTTTGAATACAATTATTTAGTAGAGACTCATGATATTATTTCAGGATATACTCTAGGTACCTATTGTAATCAGGGGTTTAGGCTCAATGTCCCCCTTTTGTATTCGACGGTTTCATTAATCAAGGGTTAAGAGCAGCCGCACCAGCCCTTTATTTAAATATATATATATATATATATATATATCCACTTGTACTAAATCCTTATTGATTGGGATAATAGGAATACCTTCCATCATATAAAAAGATTTTCGTTTATTTGTGTTGGAATTCGAAAAAACTTCTTGGTTATTTTTTAGGTGTAATGACGATTCATAAATTGAAGAGTACTTCGTATCTTCAGAATTAATAGATTTATATGCTAACCGATCATATCTATATTGTTTTTGTAAATTCTCTTTTTCATTTAGTAATGAAGCCGTTTCAAAATTATTTTGTTTTTTGTAGTGAATAAATTTTGTTTTTTTAGATGAGTTGCATAAATCCTTATTTTGATTCAGACAGTGTTGATTGAATCGATTTCGCCATTTTTGTGGTACTAGTCTAGACCATCTAATCTGAGATATATCATATTGATAATGATTACTTAACCAATTTATCCATTGATTTATTTCAGAAGTGTATATAGTTGATATATGAAATAAATTGGTGAATAAATGTTGTAAATATGTTGATGAAATTTGATTTTACGGACGGAAATGGTATTTTAATCTCTATCATCGTATGCCCAGTTCACCAATTTAATCTCTATCATCGTATGCCCGGTTCACCGTATGCTCAGGCTACTGTGTGCCAAGTTCACCGTATGCTCAACTTCCAACCTAACATAATCAGTTCAAGTCCCTAGTAAATAGATAAATCCGTAAAAAGTATCGGTATGTTTCAACTTTCTACAAAAACAGTACTCGCAGTGAGTAAAGTATGGAAGACTCAACGTCACATAAATTCATAGTGGCCTAAAAGGCTCCATATAACTTAATACAGCTTCCGAAATGGCCGTCCGAAGTGGCCTACTTCTCTAATTAATAGAAATACTACTTCAAGATGTAGTAATGCATATATAACTATAGCATCAACACAGCAGAAACATTGAAATGCCGAACTACTTAAAATCTTCAATAACTCTTCACGATTTTTGATACTGAAGAATATGTACCAAGGATTCCAGCAACAACTCCCAATCCAGCTATAGTGATACTTGAAACAACCTAAATAAAGTGAAACAAAAAAAAAGTGAGGAAACTGTCACAAAAGTAAAAATGAAAATAAAAGATCACTGAATAGATCGCAATAATTGCCAGAGTTTAACCACAAAACCAATTCCAGTCCAGTTGTTGATATGATTACCATTGTTGCCTAGACTCAGGAGTTGCATCAAATTAAAGCATTTTCCTTTCAACTCAAAATTGAATAAATTTCCTTCACTGGACTGGAAAACTGTCAAGGGATATTCTTCATTGAAAAACTTCCTTCACAATTTTTTTTTTTTTTCCCAACAGTTACTATCAAAGGAAATTGGTTGGGAGGAGAGAAAAAAAAAAAAAAAAGCAAGATATTCTTTTAAACTGCCTTTACCTGTATCCTCGAAGCTTTCACTCCTGCTATTTTCAGGAAGCATAGTGATGGCACTATCACCGACTGAACCAAAAACACAGTACATCAAATTGAATATGGATATCTTTGGACATTCTTAATAATCTTAATACGAATAGGAAAAAGAAAAAGAAAAAACATAGAGAGAGAGAGAGAGGCACACATTTAGACGTGTATCTCATGCTATATGTAATTCCTGAAATCACAATTTGCAAGCAACAACAGAACATGCCAATTTGCATATAGGATTCTCAAACAAATTAGTCTAATGAAGAACAGGAAAAGAAGAGTTAAAATAAAAAATTAGACCTCATCAATATCCATTGCCAAGGCAATTTTCCCCACACAATTGCATAAATTCAACAATTTGTTACAACACCCTCGATACTTTTATGAACCAAATCTATTATTCTATCCTTTCGTGGAAACAAGTAAGTTTCGGACGAGCCATGAAGAAAATTTTGTCTCAGATCAGAATTATTTACTCGAATTTGTTCAGTCCTTAGATGAGCCACGTCATAAAAATGCATGTATGTCAACTTTGTCACCTACTACATGTTTTTACTTAACAGAAATGTTGTTGATCAGTGAAACAAAAAGGGATTCCTAAATAATCTATACATAATCCCAGATCATGGATCATGCGATTGGTTGGGTATCATGCATTAATTTTTTTTTTTTTTGGAAGAAATAAAGTGAAACTAAAAGTTGTTAGATGGCTGACAGTATCATGCCCAAAAGACAACCAATTTTGTTACCAAGACAGCAAGCAGCTCAAAATTGTACTTCTCATAGGCATGTACGTCCTAACAATGCACAAATGTCACTGCCTGGTTTGCAGAGCAGACCACACTAACATCAACTGTACACAATGACCTCGTTTTGATTCTAAGGTATTAGCTGTCATGACTGGTTATGCTACTCTAGATTACAAGTTGACAACTATTAATTATATTGTCATTTTAAAGACTACAGCTATGTACTTGCTGAATAGAGGTGTAAGCTTACCACGAGTACGCTGAGTAGAGAGCCTATTAAAGACATCACAAGACCTGAAACAAGAAAATTACAACTGAGCTGATTAGGTTCACTAAATTTGATTGGCACATGAAATTGGTGATTATGCTTGAGATTTATAATAAACAAAAAATTGCAGATCATTATTTCCATTCTCTGTTTTGTTCTTTGACAAAAGCCTGAATGTTGAAATTTCCAATTAGCTTCTCAAAGTTCATAGAACTTATAAGACACAGTGATCGGCACTATAAATCCATAAAATTACATTTGGAAGATGGATTACCATCCTATTTGAAAAATATACTGAGTTCACTGTATAGCAATCAAATAATCTACAGCTAATTGAGCTTGAAGGGATGAAACTATGTACTTGAAGCTAAACTTACCAAAGAAAGGAATAAGAAAAGCAGCACCAACAGTGGAGATGACAAGTGCTGTTCTTAAAAGAATGAAACACCAAAAACTACCAGAAAGTCCGACAGGCAGAAGCTCCTCTATACTCCTTGCTAATGGGTTCATCAGGAGGGCATATTTGTTCAGTGTCAAGGAAGAAAATAAGGCTACCAAATTATCTGATTGTATCCACTAATATGACTTCAGAATGCGCACACAGAATGCACACACGCGCGCACAAACAGACTTAAACATAGAAAGTTGTCCGATAATATTAACTTAAATGACGCGCGCGCGCGCGCACAAACAGACTTAAACATAAAAAGTTGTCCGATAATATTAACTTAAATGATTGTCAAATGTAACACACACAAACATAACAGGTCAATGGATATTTGCTCAACGGGTTGATAACCTGTAAAAAACGAAAGAAAAATCGCTTAAGAACCATATAATTGTCCACCAAAAATATTCATGCATATAAACATCTCATTATGAGCTGAGAACCCAGATTCTCTCACTTACAGTTGTCCACAATGCAACTTTGGAAGTAAATGCATGCGGTGGCATATTTAAAGTTATCTGAGACAATGTGCTTTGACCAAACATGAGAAACCCCATGACTGCAACACTGCCATATAACAGTGCGGCCAATAGAAAGCTGCAGGACAAAAAAGAGAGCAAGGCATAAGAAAGAAGGCATGGGAAGTGTGTGCCAAATACCAGAAACCAGTAACTTCTATACCATATAATCACGGCTTTAGTAAATTGTTTTTTGTCTGCCATGGATTGGTAAATATTTGGAAACACAGTATGCCCAGCAAAGCAAAACCCATATACACCAATTACAAATGGAATTCCACTAATGTTCACTACATGAGCAGTTTGATGAAATCCAATCCCACCAGTTGTACCAAGTAAAATTACACATAGAACGATCAAAATTGTAACAATGACCCCACCAGCTGCAAAGAAGATAAGAAGGAACTCAGATGATTGCATATCAAATCATTTGAAATTTTTAAAATTAGAAATCAATGGGGAGTTTGACAGAAAAGTTTTGCAACACCTGAAAGGAATGAAATCAAACGAAGATCCTTTAACCAGACAGTTGGTAGAACAATCAAAGCAGTTAAAATTCCAAATAAGTGCAAGGAGTCCAAGTGAAAACCAGCCCAATTCAAGGATGTCCCTGGGAATAGCCTGCTGAGATTATCTCCTTCCAAAATGATGAATTCTACACAGTAAGACTGCACATATGCAAAAGAAATATTCTTCAATTAACAACTCATGGATCAAGTATACTGTAAAACTAGAACCAATGTTTTACTTACATAGAGTTCTGCGTACAAAATGATCTGCACCATAATAAAAAAAAATGATAGAACATGAGAAAATATAATATAGAAAAGTAACTCCACTCAGATGTACAAAGAAAATCATCAAGAAGCTAGAACAAATTCATATCAAAAAGTTAAGTGACACAAATCATCTAGTGCCAGTACGAAAGGTGCAGAATCAACTGAATCAAAATGAGAGAAAAATAAAGTCATCTTGTTGACAAATATACTTATAGGAATGTTAGATTACTTCAAATAACTATTATATGTCTTAAATTGGACTTGAGGAAGGTAAACGTCGGTGTGTCAGCAATAGCAACAGCCAGTACTTCATTTTTCAAAAACTCTAGCGATAAATGTCGGCCAATAAGTAAAGCTACAACTTACAGAAATGAAAATACGTCCATATCTTCCGAATGCAGCTTCTCCTAAATCTGGGTAACTTGTAATTCCTTTATTGGTCTCAAAGCAGAATCTCATGAGTATGGCTGTGTAACAACACACGATTGCAAAAAGAAGTAGCACCACAATACTTGCCCAGCCAGCTTCTTTCACTGTATAAGGTGTAGACAGAAGCCCAACTCCGGCCATTACATTAATTCCTGTCCAAGTGTAAGAGACACTGAATTAAATCAAAGAGAGCCAGGATACAGACGTATCAACTATAGAGTAATCGAAGAAGGGAAATAGATCCATAGATTAAGCATGATAAGTTATTGGTATATTACTATTAGAGAGTCGCCAATATTTGCATCTTATTTAGTGATGCAACCACAAAAGACTTGGAGAGGAAAAGCATGATTTGATTAAGGAAGCGCCAATTTTGATGTGTTTAGAATTATTAGCAACATCAATAGCATACATGACACCCAAAAGTGAACAAATGGTGTATCATACGTAAAAGCAGAGAAGAGAGAACGTGAAATACCATTGAATACGGTTTGAGTCAAGCTACATCCATAGGCAGGCAATTCTCCAGTGACCTGCTTATTTAGTGTCGACCTTTGTGACCACCATGATTGGGCTCTTGAGGTTTTGTCCCAATTCTGAGAAAAGCGTTCACGTTCGTCGGCAGACAATAACGGAGCCTTTGAACCCGCATCGGAACTACTCTTAAAGCTGGAATAGGAATAGATACTACCAGGTGGAACAAATCCAAGATTACCAAAATTTGGTGATGCTGCAATGACGTAAGAATCCAGTGTCTCCCTGTTCACAATAACATAGAATACAAATACAAGGTTGATGAATCTTAAACAGCATGCAGTAGATTTATGTCTTGATATATATATATATATATATATATATATAGAGAGAGAGAGAGAGAGATAGAGAAATGGAAGATACAGACCTGTAACTCTGCGGCCATTTCTGAGAAGAAAAACTATTACCAGGGGAGGACAACTCAGGACGATGAGCATTGTCACTACCAGAACTGCTGCTGCTGCCACTCTCGATCTTGCTGTCCTCAATATCATCGCTCAGTTGGTCATCACTCACGAACAAAATCGGATCGGATTCTTTCTGCTGAGCCATGACAGGCTAGGCTTGGCGGAAAGAGAATGGTGATGAAGTTTCTGGTGTAGAGGAGAGTGCCGGGTGGCGTTGTGAGAGAGGATGATGGATCACTGCGTCGTAATTTTATGGCATGCGATGCGAGGTTTTGTAGGACATCCGTTAGGCGGTGATGGCATAACCGACTTTGTGTCTTTTTTTTTTTTTTCAGAAAAGACTGCATGCTGCCAGATTCAAACAATTACGACACAATAATTACACAGCGAGAGCCCAATCCCAGACGCAAGTGGTGATAATGTACATGAGGAGGACCTATTTTAATTAAATTATCCAAAAAAATGAAAATAAAAAATAAGTATTTTTTGTAATTGAAGAACTTAAACTATATTAAATCATACCCGGATGCGGTCACTATTTTTTTTTTTTTTTGTTTAATGAAAAGATGAAAACTTACGACTGAAAGCCACAATTTCAACCAACACTCAAATTGTCCAGAAGAAAAACCGAAGAAGGTGAAAAAGGAAGTGCTCGAACCCAGCTTTGAGCTCGCCTGTCATGTCCAATTTTGGCAATGGCATCTGCTAGGAAGTTGGCATCTCTCTTATCATGCCGGATGGTTACTATAGTTAAAAATGGCATCATGATCATCAGAAGCTAGAATTAACCCTACATAGTTAAATAGACATCCTAATGCAGAACAAACCTTTTTTTTTTTTTGAAAGAAAGTGGTGTCAATCCATTAAAATGAATTTGTAAGCAACATTACACAACGACTCACCCTGAGTGGGTTACGTCAATATCCAGCCATTACATAGACTAAACTATAGCCTTGATGAATGTAGCTATAAAATTAAGCACCAAGTAACAAGTAACGAGTAACTTGTCCAAGGTAGGGTTAAAATTTGCAACAACAAATAGAAAGCTTAAATTATTCAAAGAACCTAGAAACCAACTACCCCCTGCTGAGTCCCTTAACTCATCCATAGAAGCTACCATAGCCTCTTCTTTCACCACCTACAATGCTCACTTAGCTCTAGTGTTCATTAACTCGTCCGCTGGAACTTCCTCAATCTCTTCACCATCTAATTGCATAGAAGACGCTTGACCTTTCCCTCTAGTGGCTTTAGGGTTCTCTTCTTCTGGGGCTTCTTATCACCACCAGCACTGGTTTTCACCTTCCCAGGCGTCACATCCTCCATCTTAGTTTGTTGCAGGCTCCAAGCGGTCTACCAATCTTTCTCTTCTTCAGAGGAGACACCAATACTGTTCCCTTCTTTTGGGGAAGGTCCAACTTCAGCTCAAAGTCCATTGCCACAGGAATGGTGGGGTCAACAACCTCCTTGTTGCAACTTTACTTTATGTCACTATAGCCAAAGAGGCGCTACAATTAGACCTGCAAATGGATTGGATTTTCATCCGTATCCGCTTCAGATCCATGGTTATTGAACAGGTTTGGATTGAAAATTTGATTCGTTGATCTGTTAATGGTCCGAATCTGTTAATCTGTTTATTTAACGAATCAAACTCAGATTTAAGTTGATCTGATCCATTATTAATCCGATTTGTTTTTAGAATTATTAAGGGGAAATTACTGGTCCCCCCTGAACTATTAGAGAATCGACAGTTCAGTCCTTGTTATCTTAATTTTAACAAATAACTCCTCAGACATTCAAATCTCACACAATTTGGTATAAAATGACTATTTTACCCCTCACTCACTCTCTCTCTCTCTTTTTTATTTTATTTTTTCTACTACTCTCTCTCTCTCTCTCGAACACAAGTTTGTCCCTCATCACTCTCTTTCACCTGCTCAATCATCGTCACTTCCTCTTCCCACAAACCCCTCTCCACCACCAAATCCCTAAACCCCTAACCATAATCGCCGAGCTCGCCACCATCCCCGTCTTCTCCTTCACCGGCAACAAGCTTAGCAAATTGGCAATGGTTTTGGCAGCCATGAATGGCACCTCAAAAACCTTAAGAAATTCCCTCTCTATGTCGTGAAATTGCAGTTGCAGCCTTAAAATTCTCCATGGGTTGCTCCATCGCCCCCTTCAATGTCGGTTGGGAACAAAATCATGTCGTTTCGGCCAAGTATCTGGCAAACACTGTCCCTCGGAACTTTCACACTATGGGTCCTCGTTTCAACTACGCCAGCAATGCTGCTTAGGTCACCCAATGTTCAATTTCTGATTGATTTTGATGGATTATGAGATTAATTCTGAAGTAAATTGGAGTGGTATTTGGTGAATCATAACAAGCTCAATAGAATGAGTTCACTGAGATGGCATGGGAGGGCATAAATGGGGCTGTTGAAGCCGCCAGAGTTAACAAGCAACAAGTGGTGAATCAGAGATTTGAAGGAGGCTGTTAAAAATGTTCGTGGAAATCAGAGTCATTGATCAAAGTATGATTCTACCCTGAATTGTCTATTTAAAATTATTTGTTCACTAGGTAGTATCATAGAGTGGGGAGTGAAGGGTGGTGTGGAGGCTCTGGTTTTTTTTGGAAATCAGTGAAGGATGGTGGAGGATTTTAAATAGCCCTTCCATTCAATTCGACTCCGCACTCACTGCCGGTGCTAGTCTTCATCTTCGTGCTCGACATGTGTATGATCGAGGAGGAGATGGCTTATGTCAAATCGGCGGTGAAGCAAGCGATTAGCTAGGTTGTTGCCTGAGAATGCTTTGGTTGGGTTCGTCTCGTTTGAGACTCAAGTGCAGGTGCATGAATTGGGGTTCACCGAATTGAGCAAGGTCTATGTGTTTAAGCGGAGTAAGGAGATTTCCAAAGATCAGGTGTTGGAGCAATTGGACCAGGGAAAGGGGGTATAACCAGCCAGAAGGGGGAGGGAGAGAGAGGGGGGGAGAGATAGAGTGAGGGGTAAAATAGTCATTTTAGATCAAATTGTGTGAGATTTGAATGTCTAAGGAGTTAATTGTTAAAATTAGGATGTCAGAGACTGAACTGTCAATGCAGCCAAAGTACAAGGGGACCAGTAATTTTCTCAATAATTAAATATTATTTTTGTATCAATAAATATTATTTTCCAAAATATAAAATATAAAAATATTAAGAATACTAATTTATTTTTGAAATAAAATAATAAATATACATATATTATAACAAAAATTTTGCAGGTACAATAGTTTTCTCAGTTAAGCTTCTAATATTGGGAATATGTGAATATGGAGTTGAAGCTTATTGATGCCTATGTTCTTTTTGTTCTCTTATCCAAAAAAATTAATGAAGTATTGTTTTGAAAATTTAGTATTTTGGTTACCTTAGTTTATCATTCTAAGAAATATTTTGCTTATGTAATTCACTTTTTGGCGATACTCTTCATTTGGTTTTACTATTTTATTAATATTCTATGAAGTATCATGATAAAAATTTAGTTATTATTTAAAAATTAAAAATATTTGTTATTATAAAAGGATCGGATAAGCGGATCAGATATTCATTAATAAACCGGATACGGATCTGGAGTGAGTTATAAACGATCTGCCAGGTTATTAGATTGGATCGAATTGAAATTTTTTATTGCTAAACGTTCACATTTAGGCCGATCCGGTCCATTTACATGTCTAGCTGCACTTCACGCTTGTGATTTTGCTCACCTCTTTTTGTGGGGCTTCTCCCACATTGTCTTTCTATGGCTGCGGTATAGTTGGGGCACGAAAATGACCAAGTTGAGTAGCAAGTGCCTACTCAGAGACACGCAGAAATGGAGAAAAGCATAAACGATGGCTTCAAAGAAAAGGGACTCAGGGCCTGCACCTATTCCACAATTTGTTTCATCTGTACCTCCTTCATCAAACTACACCCTGCACCAGAACCTGACACCACCAAAGGTAAGCCAAAAACCCTAAAATTAGGGTTAGGGTTAGGACGGCTCTGAGAATCAATATGCACATTCATTGATGATACATTAGGGGGACCTCAACAACTTGGCCTTTGAGTTTTTCAAATGACTACATACCCTGAAGAATCCAACTATACACTCATATTTGAACTGGAGAGTCGTTAAGATCCCTGAGTCAAAGTCAAACACCAGAGGAGAGTAGGCATGTTTCACTTGGTCTGTGATCACATGAGTTATTCGAACACGAGCTCAAGAACCATGTCGGATCCCAAGGTTGTCAATTTGGAAGACACTGCCTAAGGTAGCTCCCACCATAGCCACTGCCTCCCCTGCTAGCAGAGCTAGCAGCAACCTAAATATTCCAACCCAAACTTGAACAGAGAAAATCAAAACCTGTAACACGTCACTCAAACCATCATATTCTGATAAAGCAAACATAGTCTTACCAAAGAACTGAGGACCAAGGGTGACAGTCTGATTCTGGTCATCCTACCGTGTGAATTTCATAACAAAGCGATCTCCTTGTTCCCTCATTAATAGTCGTTGTTTGAGTCCCCAACGTCAACATGGCCCTTATAAAGGCCATTGGATCGATCTTCTTCTTGACAAAAAGAACTCGGCCTGAAACATAGTAGTGAGAAGAGAACGCTGACTTTTCGGTGACTCCAAATGAAACCTGACCCTTGTTGAAGATCGTCAATGCCGCAGCAAGGCGAACAAAGATGTCGTCAACCATCGTAGGAGGGCGGCGAGGGATGTTGAGAAGGGTTGGAAGAAAACCTAGGGTTTGCTCATGTTTTCTCTCAAGTATGAAATATGTTGAGTGTTGATTATTCTGCTCTTCAACCATCAGTTGTTGAAACAACAATTATCATGTTGAGGTGTCAAACCTAATCGATATAGATAAGGAAAAGGTTAAAAGCCATTAAGTCGGGCCACACTGTACTTTGGTATGCTTGATCATTGAGGTAATCGTTGAGAGGGAAGCAATGGTGCCTTCCATGGTTGATAGCGACGGGTGGAAGCTAGAGGGTTTTGAGGAGAGCCTTCGCTCATCTCGGATCCTGTATTATCTGTATGTTTAGATATTAAATATATATTAAAATATATATATGTATTTATATATCAATAGACCTTCATAGGATTCATGTAAAGTAAAATTAATCAGATCCGTTTTCAAAAAGAAAAATATTACCCCAAAAATAGATAGGGCCCTAGAACAGAGTTAGTGCCCTATTAATCAGATCCATTATCATGTGCCAATCCATTTTCAGATCCATTCTCTATTTCACTTAGGCCCCCTTTTGTTTGACAAGAAAGTTGAAACAGGGAAATGAGTTGTATTCCTTTCCAATTGAGATGGGAATGAAATAGTTTTAATGTTCCCTTTCTGGCATTTGGTATACAATTAGCATAGAGAAAGGGAAGATACAAAATGAATTATTAAATTTCTATAATTGCCCATGTCTTTAAACCCCTAAATTTCAAGATCCAAAATTCTATGCTGTAAGTTATTATCCATCGATTTTGATTTAAAATATCTAATCCTCATCAATATCCAAAGATTAATTAAGGTCTCCAACAACATTGAAGAAGATGAATTATAGATCTTCTAACTACCAATTGATAAACGGCTAATCTTTCTTTTTTTGAGAGAAACGGAGTCAAGCTCCATTCAATATAACAAACGACGTCACTACCTCAAGCTAGAGAGATTTGAAAATCTCTCATAATACAAATTGAAGAACATAAACGACATCATGGAGTTATTGGTATTATTCTCCTCCAATTGGCCATATTGTAATACTCGAAAAATTCAAATAAATTTTCGATGACTTTTTAAAAATGATTTCATGGTCATAAGCACGATTACGAAGTTTGGAGAGGTGGTGAAATTAGTTAGGACGATTTTATTTCAAAAACGAACGTTATTTAGGGTTTACGAAAAATCGACTTTTTATACGTACAGAATTTGGGAAAACTTCCTTCATGAAAATTGTAGACCTCGTCGATACAAGTCCGTACATATGCGGAACACAAGGATCGGAATTTGTATGAATTAGTTATCGCATTTAGAAGAAATTTCCAATTCGGGTATACAAGGAAAAAACCCTAGTTTTTTTTTTGAAAACCTTCCATTTTCATCCGGCCTCCATTTTTGGAAACCAGGAACTGTTTCTGTCTCTCTCTCTCTCTCTCTCTCTCTCTCTCTCTCTCTCTCTCTCTCGGCTGAATCCAGAAAACAGAGCAAGAGCTCTCTTATCGATCTCTCCCGTGGCTTCGCCTCGAGCTGCTCTACCCGCTGGACGTCGTCGCTTCCTCCGACACGGTCTCAAGGTCCGGTAAAACAGCTCGATCCGGTTGCACCCGAAACCGAACCAAACCATCCTCCTTGTGTTTTCGGCCACCAACCCACACCAAACTTCTGCCTCTACGTCGACTCGACCTCCTGAAGGTCTCAAAAGCAACCTTTAACGGCGGCTTGGCCTGTGGTGGTGGCTGGAAGCCAGCCCCGATCGGATCGAACAGAACTTTTGATCCGGATATCTTGAGCTGTGGAGCTTCATTTTGGGTGATTCTTGAACTGGGGAGCTCGTCTTGAGTTTATGAACAAATATCCATAAGGGATTGAAGCGAGTGGTGGCGGTTTTTACGTCGAACTCGAGCTCATCGGTTTCTGCAGATTCTCCGGCCACCGTGACTAGTTCGGTAATTTTCGACCTCTTCCCGTTATTTTCTGATCTTGAGGTAGTTATGAAAAATGATCATCATGTTAAAATGAAGAAGAGCAGCTCGACCCCGACACCATTAGTGGTGGTCGGTGGCGGCTCTGCCATTAATTCTGGCGACCCTTTCCGGCCAACTCCGGGGGTCAAAAGTATAGTTTCTGTACATTTTAAGATTCTACATTTCAATACAATCATTTCGGCATATTATACGCATTTTTTAGATATCGTATGATTTAGTTATGAATTTTTAGATTTCGATCGTTAGATTTGTGATCTGTGAAGTTAGGATCGTCCGATGGACTTGTAGTTTTGATATGTTGATCATATGACTGTCCCAGTGGCTTTGTGTGGTCATGGGCGAAGATCCGACCGCTGGATCTTCGTATAATTGCAAAACAGTGATTAGGGAGGCGATTTGTGAGAATCCATCCGTCGGATTTTCGTATAATTTAGAATCCAACCGTAGGATGGTAGTTTAAGTATGTTTTGGAATTAGTGGCTAAATTCAAGTCACATTTGCTTAGGTGATTGACGGTTTTTACTTGGGTGAGCGGGTTCGGTGTGATTGTGTTAAAATTGAAGACGCAGCGGGAGTATCGAGGTGAGTAAAACTCATAAGGTTCATATTGCGAACCGGATACTTTTAATTAATTTATTTAGTCGTAATTGTGTGAAAAATATTTATGGAATAAATATTTGTTTTAAAATCACATGGACTTGATCAACTACGGTCCATAGGTAAGTATAATGAATTTTAAGTATACAAAATGAATTTCACGATTTTCTTGTGTGAACTATAGATGGTATTAATGGTCATTCCTGAGTGAGTGATTACGTGTATATATATATATATTGCGTGATTATATGTATATATATATATATATATATCTGGACGGTGTGGTATTGAGTGATGAAATAATGTTTAATATATGGGAATATTATTTCGAGCAATTATTATCTGAGAATATATACTAGTGATTTTGTGGTGATATGCGATGTGTATGAGTGGTTATCGTTTTGGGGCATGATTTTTCGGGAAATAATATGTTGTGAGAAATTGTATTTCTATTGTTTTGAAAAGGTGTTTGAAGGTTTGGGGGTCACAGGTAGTGATTTCTCCTTTTTATGATCTGAGTAACATTTTGGGTCCAATGTGACTCGTTTCAAATGTTTTGATCTAAGGGTCAGGTTGGCCTAAGGCTTCGGGGTTGCAGGTTGTGACCTCAGGCAAAATATCGTAATTACGTCTTTGGCCAGGTTAGTGATTGCGATCAGTTAGAGCTCTAGTCTGTCTGCCATTGGGTCCAGGTTGGACCGGATTTTCATATTGATTTGTCGGGTTAACATTTCCTATGATTTTGTCACGATGTGATTTGTAAGTGTCCTTTTGGTAAAATGTGTTGAGTTTTGGATGATTTTAATAGAGTGAGTTTGATAATGTGGTGATTAATCTTTCTGGTGACTTCTTTTGTTTAAAATTATATTCTTTTTCATTTCCGTTTATGTTGTTTAATATCTCCATTTATTTTCCTTGTTTATTTCTTCCGTTTGATTTCCCTTTTATTTTTCTTTTCCACTTTAGTGTTTGATTTTAATGTAATCTCTTGAACTAAATTATATGCAGGGATTACTATAATTTTTGATTGCATGCAATTGGTTATTCCTGCATTAATTTGTATGCATGATTTATGTTTTATTTGGTTAATTGTGGGGGGCAATGATGGGTGAGACTCGTAGAATGTTAAGAAATATTATTATGTATTGTGGGGATAAATGCATCTTGTTAAGAGGAGAAATGAGTGATTCACTTGATTGGTTGAGATTCAATTGATTTGAGTTGTCAAGGGTGTGACTTGTATATCCTTTGATTTTAGTTATGCTCATTGGGTTGGTTCTCTGTGTTGAGTTAGTCACCGTATTGTATAAATACAACTTCGGGTTTTGAGAAGAAAGATATGCGTTTAGATTCCGTATTTATTCTTGATGATTTGGTGATTGATTATTGAGATTGTGATTATTTGTGGATGTTGAAATTGTTGGGTGTTGACATTTGTGAAAAGAAATACGATTTAATAAAAGAACCGTTCCTTCTTATTTACTCATATGAGTTTTCAGAAAGCTTACCGGGTTTTGTGTTGTTGCAATCCCGGTACACTATTCAAACAGTGTAGCGGGTAAGTCTACAGGTCAGGAGAATCAGGAAGGTGATCGAGCACCTTAGCTGCACTTGTGTTAATTTGATTTTCTTTTGTGAGGTGTAATATGCTCCTCTGAGCTTACATTTTATTTGGAGAGAGTGTGTTGTAATATTTAATACGAAACTTATTTCGGTATTTGAAATTGAGAATCATGTGGTGTGTTTATTTAAGAAAATAAATTCAGGATGATATTTGCTGAGTTGTAGTAATTCATGTTTCAGATTTTCAAATTATTATTCTAAAATTCGGGGCGTGACACATGTCCACCACTCGCCACCATCAAAGAAGATGAACACACCATCCTTCATATGAAATGGAAGCTTCATCATTTCAATGGAGCTTAAAACTATATTGTCTTTTACGAAAAGTTCAAGAGGACTCAAGTATTCAAAGGATTTCAAGATCTATCAGCAAGAAATTTCAAAAACATGCTTGATGCCTTGATCCCAATATAAAAAAAAATATATAAAATATATCAATCTAGAAAATGAGATAGCTTTGATGATAAAAGGTTGTATGAGTTCTTTAGCAGTCTTGATCGAGTTCTTCAGCAGTCTTTGAAGGGGTAATTTATGTAATTTAACATTTTCTGATTAAATGGAATTAGAATACTACCATGTAGTTGGTAAATCAATTCAGGCTGTTTGATGGAATTTGACTCCCACCAAACCTAATTTTTCATTTCCTTTAAGGGCTGAAAAGTTAACCAAACAACACAACTTTATGGAATGGAAACTATTTCCTATTCCGGATCTAGTTTTCCTTGCAAATAAATGGGGCTAAATGGATTTTATTGCTTGATTTTACTAGCCAGTGTGGTTAAATGTTTGGGGTTGTGGATGGCGTGACAAGACGGTGCAGTGGTGGAGGGTTTCTGCGAGGCGACGTTTGATGCATGGCGGCAGCGTGGTGGCGATGAGGCTCACTGGCGGCAGGAGTCGCTGATTACTGCTTTTGCTCTTTGCTGGGGGAAGGGATGGTTGGGTTGGGCCTCTGTTCTTGGGCCTCTATGGTGTTCTCTTGTTTCCAATTGTTAGTTTTTCGTTGTTTTTCGTGTTGGGTTGTGTGCACTGTAGGCTGTGGTAGAGACAATCATCACTTCAGCCTTCCTGAGGGTCATTCCCTATCTAGTTTTGGACCAACGAAAAAGTCTTGTTGTGGCATAGAAGAACATTATTGGCCTTCTAGTGGGTCGCTCCTGTCAGGTTTTGGGTCGGAGGCGATGGCGATTTGGAGCAGTCGTGGGTTGACAGTGTTGACAATAAGGTGGTGACGGTGTTGGGTTTAATTTAGTCCCAGGTCTGAGTGTCCGGCAATCCTTTTGGTCGGGTTTAGGTCACAACGAGTGTCGGCTTAGTCGATCAAAGGCTGGTCTGGTGGACGCTGGGTGGCGAGTTAGTGTTGACACAAGTGAGTTGTCTGGCTCAATGTTCTTCTGGGCTAAACGAGAGGTGAGACATCAAGAATTCACTGCTTTTGCGCATGTCGTCATTGCAATATAGTTGTTTTGCAAGTTTTCTTTTAGTTTTTTTAAGTCTGTAGTTGCTATTTTGTGGAACGCATCGTCAACAAGATTGCTCTCCGTTTGGTAAAGTGGCTTTATTGTTTAGTCATTCGTTACTTTGTTTAGAGTCGGGGCTTTCTTGGCTCCTTCAGTCAGTTAGTATAGAGTCCCAGTGTGAAGTCTAGTAGCCATTTCTGTGTAAAAGATGTTGCTCAAATCTCATTGTAAGCAGTTCATTATTAATGAAGTTCTTCTTGATCCAAAAAAATAATAAATATATATATAATTAAAAACTTCACAGAGAGGAGTAAATTTCTAAAACAGTCTTTATTTTGCTTGATAAATTTTTATTCTTTATTTAAAAGTAAAAAGGAAAGTGTAGATTGTGGCACGACATAATTTCAAAGTTTCAAATACAACGAACAATTTGCATAGTTTCATTTTATATATATATAAAATGAATTCACTTAAATAAACGCATCTCGGAGTAAAACCAAAAAAGCTAAGAAATACAGAAAAATGAGTGAATCAATTGTATACTTTGTTGGTAGTTTCAATTGTTGTGTATGTCACTTGTTAGAGTGGTTGGTGCATTAGCATATATGATAATCCTCCAATACTTTTGCCCCTACTTACTTGTCTCTAAATGTTTGGTTCCTAGAGGTTTTAGGAGATGAACGAGACTCTCTCTCTCAACCACAAACTATGAACAAACAGATTGAGAAAAATAAGTTGCAAACACTCAGGTACTACAGCCCAATTAACCACAAATCACTCTAAAATAAGATTAAAAGAAAAAAACAATTATTCACAAGGCAAAATTAAGTCCTAATCGTTGAACATACTATGAAATCATTTTTAACCAATTTTAACAGGATTAAACAGAAATAATTAAACATTTAATAGCAACCAAGATGACCATAGAAACTAGGGATCTTGCCTTAATTAATTATGTTGAGAGTTGCATGCGACAACCCCGGCCGTTTCTATTGTTGATTTCAGGGAAATGAGTACACCACTTGTCAAAAAAGCAAAATTAAACCTCAAAATTAATTAAAAAAAAATTGATAGAGAGGCAGATACTTTGTGATCAATTTTGTTCAGAAAACAAAGGCACTTCATTTGTTGCAGTCTCTCATTTTGCTTAATTTCTTCCCAAAAACAAGGAGATCAAAATTTTTATGTTTTCGATCAATTCTCTATCTTCTTTAGCTCTGTGATCATCATGTTACATGATCCATGGCTTAAGCCATGCATGTTGGTTTATTATTTGATTCATTTTCTTCATCTATCTGGAATACTTGATTGATTGGTCTAATCGATCTCTGGTATATATCAGCTTTACGTAGTATTTGATATTCTTGATTGGTTCTTGTTTATAATCAATTTTGTTGTATCTTGAAGAGCTTACATACATGAGTCCATATAGGCATGAAAAGGTGAAAAGGTAGAATATAATATACGTTCCTGCTGCAGACATATCGGTAAATTGATCAAATGAGTAAAGAGAGTAGTACAGTTTTTAAGGCATGGGAGGCCACAGTTCGCAAGACGCAGGCTGCAAGAAAACGTGCAAATAGTATATTTGGACTTTCTGTGGACCATGATCACGATCATGATAGTGATCATGATCATAGTAGTGACGATAGCGATTATGGCCCCGAGGATATGATATACAATGCAGACAAGATTCTTCCAAATGGAGACTACTACACCGGACAATGGTGTGAAAATTTTCCTCATGGCCAAGGCAAGTATTTGTGGACGGACGGGTGCATGTACGTAGGAGAATGGTTTAAAGGCAAAACTATGGGGAAAGGCAGGTTTAGCTGGCCTTCTGGGGCTACATATGAAGGCGAGTTTAAAAGTGGTTATATGGATGGCAATGGCACATACACAGGTGCTAATGGTGACACATATAAGGGACAATGGGTGATGAATTTGAAGCATGGCCATGGTACCAAGAATTATTCCAATGGAGATTGGTATGAAGGCGAATGGCGAAGAGGGTTGCAAGAAGGTCATGGCAAGTACCAGTGGAAAAATGGGAATCATTACATTGGAGAATGGAAGAATGGAGAGATTTATGGCAAAGGCACATTTGTTTGGAGTAATGGGAATAGATATGATGGAAATTGGGAAGAATGCGTGCCTAAAGGAAATGGGAATTTCAAATGGCCTGATGGGAGTCTTTATGTAGGGAATTGGAGTAAGGATCCAAGTGAGCAAAATGGTACTTATTATCCATCTCAATCATCTTCAGATGCCAATCTTGAATGGGATCCTCAAGATGTATATAATATTGATTTAAAGGATTGTACGATTTGTCCCGGAGAGAAAGTTTCGATTCTACCATCACAGAAAAAGCTCGCAGTGTGGAGGTCAGCTAAGGGCAATGGGGTTAAGCCGAGAAGGATGTCAGTGGATGGAAGGGTAAGCGTAGGGCTGGAGAGACCTATGGATAGGATGCAAATGTGGGATGGTGGAACTGGTGATGACCCTGCTTGTAATGCTGGTGATAGAGCTTCAACTGTTGGTACATATCAATTGAATGATCACGATCTCTTGGGTCTAAATGTTGAAGAAAGGGGCCAAATGAAGGTGCCCAAGGCAGGTAGGAGACAAGGGGAAACGATCAGTAGGGGCCACAAAAATTATGAACTCATGCTCAATTTGCAGCTTGGAATTAGGTAATTTTTAATAAAAAAATTTCATCTTTAATTGATTAATATTTTAGCACATTTTATATATTTATTAGTGTAATTTGCTTCATGCTCGATCATCTTTTGGATTATATTTATATGTATATTAATCATTTCATGCACGTAGGCATTCTGTTGGAAGACCAGGGCCGTCTGGATCCCTTGATTTAAAGCCTTCGGCTTTCGACCCCAGAGAAAAATATTGGACAAGGTTTCCTCCTGAAGGATCCAAATACACTCCACCACACCAATCTTGTGAATTTAAATGGAAGGATTATTGTCCTTTAGTCTTCAGGTAACTAGGTCTCGCCTTGCTAGCTATGTTTGCTTCATCAGTTAACTACTAGTTAGCACATTTGTATATAAAAAAGTTGAAAATAAAATTTGCAGAACTCTTAGGAAGTTGTTCAAGGTGGATGCAGCTGACTACATGCTCTCTATCTGTGGGAACGATGCTCTTCGAGAACTTTCTTCTCCTGGTAAAAGTGGTAGCTTCTTTTACTTGACTAATGATGACCGATACATGATTAAAACAATGAAGAAAGCGGAAGTAAAAGTGAGTTCTCTAGTTGTTTGTACTCCATTCATCATATAATGTTTTTGAAAAAAAAAAAAAAACAAGTACTGATTCTAACCAAATCATGTTTCGTGGTGAAGGTTCTTATAAGGATGCTCTCTGCCTATTACAACCATGTTCGAGCATACGAGAATACGCTGGTCACTAAATTTTATGGTCTACACTGCGTAAAGCTAACTGGGCAACCTATTCAAAAGAAGGTAATTTGTCCAAGTATTGCTCAGCCTATAGCTGGGCTAAACTTTAAACTAAGTAATGTGTTTGTAGTTTTCACAAAACGTAGTAAGCATTTAATTGTTATGATCTATCTTATAATGTTTCAGGTGCGATTTATTATTATGGGAAATCTGTTCTGTTCCGAATATACCATTCATCGACGTTTTGACTTGAAGGGATCTTCCCTTGGTCGAACAACAGATAAGGCTGAGACAGAAATTGATGAAATGACCATACTTAAAGACCTTGATCTCAACTTTATATTTCGACTTCAGAAGTCATGGTTTCAAGAGTTCTGCAGGTGAACTGATCTTTTGTTTTCTGTATTTCGTTTTCTAGTGAAATTTCAGAGCAATTACAATTTGAAATGGCAATTCTTTTTTTTTTGCCTAATCTTCTTGTCAGAGAAATGGAACATAAATTGGATGTTATGTCGTTTTATATTTTTTCTTTTCATTTCATTTGTTGGCCCTTCTTAATTGTAATGATGTATAAATGCATGTTTATGCAGGCAAATTGATAGAGATTGTGAGTTTCTTGAACAGGAGAGAATAATGGATTATAGTCTCTTAGTTGGCCTTCATTTTAGAAATACATCAGCTGCTGGAGATCTGATTCCTTCTGGAGCTCTTACTCCTACTGGTTATTAATCTCAATTTTTTATTTTTGCTATTTTTCTTTCTCGCCTTATATACAAGAGTTTGATTGATACATATGTTTTCATTCTTGCAGGTGAGAATGAGAGTGATGGAACTCCCAAACTTTCCAGGGCAGACATGGATCAACTTCTTTTAGATCCATCCAGGTGACAATATTGAATATTCTCTATATAAATAGAACAGATTATACTAGTAGGGAGGGAGCAAGTGTTAAACAAAAATTGGTATATTATTGTGCGCAGATGGGCTAGTATTAAACTGGGGCTAAACATGCCAGCACGCGTGGAGAAGACCGAGAGAAAAAGTGATTGTGAATTTCAGCTTGTAGGAGACCCAACAGGAGAGTATTATGAAGTTATAATGTTTTTTGGCATCATAGACATACTTCAAGACTATGACATTAGCAAGAAACTTGAGCATGCATACAAGTCCATCCAGTATGATCCAACTTCTATATCAGCCGTTGATCCTAAACAATATTCAAGGCGCTTTCGCGATTTCATATATAGAGTATTCGCTGAAGACACTCCCTAATCAATTTGGTCACACTACATGTACGTCTGATATAACAGCAATTCCTTGTTATTTTGTTCAACAGGCAACAGAAAGTCATTTAGTGGTTGAGCAAAAATAGTTTCACTCTTTGGGGATAACAAGGCTATATGTAGGTGGATTACATATTAAATATACCATTAAATTATACCAACTATTGTGAGCAACAGCAACACTAGCGTGCAATCTTTTGTAAACCATATCTTTTAGAAACTTTGATTTTCCTAATGAGTGATATCTTTGTTTTTTTTTTTTTCCTGATTCTTTAGAGATAAAGAATTTTCTGGAATCTTTCAAACTGTAATATTGCATCAAATTTTGTACAGGACAATAGAATTGGGTCTAATATTTGTTATTTCAGCTTTTGTTGATTCCATGATTCATACTTCATTATAGGATGTTTGGCTCATGACTAATATCAATAGCAATTGTGGGGAAGAGTAGATGAAGTTTTGCTTTTTATAGATTTATTGACAGGACCCGTCATGAATTTCACCATGAAATCTGATGTGGCTCTGCAATACCCATTTTAGAAATAAGTCTATCTAAAATTCGGGATAATCAGTACTCCTAAAAATGGACTACCCAAAACCTGTAAGAACAAATTCAACACTTCTAATACACAATACCAACCTCAACACCCGGAGCTTACATACTCCCCACAGTTCACAACCAAACTCTACAACCAAGTACAAAATCATATAGATCTTAATCAACTCAAGTTTACAATTTACACAAGAGGTTGGTAATCAGAACAATCTAATCAAAAGGTAATTAAACAATGATATATAGAAATAAGATACCCAACTTCAAACAATGCAAAAGTGGTATCACTATCTATGCCTCGAGTCTGAGTACGCCCAGCTCAACTAGTCTAGCCTGCAAACACCTCAATTAGTATAGTATGCAAACTAGGTATTTGAAACAGAAGGGTTCAGGGAAAAGTATTTTAAAAACGTTAGCGTGAGTGGACAAAAATAAACATTCCAATAACTGAAATTGAAAGAAAACTTTAATACTTTCCGACTTAATTCTTTAAAATGATCGATGCATGGATTAATATTGCATGCAAATATTTATAAAGCTTTTCTTAAAAACGCACCAACCACGCTGGTCAAACAGAAAAGTAAAATCAAGGGGGAAAGCCCAACTACTTCCTTTACTCCTATAATATCGTCACATCACTACGGCAGAGCGGATTCGGAGCTGCAGTGAGCTTGCCGCTAAGACGGATGGGCTATAGTGCCCTTGCCACCAAGGTAAGGGTTCACCTTGCCACCAAGGTTGATAATCATCAAGCTAGGTAGTGATGTAATAACAATAATAACAATAGTATGGTGAAAGGAAAATCTGAAAACATTAACATGCATAGTAGCATCCCAACCCGGATTAATACAAGGAAAAAAAAAAAAACCGAATTTGGGGTGGATTAGATTTACACCAACCATAATCTAAATGCCAATTGGTTCTAAACAAGAACTACTCACTGCGAAAGGAAAGGTTTCCGTCAAACTCTCCAAAACTTCCGATCAACTTTGAGTTGAAGGGAGATGAGAGAATCCAATTTTTTCTTTGAACCTATGGTATAAGGTAACTTGTACCGCTTTGAGCGGTGAATGAAAGTGAAGATGATGATGGGTATGGCGGTGGTTCACGGTGACAACAGAAGAGCGACAAGTTCGAGAGAGAACTTGGTGCTGTAAGAAGCTTCCTTCTTTTTCCAGACTAATTTGAGGTCACACACGCCCCCACCCAATTCGATGGTGGAGATTAATCAGTGATAAATGCAACGGTCCAGATTAAGTGGTGTGAGATCCGACGGTCGAGATTTCTCCATTCATAATTTATTTTATTTTCATGCTTACAGAAATTCATAATAAATAGCTCAGGTGTTTGAAAATTTTCATGCAAATTTCGACAGACTCATCTCGATACAAACTTTAATATCAAGTCCTCAAATTGGACATTACTCTTCACAAAAATTTCAGAAATTTTGTCCTAGACATATTGGGATAATAAGATTAATCTCGAAAACTTCGTCTTAACTCCTTTGTTTATTTATTTATTTTTCCAGGGACTTACATAAATTAACTATATATATTATATATATCTTGTGCCACAAATTTGCAATGCATTACATGTATTTTCTGAAATATCTCGCAAATAACCATAATCACACAAGTAAAACATACATAAGTACGATCCCCAACTAGCCCGGAAAATCTTAGAAAAGCATCTAATACGATTAACAAACTCTTAAAGGAATAATAAATTAAAAATGACCTGAGAGATTTAAACAAAATAGCAATTATAACTAAAATCACATTTTCGGAAAATCTTTCGGGAAGCTCATCATAAATCATAATCATAAATCACAAGCGCACTTAATTTTGGAATACTCCTTGGAAACAATTATTCAAACGTAAGTCATGACGTACTGCAATCAAAATCCCAATATTTTTTTAAAACCGTATGTCATGACTAAATTCGGTAGTGATATAGAGTGTTTCTCAGTTAGGCTTTGGGTAATTTTCTGAAAATGGAAAGTTACCAAGGTTAAATGGCTATTTCATACTAAGTTTCCTGAAAGAGTAATTTTGCTTTTTAGACCATAATTTCTTCATACAAACTCTGATTCGAGCATGCCACATGTTCATGGACTCAGTTTAACGTTCTCTACAATTTTCATGAAGAAAGTTTTCTCAAAAAGTGAAATAAATAAAAAGTCAACTTTTAGGAACTCCTAAAAGTATCAAAATGAAGTTAGAAGTGAAAAAATTTGTCGTTTACTATCTGAATAACTAGTGAACTGGTAAACTGAGGTACGAGGTGTACCATGTATAATGAATCACTTACAAAGATGATGTGATTACAAGTATATAAAGTAAAATTATGATCATAGCAATCCAACTCAAGTTGTTACATTCCATCCCAACTTATTGAAATTTGATAATCATAATGTAACAACCCTTCCCTAACAACATAGCTTCTAAAATCACAATGACAGTTTTAGGAAGTTATAATGAAAGAGAGATGGATGACCAACATACATCATTTTACAGCAGCTTGTATACAAGTTATACTAGTATGTCCCCACACTCTATGAAAAAAAAAAGGGTGAAAAGAAATTAGATTTTAAAAACCTAAAGAGAGTGACTGCCTTTTTGGCACCGTTCTAGCATCTTCCTCCATGGCGGTGGTGGAGTATTTATAGTATGGATTTGTGGACAAGAAATGAAGATCCACCAATCTTACCTCCCAAATAGTCAAGGCAGCAAGTAAGCCAAGAACAAAACGAATTATGGATGCTTCATAAAAGGTTCAAAGTGGTGATGGTAAGCTTGGAAGGCAGCAAAGATCTCTCAAGTGTGGCAATTACGGCCAAGTAGGGCATAATGTGAAAACATGTTAGAGGCATTTGCCACCAAAGGAAAAGAAGACTGCTGATGTTTCTAGGAAGAGGAAGGTCAACAGTGAAGAAGGGTAAGGTTCTGAAAATCAGGTATTCCTATTTTGTAAAATGTTGATTATAATTTTGAAGTTATTTGAATAGCTTTTAATTTACAAGTCATTTGATATTGTTATTGCTTACTACAGTCCAAGATAGGGAAAAAAAAATCATATGACTGCAAATGAGTTGAGGAAGAAAGTCAAAGAAAGAGCTGAGTATCAAAGGGTAAGACTTGTTTAAGGTTTTTGTGAATTTGCTAGCACTTTGTTTACTGGTTATGTGTGTCCAGAACTACAACCAGGTTTGTCCCAACAACATCAAGGCCTCAACAAGCTACAACCAGAACTACAATCTCAAGGCCTCAGCAAACTACAACTGACCCAACAAGTTCAAGGCCTTCACAAGCTTGTACAACATCAAGTAAGAAAGCTGGAACTTCAACAAGGTCATCTCAAAGGATCAAACAAAGTTCAGGTACATGAGATGGAAAATAGTAGTGATATAGACCTCTTGGATTAGCATAGGCAACAATTGATTGTAGACATCTTTTTGTGCAACTATGTGTTGTGTCATTTAGTTGCTAGCTCTAATCTTTTGCTAAGATGATTAGAGCTAAATTACAGTCATACTTGAACAATTGATGAATGATGTAATGCTCTAATTTTTGTTTTTAGTAAAATAGAGATTTTTCATAGCTTGCTGCAAATACTATGCCTTATTTTGAATGAAAGTGAATGCTTTTCATTGTATGAATTTTGGAGTTTATTGATAAATTGTGGTTTTTGTTGTTGTGGCAAATATATATACACCTCAGTTTGGAGGTATTTAGGGGTTTGGAGTGAAAATTTGAATCAGTTTGGAAGGAAATTTGGATGAAGAATGAGGGAAAATGCAAGGAGGTATATATTAGACAGACAATTTACAAGTTACATGTCATGCAGATTGCTGAGATGGCGTGGAATGAATTGCTATATCAGTAAATTTATGACATAATTTGACGAAATCTTAACAGAGTTGACATGTATTAAGAGACTAATTTAGCCTACTTTATTTTCAATTGAAAAGTTGCGCTACGATATGCCAAAATACCCACTGTTGCAGATTCGGTCTTGGGTTATATGAAGTTGCAGATTTTTTTGTTTTTATTTTAAAATTGTCAGAGATACGTACGTAACCGATTCTGTTTGACCAACCGAAAAGCGTGAAGAGTGGGCGAATGGAATTTGGAAACGCGAAGAGTCAAGAATGGAGATGGAGGGAGATGAAGGGGCGGTAACAAGAGAGTAGGGTGAGGCGCGAGACAGGGGATATAAGAGAGTGGAAGAAAAGAAAGAAAAGAAAGCGAAGAAGAAGAAGACGAAGACGAAGTAGACGCGAGAGGTGGGGCGGGTGCTTGGTTCCGAACCTCTCTCATCTCTTTTTATCTCTCTCTCTCTCTCTCTCTCTCTCACACACACAATCTCAATCCTCACCACATTTCCACATTCTCCACAAACGCCTCTCTCTCACAGTCTCTCTCTCTCTCTCTCTCTCTCTCTCTCTCAGGAGCACTGCACTAATGGCGGCGTTGCAGTCACTGGCTCCTGTTCCTCAGCTGCTTCACACCTCCAGTGGCCGCTCCCCGACGAAAGGACTCTTTCTCGTCGATTTCGTCGGCTACTGCAAATCAAAGAGGAGTCGCCGTAAATTCAACGGAGCATCGCAACATGTGCCGAGAACCTTCCCTCAATTCGTTTCCAAAGCCGTGCTCGACCTTGGACCCTCCTCTACCGATCACTCAACTCCTCCTCCTACTTCCAAACCCCAGGTATTTCTGCTACGACGCCGTTTTAATCACTAGGTCTCTAAGCTACTCTTCCTTTGGCTCGCTACTTCTCTATCTTAAATGCACAACTGCTTCTAACTTGGTTCATAAAGCGCAAAACTATTCTATCACCTGTGTAGGAAATAGGAATGTCATAGGCCAACAGTACTAATAATACAACACTTGCTCACTTGCTCACTTCCTCATGCTTAGATTGTTTTTTAAAGTCGCCAAGAAATGAGGAGTCATTTCAGTTACAGGATTGCATTAGTTCTTAGTAGGAGCCAAGTGTGTGAACTATGTGTTTTTACACTGTCGGGTCGCTTTAGCTCTTTGGAGAAGGAGTTTAGTGGAGAGGAAGAAAGGAGTTTAGTCCACTGAAACAGCTTTATTTGATTTAGTTAAAGTGGAGGAGGAGTCCACAAAAATATAGAAGCTACCTGAGTTAGAGCTACAAACCTGAGGGCTCTACTTTGTGAGACCCCTGAGTTACAACTGCTTTCCAATCTAAAACTATAGCTGGAATGATCAGTGGTGATTGTTACTGTTTCGACTTGTAAACCAGGTTGCTTGGTAGATCAGGGGACACCTTGTTCCCTGTACTGTGTTTTTTGAAAGATACAAAATAAGAGTAGCATTTGTTGAGAGACACAATATCACATGTGTGGCAAAGGAATTGTAGAATCTTGGATTGCTGAGGCATGGTTCACCTTTACTTCAACTATGTTTCCACCATTGGGCTTTGGTGATCTTGTTTGTGTCTTTTATGGACTTCTTATCCATTACCTGCTATTTCTTAGTGTTTTCCTAAAATCTGGACCGCTTCGTAGATTTGAAATTTCTTAGTGTGTTCAGAAAATATGGATGAGTTTCAGTATTATTATTCAAATTTTTTGATTCATACAAAACTCAGAAGAATTATGAAAAGTTACTTTCACACATATGAGAAATGCATTATAACTGTCTTTCATGAAAGTTTGCCAGAAACTTGCAGTTTCTATTCCCTTCTTCTTTATTATTATTTTTCTCCATTTTTGGTTTAAGGGTTACTTGTCATGCATTTGAATGAGTTATATTTTCAATCAGTTATATGTAGAAATCTGATTCCATGATCAACAGGTTGCGGACCTCAAAGATATAATATCAGAAAGAGGAGCTTGCGGAGTTGGATTCATTGCCAATTTGGACAACAAAGCATCTCATGGCATTGTTGAGGATGCTCTTACAGCTCTTGGCTGCATGGAACATCGTGGAGGCTGTGGAGCGGATAATGACTCTGGTGATGGTTCAGGATTGATGAGTTCAATCCCATGGGATCTATTTAACAATTGGGCTGACAAGCAAGGGATTGCATCGTTTGACAAGTTACACACTGGTGTTGGAATGATTTTCCTCCCCAAAGAGGACAACCTTATGAAAGAAGCCAAAAAAGGTGATTGCTGTCAATTACATTATTTACAATAACTTCCTTTTGTTTTAACGATGAATGATCTTATTCAATTTTGCCTCAAGTGTGCATGAATTGTGCACCTGTCCTGACAATTTTTTATCTGATAGTTAGTATAAGAAAAGGAATCTCAAACAATAATCTGATTTCTGATTTTTCCATGTTGTGTGGTTATTTATTATTTGTCATTAGATCTTTATTATTGTATGTGAAGAGAATACCCAAAATACAAAGTAACTCAAGTCAACCACCCCAACCCTCAATCAAGATGAAACAGGAATTGCAACTTGCTAATTGCATGTGATTAGCTTTGTGGTGTCTGTCCACTTTTATTGTATCATTCTCTGTGATCAATACATTTGCTCCTTTCCAGAAAAAAAAAAAAAGGAAAAGAAAGAAAAAAGATTTTCTAGCAAGAGGGGTAAGAAATAAAGAAACAGTCCTAACCTACAGTTTATTCTACCACATTGAGTAGTTTGTTCTCAAAACTGACTTGAGGCTTGATGGTAGTTTTCAAAAATTCTATTTCAAGACCTGTTTTTTTTTTTTTTTTTGTTGCTCCATAATTTTTTGCATTGATCGAATGACCAATATTGATCAATGTATTAAGAGCAGCAAAACTATAGGATGTGAGACGAAAAAGGGTTTTCAATGCTTAATGGAAATCTTTGTCAATTACATTAAGAAATATTTATTTTATAAGATTTGAGTTCTTATTTATTGGGAAAAGTTTATTGTTCTCCTAATTTTTTCGAATCCCTTTCTCTTTGTGGAATGTGGACCTCTTGTCCCCATCTATTTTTTCGTTCACATATCTACCTTGTCTACCTTCACTTTTCGACTATCTGTTTGTTTATCCATTGCTTCAGTTTGTCAGTTGTGAGTGAGCAAAAGTTTGTTTCAATATAGTATGCGGTTTGACTGTAATATTATTTTGTTTTGTTTTCTTTCTGTTTCTTTCTTTAGCTATTGTGAATATTTTTAAACAAGAGGGTCTTGAAGTGCTTGGGTGGAGACCTGTTCCTGTGAATACAGCTATAGTTGGTTTCTATGCAAAAGAAACAATGCCCAGCATACAACAGGTATTCGTCAAAGTTGTTAAAGAGGAAAAAGTTGAGAACATTGAGCGAGAACTGTACATATGCCGGAAGTTAATCGAAAGAGCAGCAAGCTCAGAAAGTTGGGGCAGTGATCTTTATTTCTGTTCTTTGTCCAATCAAACAATAGTTTACAAAGGAATGCTACGCTCAGAAGTTCTTGGTTTATTTTATTCTGACCTCCAAAGTGACCTTTATAAATCCTCTTTTGCCATCTATCATCGAAGGTATAGCACAAATACCACTCCTAGATGGCCCCTTGCCCAACCAATGAGGTTACTTGGTCACAACGGAGAGATCAACACCATACAGGTTTGTATTTATAACTTGAAAAGTCATTTGAGATTTAGGGTTTAAATTGGTTCTATGGGTTGCACTTGCCTCCTTTTAAGATGACACCACACTTCTATTTCAGGGGAACTTGAACTGGATGCAATCACGTGAAGCTTCACTGAAGTCACCTGTATGGCATGATCGTGAAAATGAACTTCGTCCATATGGCAATCCAAAGGGTTCAGACTCTGCGAATCTTGACAGTGCGGCTGAAGTATGTGTGCTAAGCAATATAGCTGATTATCGATTATTATAAATTCAAAGAGTTCTGTTTATATAATGACTCATTGGAAATAAATCAGTAAAAAATTAAAACTAATAACTAATTCGTAAAAGACTTTTAAGTTGGCTTCCTATGTACTTTTTTTTTTTTTTTTTTTTTTCTGAAGTGGGTCCAGTATTTCCATTGCATTACAAACCTTGCCTTCACAACGAATGCGGTATTACTTATAGCTTTCTTGATGCTTATTTTGGTATTACTTGGATTATATATAAATGCAACTTGGTGGTTTATGTTTACGGAAATTCGAGCATTATGAGTGTGATAATTTGTTGTAATATCTCGTTGGCAATTTTAATTGTTCATATTTGTTTGATGTTGGAAGATGAAACTAAATTCTAGTTGTTTCGAACTAATTAGAGACATTTAAAATGAGCCATGCTTGGAACCTTTTGTTTTTTGTTGCTATCTTTGACAACCATGCCTTTATTTCTGGACACCGACAATCTCACATACCTAATGCTTCTACATTGTCTCGGTTATTAATAAATGGACCATCATTATTTTTTATAGTTAAATAATTGCTTTTAAGTTAAAATATTCCCTTTACTTTGTTTTATTTATTATTTTTTTCCTTCTGTTTGTAGTTCTTACTGAGAAGTGGCCGGACTGCTGAGGAGGCTCTGATGATTCTTGTCCCTGAGGGATACAAAAATCATCCAACTCTGATGATTAACTATCCAGAGGTACACTAAGATGATGCTTCACCATTCTGTTTAAAGTATAAATGGTGTTGTACATACCACCATAGTTTTATTCATTTTTTTTCCCCGAATCTCATTCATGGCTCAGAATTTAGGTCCAGCTCTTATGAGCTGAGCTATAAATAGCGGCTCTATGTCTCAAAATACTTCCCATATGTCCTTTGTGCCTTAAGGTCTGTTTAGTTTTAGAACTATCCTTTTAATTCCCCAGTCTACGCATTTTTATGTCTGTTTACTTTAGAAAGCCTTCATTATGAATAAAGCATCTGGTTGTATTAGTTTTCTTAGTTTTCACTGTTAACTTGTGAGATTCTATGGAAGTGAAGTAGTCATATTACATGTTTTTTTTTTTCCTTTGTTTAACACATCATTTTTTGTTTGGTAATGCAGTTAGATATTCATAAAAGGTATTTTGATTTTCTCTATTTGCTTTGTTTAGCTGATAAGTGTCGTTATTTTAGGATTTTAATGAGTAGCAGAATTTGAGAATACAGAAATAGGAAAATATTTTTCACTCTCAACACCAAGATCTTGACCAGAATTCTTGTATTTAGAATAGTTATCCCACGTTTTGAACATACTGTGTCTCTACTTAACTCTATTTATTTTCTTTTAGGTGGTTGATTTTTATGATTATTACAAGGGTCAGATGGAGGCTTGGGATGGACCTGCTTTATTGTTATTCAGGTAAAGCTTAAAGTCAACTCTCCATAGTAAAGGCAATAAAAACATCAACTCAATTTTTATTTTCGCGTACCTCTAAACTAGTAGTTGTGGCACAGGTACGTATCTCTTTGATCAATCTGATTTACCCTATAGTTGAATTTCCTTGAATTGTTCAAAATTGTGCATTTGGCTAAAGAGATGCTTGCAAATTCCGCATCAGAAATGTTAAGCCTTGCCTTAATAATATGCAACAGACTTGATTTCTGTGCAGGAAGTCACTTTTTTATTTATTAAAGTTTATTTATTTATTTTGTACTATACAGCTTCTTCTGTTTGTTGCTAATATAAATTATGTGGTACAGTGATGGAAAAACAGTTGGGGCATGTCTTGATCGTAATGGACTTCGGCCTGCTAGATATTGGCGGACATCTGATAACATTGTTTATGTCGCATCTGAGGTTCGTTTGGTGTTTTTTAGTTATTCTATTTGCTTGAACCTTTTGAAGTGTTATATGAATTACTAGCTTTTGGGTCAGCACAAAATTGGCTCGTGCCAGTGTGCCATTGGATTGAGATTAACTTTGGCCTGGAGAGTGATATATTTGTTAATTTTTATTGATTTTTTTTTTCCTATCCAAAAAAGAGAAGGACAGATAATTGGTAACATTTTTTACTGTTCCTGGTCATTAATGATTTCTAAAGGCGGTCACTAATAGTAGAAGTCAGATAGTGAGTTCAGAATCTGAAGAAGTATGGAAAGTAACAATTTCATTTGAACTTAATGATGGCGAGTTGGTATTTGTTTTGGGAACAAAGCTAGATTTTGGTGTTGCCTTGGGTGTCTATGTTTTCCTTAGATACAAAAAAGACAGTCTAAGCTCCATTTAGGAGGTTTTGTTTTTTCTTGGCTAATTGTTTGATTTATTTGCTGCTTTGTTCATTGTTGCTTCCGATGGTTGGGACTGGATTTTATTTTTTGACACACGTGTGATTAGATTCTTTTTATCTTACATCAACTGGTATAGAGCCATATCATATCTTAATTGTGCGGGTGCAAGTCTGGGCACGGAAATAACATAAGCCAAATGAAGAGAACCCTGAAGTACCTAATGAAGAGTAGAGAACATGGCAAAGAAAGATGTGAAAAACCTTCCACAGCAAATTGTTTAGCTACTTGACCAAAAAGAAAAAAAGCATACTAGGTTGGAGCAAGCCAAAATTTAATCATGGATCGTATGATAGCAACAAACGGATGTCTAAAGAATCACATCCAGGCACTGAAAAGCATTTGAATAAACTGCTAGTTGGTTTCTTTCTCCAGTTATACATAACAAAAGAAATTTTAGGTCCCACTGCTGTGTGCATAATATGTTGGATCTGATTAAACATGGTATGTTCTTTATCTTGTCCAGGTTGGGGTTCTTCCAGTGGATGATTCAAAAGTTACAATGAAAGGTCGTCTAGGTCCTGGAATGATGATATCTGTTGACTTACTAAGTGGTCAGGTTTGTAAAACACTTTTTTTTTTTCCTGTTGTATGTTTCCTCTATATTATTGTTGCTTGGATATGTTTGCAAGGATGGTAGTACAAAGTAACTAATAACTTAGGGTTTATTTATAGATCAAGTTTGCACGACTATATTTTGATTTATCTTGCCGCTGTTATTAGGTGGATTTTGGTTGTGAAGAAACTGTGAGTCATTAAAATTCAGAAATAAATTGAACTTGCCTATTTATATACTCTAAAGTTTGGGAATATTTTTCCTGGAGAATTGTTTTCATACTGCGAGTCATTGATAATTTTTTTTTTTGGGAGAAAATACAGTAGACACTCAATTATTAAGAGTTGGGTACTTTAAGAATATCAGAACTTTTCATTCTGATCATTTACAAGTGCCACTAGATGCTTATGAGGCATTGGAGCCAGGAGGAGTTAGTAGGTGATCCAACACCTGAAATAAAAGGCGCAGCAGACTTTAGGTAAAATGGTTGTGGAAATCTCTGTTGGCATCAGATGCTATGTGGAATAGGCATCTTTTGTATGTTGTGAGTTTGTGATGGCTAATGGGCTGAGGACTAGACTTCAAGAGGACAACTGGTTTTTTAGGGGGGGTGGGGGTGATGTGTGTTGCAGGTGGTGCATTGATGTAGCACCTGTTGGAGAGAATTAAGTCGCTTTGATGCAGAGAAGGGAATTAGGAATGTAATGAGGGATAGACCTGGTCAGTGGTGGTCATACTTGGTGTAATGGGAAAGCACCTGCCATTTTCTGTTACTGTCTGCTTTCCAGATTTGGAATTCGAAGGCACCCCACAGGCTTTTGGTGGCTTGCGTGAGTCAGTGTCAATACTTGCAATGGGGTACAAAAGAAAATGCTCTATGTCTGGCCTTCCATACACCTGTGCGCACTTTAATAAAGTAGGGGAGCAGATTGCGGACACAAAAGAATGCTTTAGTGCTTGGAATTATTGAGCATTCAGTTCAAGGCTTTGGGGAAGGGTACTCTGTAGAGGTGTTTGTTGTTGCTTGGGTTATATTGATGGAGTTTAGTAGGAGTATCTTTGAGATTTTCTGGTGGTTGTTATGGAGGAGCTTTGGATCAAGAGTCAAATTTTGGGCTGCTTTCTGGGCTTGTTTTTCTGCAGATGCTACTGAGGGTTTCTGTCTCAAGTAAAATTTTCAATTTGTTAGCTGTGGTGGAGTGAGTTCTGTTTGGTTTGTTTTTAGTCTAATGTATTTGGGTTGTTTCGTTTGCTTTTGATGTGGATTGCTTATCCACAATTGTACTGTTTCTTGAAAAGAAATAAAATTGTTTCTCTTAAAATGTATCATTTAAAATACATTTTCAACTCTGAAGTCCTTGACTGAAACGGTTTAGCTATTCCTATCATATCTTTCAAATGTACAATGTCAATGCATGTGTTCATCATAAGAAATAGGAAGTGAGAACTGGATGTGAAATTGCATAATGCTTGTGTTTCAATCTGAGTGTTTCATATTCTTGGTCATGAGAATACACAGGTTGAAGATATTTGCTCTTCTCAGCTTTCTTCCAAAATATATTTTTATCAAACATTCTCTTATTTTCAGCTGTATAACTCATTATCTAGGATTGGCTGCTTTAGAGCTAATTTAAATTCTTAAGCTTTCAAATTGCAGGTTTATGAGAACACAGAAGTTAAGAAGCGAGTGGCTTTGTCAAATCCATATGGAAAGTGGGTGCAGGAAAACATGCGGACATTAAAGACCGTGAACTTCCTTTCATCCACAATCGCAGACAATGATGCAATACTGAGACGGCAACAGTGAGTCTTCTATTTCATTGGCAACAGTGATCCATAGTTTCTGACATTCTACCATAGCAAAACTAAGGTAGAGTTGGTGATTACAATGATAAAATGAGAACAAACTTCCTTGCATTGGGTGTTATTTGGGTTCTCTGGATAGAAAGAGAAGATCTTTCATTTCTTTAAAGGGTGCATAGAGGTGCAGCTGTGTAGAGGAGTGCTGGTGCTGGCCTTGTGGCCCCGTGCTCTAGTGGATTTCCAAGTCTAGTTTTTTTTTATTATTATTATTATTTTTTCTGTATTTGCCAGGCAGCTGTACGATTTCTGTATTGAGTCCTGATAAGGGTGTTTTCTTTGGGGATTTACCAAAAATGGCACCCAAACATAAACCATGAGCACAGACGTTTCTTTGGACATTGTATAGAAATGACACTTGGCCTCAGAAAGACCACACTACCTCTTAGGGTCAGGCTACTGAAAGGTTTTATGTGTTTTCTAATTCCTTGTTTTGTGCTATGGACCAGAAGAGCACAATTTCTCTAACTGTAGAAGTAAATGTTCTCATTTTGTGGGGTTTCTTTTATAATAATTGTTAAATCGAGATAATGGGGTCCATAAATGTACTTAAGAAACAATACATACAGAAAAGTACAATCACTTTAGCTTTTTTGAGTTCACCTTTTGTCATGGTTTGGAACTGCTTTATCATCTATTGGAACACAAATTCTGAGCATGTAATAAGTCTGATCTATTTCCACATGAAAAGTAATACTTGCATATATAATGTCACATTTGGGCACTGGAACCTTTGAGAAAATTTTGAGGTTTAGTTTGCAGGAACTGGTAAGAACAAAAGTTAAGTAAATAAAATTGCATTTTGGAAAGTAGAGAGTGAAAACTTAGTAGATAATATTGCATTATGAAAATGGAAAATTAATTTCTATCTATTGTATCCTGTTGATGTTACTGGGTTGCTTGATTTCACTAGGTCTATTTGGCTGTCATGTCCAGTGTTGTGTGATGGCCAAGATTTTACTTTGTAACGGTTAAATAATCACTTTCTTGAGTTGGCTAATATATTGTGTACTTCACGGGAGCAGGGCATTTGGTTACTCAAGTGAGGATGTCCAAATGGTTATCGAGACAATGGCTTCACAAGGGAAGGAGCCTACATTTTGCATGGGTGATGATATTCCATTGGCGATTTTGTCTCAGAGACCACATATGCTATATGACTATTTCAAGCAACGGTTTGCGCAGGTTTGTTAATTTGTTACTTATGTAATTGAGTTTGGAAGTTGGCTGCCAATCTTACCTCTGCTGACAATAACTGCCTTTTTAATCTGAGCAGTCTTTTTTATTCTATATGTAAACTTTCTTATCATTGATCTAAACAAACATCTTTGAGTTTAATTTGGTTATATAGATACTTAAAGTAGCTTCTCGAATGAGTAGAATAGAATCAGTCTTTCATAAGTGTGGGGGTTGTAAATAATAATTACTTTTAAAGAAATGCACATAGTTTCATATGAAATTATTAAAATTAAACAGAGTAGGACTTCCAAATCAGATTAGGATTTATATCGTTAGCGATAGGTTTGGTACTTGGCTTCATTAGGTTTCTCTACTTTAGCATTGTATTGTATTCCCTTCTTCTTTTCTGTTTTAACATTTTCAAAGCGCTTCTTTGTCTGGTTAGGGATAAGAATACACTAATCTGGATGCAGTTACTATGTCTGTTCTGTTCAATATGTCCTCTTGCTAACCTTGGAGTACTATTTTGGTAGCATTTGAACACCAAAATAATTTTGGCTGACATCCTAGCAATTTTTCTGTTTTCAGGAGCAATAGTAACCTAAATAGATATGATAGCTTGGGTTTCTGTTTATTTGTATGACTACACATGTTAGGCCCCTTTTATTTATAGCATGAACCCACATCCTAATAACTTAGTTTGAAATTCATGGTAAATCAACATAATTATTATGATATACTACTCAAGGGCACACTGGATTAGTACCATCTTGTATTTTGCATCCCAAGACATATCTAACAACTTTGATTCTGTTTGGTGTTATGATTTAATAAAGTTGTGTATAATTTGTGCTTTGCAGGTTACAAATCCAGCCATCGATCCTCTAAGAGAAGGGCTAGTTATGTCTCTTGAAGTCAACATTGGAAAGCGACGAAATATTTTGGAGGTTGGACCTGAAAATGCATCGCAGGTTTGTTATGCTCTTTCCTTAGTTATACTTTGATTGCAACCATAATTTTGTTGAAGTGATTATTGCAAAAACTTCCCTCTTTTTTTTTTTTTTTTTTTTTTTTTTTTTTCAGATGTAGGTGTAGCAAAGTAAATTTATTTATTATGTTTTGGACCAGGTTATCTTGTCCAGTCCTGTGCTGAATGAAGGAGAACTTGAGTCATTGCTTAAGGATGCTCAGCTAAAACCCCAAGTTTTACCTACATTTTTTGATATTCATAAAGGGGTCGATGGTTCCTTGGAAAAAACGCTGTATAAGCTTTGTGAAGCTGCTGATGATGCTGTTCAAAATGGTTGCCAATTGCTTGTTCTGTCTGACCGGTCCGATGAGTTGGTGAGGATCCAATTTAGGTTCACTGTATACTAATGCAAAACTTATTCTTTAGTTCTTTATTGAACTTTTGCACGATCTATCCTGTACAATGAGAGTAAATTCATTTTATGATTGATAATATGTTCAACTTGTTCTTTAGTTCATTTTATGATTGATAATATGTTCATATAGGAGCACATATCTTAGACTTTCCTGAAAGATGATTGCATTAATGCCCTTTTTGTAATTTTTTACTTTTCTTTTGCGGCACTTTGTTCTGTTACTTTTTCCTCTCTCTATCTCTATTTTTTTTCGTTTGTTTTGTTTTGTTTTTCATTTGAATTTTTTAATTTATTATTATTATTATTACTACTACTACTACTACTACTATTATTATTATTATTTATTTTTTATTTATAGTTTTAAGGGAGTAAGACCTTGTTGTAATATGGGAAGTCTTTCTCTGAATGTGCAACCAAGGGACAAAACGTATGACTTTCTTTATTTTCTAATGTGTGGTGAGCTAAAATAGGTTGCTCATGTGTGAAGATTTTATTAAATAAATATGATTTCTTTATGAGATTAGCTTTTTATCTTTATCAGATTGGCATTGCTCTCTATAGATATTAAAGCTTTTAATGATTCAGCGATGATTACCCTTTTACTTCAGGAAGCAACTCGTCCTGCAATTCCAATCCTGCTTGCTGTTGGTGCTGTTCATCAGCATCTTATTCAAAATGGGTTGAGAATGTCAGCTTCAATAATAGTGGACACTGCTCAGTGCTTTAGCACTCATCAATTTGCCTGTTTGATTGGATATGGTGCAAGGTCAGTTCTCCATCACGTGAAATATTTGTGAATGACTTCTGTGATGTTCCTATGCTTGTTTTGGTGTCTGGGTCAATGAACATATATAGTTTTTCGTTGGAAGTTGGAATCCATAATCGTATGGTGATTTGACAGCAATGTTATGTGAGTATTTTTATTAGGCATGTGATACCAATTAATCTGAACTCTCGTCTTTATCATTTAATTTAGATTACAGATCTTTGCCAAAATTTTCTCTGTCCTATTTTCTCCACCTTAATACTTTTCTCTATTATTTGGTTCAAATTACATCTTTGCTTTATATGAAAAATTTGTACCAAATTACTGTGCACCAGTTCTAATTGTAGGGAGTGTTTCAGCATCGTATCTGCAACTCTTCCATATTCTAAAAGTTATATGAAACAAGGATTTACTGTTTTTTTTTTTAAATCAGAAATGATATTTTCAGTAAAAGACAAAAGGAACAATTTAGTTATAATGGATTTTACTATAAAACAGACCTTTGCAAAACATTGACAAATACAGCTCGACATAAGATATACTAGGTGCCTGCATTTTCATTAGCTCTCCATCAAAAATGCATTTGTTCACTCTCTTTTATTAACCTTGGGTGAGTACATGTGTTGATTATCATAGTATGCAAACATTTTCAGTACATTGATGTTCACTTTTAAGTTTGTTTTATATGTTTTTAGAGGTTAACTTTATGATGGATTCAAAATTTTAGGAATTATTTTGACTCCAATAAGTACTGGATTTGAATACCTTAAATTATCCTAGTGGTAAAGTTGGTACGAAGAAACAGCAGGGCAGAGTTTTGGTGTTGGAGGTGAACTGAAGTTTTTGTTTTCCTAGTAGAAATGAAATTTCAAGAACTTGAAGAAAAATACAACAAGTGGGTGTTCACATCCAAAGAAAGAACGTGCAACTAATCCTTTTTCAATTCAAAGTGGAGATTTGTCAGTGACTCTAGTTTAAGTTGGGTTAATCCAAGTGGGTGCTGTGAGTTATTAAGTTTTCGTTTTAAGTGTTTCAGTAGGGGTATAAGGCTAAAATTATATGGAGATGCAGAATGTTGGCTGTGTTTTGGGTAAATTGGCAGGAGCAAAATAGGAGGACTTTTGATGATTTTCATAGTCTGTATGTGGAAAAACTTTGAAATCAAGTGAGCTTCTGGTCTGCGCTATGGGCTTCAGTGACCTTAGAGTATAGAAATTATTCCTTATCAGCCAGCATTAATGCTAGATTGGGAAGCTGCTATGACTTGATTAAGTCACTTGAAGCCTTTTTTTTCTGGATTTCTGATTCTCTTTTCTTAGTTTGAGGATTTCTTGTCCTCTACTGTACTGTGCTTAGTTCTGTTTCTTCTGGGATGAAAAAAAAAAAAAAGAGAAAAAAAGAAAAACATCCAAAGAAAGGAACAAGGAGCTAGCAGATCCAGCAAAGTAGTCATAAAGAAACCCTCCCCCAAACCCCAAATCTGCAGTAATGGAAGACCATAAAGCTGACCGATCATTTAAACTGATCCCTAACCCAAGAGTCAGGGAAAAAAAAAATATACTACTCCTGATCCAAGTAACTTTAAAAACTGCCATCAACAAACAACTCCACAATCTTTGAGCTTTTTGTCCTGTTCCGTAAGCTTTGAACGAATGCTCAGCAACTCAAAACATCTTCTTGAGTATATGATGCATATGAATACAGAGGACTGGGGTTAAATCACCCCTAATAGATAGCAGGCAAAGAATAATCATTAAATTCTAAAAATGCAGCAGCCCAAATGGAACCGAAGAACAAAACCTTTCCCATAAATTATCCACCTCCTTGCCCTTCACATTATCATATGCTTGTATTCCTCTCCACCCACACAGCCTACAAAATATCTCTTTTCTTTCCAAGTTATCCAAACCTTTTCATTTGATAACACACATTACATGGAAAGCTTAGCTATGTAGGATTTCTACATTCTTAAAGGGTGTGTATATTTTATATCGTTGTAAGATTTTCTTGCTTTTGTCATCTACTTTATGCTGTGGATTTCTTTTCAACTATTACTACATTGTTTTGTTTAATACTTAAATATTACCGTTTCTTTTCAAAGAAAGCTTTTGTTTTGCTCGTCTTTTTGTCACTTCTTCCATATGTTAAGTTCATTGCCTGTACATTACACATTTTGATGATTTTCTCAGTGCTGTGTGTCCGTACTTGGCATTGGAGACATGTCGGCAGTGGCGTCTGAGTAATAAAACAGTAAATCTAATGCGGAACGGGAAGATGCCTACTGTAACGATTGAACAGGCTCAAAAGAACTTCTGCAAGGTCAGTACAATTGTACATGAAGTAAATTGTGTGAAAAGTGCACTTCTCTTTTTATATATAATTTTTATTCAAGTGAAGCCAATTCTTTGTATAGTTTGATTGTTACTTTGCTAAAGCAGCATGACAGGTTATGGTAATTCTATTTTATTGTAACTTTTCTTGTTCACATATTAATTTCCCAAGTTTTTGAGTTTATGCAAAAACGCTTCCAATAACTTTTGTAAACTCATATTTTGGTCAATTTTTTATGCAAATTATGTTGGAAATAGTTTTAATTTTTTACTTTTTATCTTATTATGTTTCTATCTTGTTCTACATGCTGCACATTATTCAATAGCTGAGCCACAGCTCATAAGTAAATTGATGATCATACTGCTCTTGTAGAAAATGCGATATATGAACTTAGCCAAACCTCATTCTTATTTTCTGAACTTACTTCTATCAAGATGACTATTAATTGCTAGTTCTTTGCATGTAGATATTTTAAACTGATAAACTGGTTCTTTCTTACTATATCAGGCTGTTACGGCTGGTCTTCTTAAAATTCTTTCGAAAATGGGGATCTCGTTGCTTTCAAGGTAAAATTATGATAAACTATTTTCAATTGTGTTATCTTCTTTGTATGGTATGAAATCAGTTTGATTCTTTCTTTTTTTTTTGGTTTTTTTCCTTTTAATTGTAGTTTGTTTTTGTTCTGTTATCTTGAACTTGTCGTCATTTGTTTTACTATAATGTTTCATTGTCAGCGTTATTGGTTATTTCTCAAATCCTTTAATACCTTTTTCCTGTCTATAGTTATTGTGGTGCACAGATTTTTGAGATTTATGGATTGGGGAAGGAGGTTGTTGATGTTGCATTTTGTGGGAGTATATCAAGTATTGGTGGATTAACTTTTGATGAGGTAAGAATCATAGAAAACAAAATATGGTTGCATATTAAACAATAGTAAGATCATGCATGCATTTGTATAGATAAGAATTATGTATTACTGTACATAAACACTGTACATGTATTGTTCTGTAAATTGTCAATACTTGTGTTGGACAAATTTAGTTCGTATCACAGTCGTTACTCATCGGCAAATCTTGATATTTACTTTAGTTGCGTTAAATGATTATATAATGGAACAAGGAAACTGAAAGAACATCCAAGTTGTAAACAGGCTTAAATACCAAAATTACATCCAACAAGCTGGCAATTCAGTGAAATTTTATTTCTTAAATGACCTTGTCAAATCCTTTGGATACCATCCATACTTCCGTATACGTGAGGTTGCCTGTGCAGGTGCATGTGTGGCACCCACTTACTCAATATTATAGCAAAAACCAAAATTAAAACGAAGTCACAAACCTTTTCCAACACCACTGCCTCTATAGTTACACTTTGAACTCCCCATATCAAAAATAAATTGATGAGGCTTTGAATATTGGAGTGGGGTCTGTGTGTAATAAAAGTTATTTCATTTGTTGTTATAGCATCCTCTCCAATTCAAAATGGGTATGGGATTTAATGGCTCCATAATGTGATTGACAATTAGGCTGTGCTATATTGGTTTCAGGTGAATCTTGTTTATTTTTTTATTTTTTTCTTTCAACATTTTAAATTGCACTAAAGCATATAATTAGCATCCACATAAGTAAATGTCCCGCATATGGCCGACATCACTTATGGAGATTGGATGCAAACTCAGGATTGGACGGAGAGGGGGGACCCCGGCAATACAAGAATAGGGAAAACATGTTACAGAAAGAAAGTTTCGGGGAGATATTTTGCCGTTTAAGCATGAAAAAGTCATAGCTCTAGGATGGCATTTTTAATGCTTATATCCAGTCATTTATTTTGATCTGAAGAACCAGGAGACCTATTTACAGCTATATGTTCATCTCCTGTTAGGGGTTATGTTCTCGTCATTTAAATAATTTTATAGACAGTGAGATGCATACTGCTTCGTAGTATCCAGTTCAACTGGTAACACACTTCTGATTTACAAAATTGACAAGGATTGGTATTCCATTTGATCCAGATGAACATAAAGAGTGCATGGTTACTGAATACAACCGTGCAGCCAATCTTAGGATATTATGAGAAGACTGTCACAACAATATTGTCTTCAAATTATTTTATCATACTCTTCTTACTCACATATCCAGTGATTTTACATTTTGCATCCCTTTTTTGTTCTATAGCTGGCGAGGGAGACTTTGTCCTTCTGGGTGAAGGCTTTCTCTGAGGATACAGCTAAACGACTGGAAAATTTTGGATTTATACAATTCAGACCAGGAGGTAACTGTTATGTTTATGTGTTTATTTCTTGAAGTGCTGTTACCTTCAACATTGTGTCCTGACTTCTCTTAGTCAATTATTTGAAAAGTTGGGTGGTTAAACTGTTTTGAGTTTTCAGAAAGCATTGCAACTTCTAGCTAATAATATGTCTTCTTTGGTATTGTTAAATGCAAATTAGTAAGATCCCAGAAAAGTATATACCAGCATATATGACCTCGAGAACTAGTTACATGCAAGTAGTTTTGTTAGATCAAATTTTTATCAGCCTCAAAAGCACTAAAGGCTACTTGTTATTTCTTTATTTTAAGGGGAGTATCATGGAAACAACCCAGAGATGTCGAAGTTGCTACACAAAGCTGTTCGACAGAAGAATGAAAGTGCCTTTTCTGTTTATCAGCAGCATTTAGCTAACCGGCCCGTTAATGTGAGTACTTTTTGTTAAAAAACTTACTTTTAATAAAAGAACAACATGAGACAAGATGTCCTCTGGAAATGCTAGCTAGAAGATGAAGACTACAACTCAAGATAGCATGAAACTTTTCAGCATTGGACTATCACTTGATATTGACTATACACTGTTATTTGATCTTAGGTTCTTCGTGATCTCATTGAGTTCAAAAGCGATCGTGCTCCAATCTCTGTGGGAAAGGTTGAACCTGCTGTATCCATTGTTCAACGATTCTGCACTGGTGGGATGTCACTTGGAGCTATTTCCAGAGAAACTCATGAGGCTATAGCCATTGCAATGAATAGAATAGGTGGAAAGTCCAATTCTGGAGAAGGTGGTGAGGTATAGCGTCTAGCTTTTACATGCAAATTATAGTGCACAGTTGTCTTTATTATGTTGTTTTGGACTAGCAGTTCATGTTTCAATGTGTAATCATTCTTCAGGATCCTATTCGCTGGAAACCACTTGCAGATGTTGTTGATGGGTATTCACCAACCCTTCCACATCTAAAAGGTCTTCAAAATGGAGATACTGCTACAAGTGCTATCAAGCAGGTCACCTTTTTGAAACTTAACTCAGAAATAAATAGAGATCCCATAATGCATCAGTTAAGCAATTCATTATGGCAGCATCTATATAGCATTACTTCGTGGCTGTATAGGCAAATCACCATTTCTACCTTATTTCAATATACGGGAAATATTAAAAATTGAAACTGAAAGTGGACATCTTTCAATCCTTTAGGGTGTGCATCTCATCTTTCAATTTTATTAGGGTGTGCATTAGTGAAACAGTTGATCATGCATTTCCTATGAGCTATCATCACAAAAGGCTACATTTTCTTACATTTCCTATAATTATTTCAAACAACTTCAGGTTGCTTCAGGACGTTTTGGAGTCACTCCAACCTTCTTGGTCAATGCTGATCAGCTAGAAATCAAAATTGCACAAGGAGCGAAGCCTGGTGAAGGTGGCCAGTTGCCTGGTAAAAAAGTTAGTGCATACATTGCGAGGTTGAGAAACTCAAAACCTGGGGTTCCACTTATATCTCCACCCCCACATCATGACATTTATTCTATAGAGGATCTTGCCCAATTGATCTATGACCTTCATCAGGTAATTGTATCATGCAAATTGGTTGGGTTTAATTTCTTATTTAGATGTTGAAAGATTTATGATAAGATACCAATTTCTGCTGAATAAATAGGTGAACCCTAAAGCTAAGGTGTCAGTGAAACTTGTGGCTGAAGCTGGAATTGGCACCGTTGCTTCTGGGGTCGCAAAGGGTAATGCTGATGTCATACAGGTACTTCTCAGGGACTTATCTTTGTGTACTGTGTGTTGCTCTTTAGATAAAATAAAAAAACAAAATATCTTTATCTCAAATGTACTTACCTCAACATCCTTATGCTTTTTCTGCATCTATTAATGGCTTTATGGTAAAACTTATGCAAAATGTACTTGAAGCCATCATATATTGATTACTTTTGTAGTTTTGTTTTCCAAACATCATCGGTTTTTCTTCTTGAAAATGAGGACAGAAAGAAGGAAAAAAAAAAAAAAAAAAAAACCCTTCCCTTGTAATTTTCTACATTCTCTACTTGGTTATAAGTATTTTAGTATGTTGTCATGTATTATATATCTGACCACGGTGTAAGTTAGTTGTATTACTACCATTACTGTAACAATGCATTTACAATTTGATCCCTAATAAACCGATAGATTAAGAAGGTTTGGCCACAGTTCCTTTTTCCTTATTAATTTAGATCGGAGAGCTGTCTTTGTCTTTTGTTGCTTGCTTGGTTCCTCTTTAATTTTGTAAGTTTCTTTTTCCTTTTAATGAACTTGGTTTGACCACCAGTATTCGTTCATTTTCTCTTTAATAAGAAACTATGGCGTTGAATCAACAGCTTGTTCGAGTACCTGCTTGAAAACACCACTTACATTAATTTCTAAATGGTAAAAGTACTTGCATAGTTGCTGTATCATCAGATGAGAAAGGCACTGAGAGAGACAACTCTATTGATCATTCTCTCTTTTTTCTGAGACAAAAAAATTCTTTATACTGCGCAGATATCAGGGCATGATGGTGGAACTGGGGCCAGTCCTATAAGTTCCATTAAGCATGCTGGTGGGCCCTGGGAACTAGGACTCACAGAAACACACCAGGTGATTCAATGAAACTAAATATGAGAACTAAATTGATGACTGCTCTTTGATTGGTGCTTTTTTATCATGATCTAATTATTTGGTATTCGAATTTTTACAGACACTCATAGAAAATGGACTTAGAGAACGAGTCATTCTTAGAGTTGATGGTGGCTTTAAAAGCGGAGTTGATGTCCTAATGGCTGCAACTATGGGTGCTGATGAGTACGGATTTGGGTCTGTGGCAATGATTGCTACAGGTTGTGTTATGGCCCGCATTTGCCATACGAATAATTGTCCTGTTGGTGTAGCCAGCCAGGTATCAGGACTAATTTTGATGAGAGTAAATGATACTCTTCCAGAATTCTTACAAGCTTGCTCTATTGCATGACATGGCATGCCATGTGGCTTGCCATTTAGTTTCGTGCTATACGTGACAAATGCACAGGGTGGGTGTGTATGTGAGGGAGAAACATGGCAAGCAACACATCAGCGGCCACATTATGTGATAAAGTTCTGATCTTGGTGATGTAGGACGAGATTCTAGTCAGTTTCAAGAAGGAATATCAAAAAGAAATAAGTGGCAAAATATTAAGTAGACCAAATCAATCTCGTCCTACATCATTGGGAATATGTCCTACATCATTGGGAATATGTCGTGTATTTTCCATTTTGTCTTTTATTATTCCATCTTTCTTTCTTTCTAATGGAGATGGGGTTTGCATTTGTTATTCCATTTTCTCTATTTTAGAGAGAGGAACTGCGTGCTCGATTTCCTGGCGTGCCTGGTGATCTAGTCAACTTTTTTTTATATGTTGCCGAGGAGGTAATAAATTTTATTTACTTTTTTAATTTAGGATTAGTGTTTTCCTGCTCGATTTAATTTTTTCTTTATAGTGTATAATTGCACTTTTAAAACATCCATATGGTTAAACCTGTCAAGGTTGATGCATATGTTCCTCTTCCTAATTATTATCTTTCCCAGGTAAGAGGCATGTTGGCACAGTTGGGATATGAGAAGTTAGACGATATAATTGGACGGACAGATTTGTTTAGACCACGAGATATATCTCTATTGAAAACACAGCATCTTGATCTTGGTTATATTCTATCAGTATGTGGTTGAATAATTTCCTACTCTTTGCATTTAATATTCTTAACCATGTTTTTCCTTTTGGTATAACTTCTCCTTTTGATTCCAGAATGTCGGGTTACCAAAATGGACCAGTACGATGATCAGGAATCAGGATGTTCATACTAACGGTCCTGTTCTGGATGATATTTTACTAGGAGATCCAGAGGTAACACTAGCTATCTTTCTAATCAATCTCTTGTTTCAGCTTCTCTAAACAAAAAGCTATGTGAGCACTATGATAGGATGGGATTTTAAGATAGGTTTACGTGGATGGTTGAAGTAGTATATGTTTCATTGCCCTAGTTATTGAAGAAAAGCAAATTTTTTTATCTGATCTAATGGAGCATAGTTCCCAACCACAGATTGCTATTATAATTTACATGCATATCCATCGCTTATGTGCATGGTTATATATGTTAGAAGTTTAAATATAAAATTGAATCTTGTATTTTAGTGAATGGAATATTGGACGGGTCATACCTGTTGGAATGTGTTTGAAAGGTTGGTAACATATGAAATGTTTCATGCTTGGCTTTTCTGAATTACAACTTTTCCTAGCAGGTGGATTCTCTCATATTGATAGAAATACCTTTATTGCATTCAAATATAGATTCCCAGTAATTTCATGCCCAGTTTTCTCAAGTTTGATAGTGCATTTCGTACTTGGAGATTAAGAGTCTTTTGAGAGAAAGTTCAAACAGTTTCTGGTTCGCTGTTTCTTGCTTACCAACATTTTCTGCGAGACACTTGCCAAACAAACCTTGAATACCTGTGAGGGCAACCTTGTTTTAAGGCTATAGTTTTGTAGCACTAGCCTCGATCTATTGTTATTTTTTTCCTAGACATTTGTGCATTTATCTAGCATTATTTATGAGATTTAGTATACATTGAATTTCTGAAGTTAATAGCATTATTTTCTCCTTTTTTCAAAATATAGAAATTAGCTTATATATATATATATATATGTAGAACTTTGCTCAGGTGGATTTCCCATTTTTTCCCACTTTCCGATCATATTTTCACATCTTAACCGTTCAGTTTTTAGATCCTAATGTATAGATCATCTCTGTAAAATTTCAGCCAAATTGATGATCGTTAGGGCATCCAAAACTTCAATTTACACGAATAAACCGAATCTGTCGAACCGGAACTGTTCGTGTTTATAATGGCAATTGGAGTTTTGGATGCCTTAACGATCATCAAATTGGCTGAAAATTTGCAGAAGTGATCTATACATTAGGATCTAAAAACTGAACGGCCAAGATATAAAAATACGATCGGAAAGTGGGGAAAAACTGGAAATCCGCACCTAAGCAAAAAGTGCGGACGTCCGCACCCAAGAAGGGCTGTATATATATTAGAAATTAGACCCTATAAATTTCCAACAATATATTGAGAGGAAAAGCCCAAGAAGAACCAAATTATCCAGAAACTAATCCACACCTTAAACTATCAGCCCCTATTTTCTTTATATTTGTGATGGCATGTGGTGGTGTTGCCCATGTGTTATTTTCATATTTTGCATTGATTTTCTATGAACTCAACAGTATGGCTCATTTGATATATGTATTGATGATAGTCTCTGATTAGGATAACTATATACTAGTAGGAGCTTCATGTATTAACTATCGGTTACAGTAGATTCTAGAGAATAGAATCTATTATTTCGTGGAAGGAAAAATTGGAGAAGAAATCTACAACAGACATGTTTGTTATGTTTATGGTGTGGGGGAACTATATCCCCCACACTTAGCGGTTTCCAACATGACATCTTTGTTGTAGTTAACTGTCACAAAAATTTACAATCTACTACATGTAAAATCTGAAATCCTAAAAGAACAGAAAGAAAAGGGATATTAGCTTTTAGAAGTACAACTCTTGGAAAGATCTATGCAATAAAGATAAAAACATGTTATTTGACCTGGTAAAGAGGGCCCTCGAAACTTCCCTGGCTGAGGAACCACGTTGTGCAAAGGATGGTACTCTTCAGATTAGAAAGCTTCAGCACACCAGCCTCCTCCAAGATAGGTGCTGGACCATTTGTCAAAGCTGAAGGCTATTATCTCTTAGACTAAGTACAGAAAGGAATTATTAGCTCCGCAATTTTAGCATTTTCTATCAATAACAATGTGTAGTCAAAATTAGAAAAGATTAGAGGAAATTTTGTATGTTATTGTACAGATATCAGATGCAATTGAGAATGAAAAAGTGGTTCAGAAGACCGTAAAGGTATACAATGTGGATCGTGCTGTTTGTGGGCGTATAGCAGGGGTGGTTGCCAAAAAGTACGGTGACACTGGTTTTGCCGGGCAGCTGAACATAACGTAAGATGTGGCTTTGTCATTACATATAGAAATATCATAAGTATCTGCCCAGCATATCTGTTCATTTGGATGCGAGCTAATTCATTTGCTATATTGCTTTCAGCTTTACAGGGAGTGCTGGGCAATCTTTTGGTTGCTTCTTGACTCCTGGGATGAATATTCGACTTGTTGGAGAAGCAAATGATTATGTGGGAAAGGTATCTTTCTATAGTGAAATCTTTAGATCTATTTGAGGTTCAGCTAAGCTAGAAACTTGATTATCTATTAGTTAAGTCAGTTAAAATTTCAGCTATAAATCCAGCAACTACTGGAGTTTTTGGTGTTAACAGGACACTATTGGCCTAGCAGCTGTTTATCACTTTGTGTCTTGCTAGTCTATTGTTCAACAAGATTCGTTCAATTGTCTGCATTTCTTCGGAACCATTTATTTTCTTCTATTGTATAAGTTTTAATCTTTAGATATATAATATTCAAGTTCGCTTAGTTTTATTTCTAACTCTACTGGCCACCCATTTTCTCAAGTGCTATATTTGAGCAGCTACTGCATAAGATGAATCAGTTTTGCCAACTGGAGTTCTTGTTCTATGCTTGAGCAGTTATTGCATGATTCAATGAGTTTTACTTGCAACAGTCTGATACATGCAAAATGATTTTTTGCTAGAGTATTTCGGGGGGAGAATTGGTTGTCACTCCGGCAGAGAATACGGGATTTTGCCCTGAGGATGCAACTATTGTAGGGAATACCTGCTTGTATGGTGCAACTGGGGGTCAAATCTTTGTTAGAGGGAAAGCCGGAGAGCGATTTGCTGTAAGAAACTCTCTTGCGCAAGCAGTGGTTGAAGGCACTGGAGACCACTGTTGTGAATACATGACTGGTGGCTGTGTAGTTGTACTCGGAAAGTGAGCATCTCTTTACATAGCATCTTTATAGCGACACGAAAATATGAAAGTAGAGAGTTAATTCTTAAGGTACTCCTATGTTTGAATTGACAGAGTGGGTAGAAATGTTGCTGCTGGAATGACTGGAGGTCTTGCGTACATTCTTGATGAGGATGATTCTTTCATCCCCAAGGTCTTCTTTCATACTTTTTTTATTCCTCATATTGTCCTGCTTAGCATCCTATTCTTTGTTATTATTTGAAATCTATACGACATAAAATGTGCATCCATTTGGTTGATGAATGGTCTTCTGTAGCTCATTTCTTCTCCATGCAGCTGAAGATTAAGGGCTTGCACTTTTCGTCATATTTTTAGATAGCTTAAATGTATATCTGTCTGTTACATTATTGTGATATTCTATTTCATCTCTTGCTCCTAAAGTCCAACTAAATTACTGTTCTATCCATAACAAATGTACAAAGCTCATATCTCAAAAGATAATTATGTTTAGGCAGGTTCTTAAATTTAGCTGTTGATTTTATTTTTTTTTCGCTTGTTAAACAGAGAATATCTATGGATTTTCCTAAAGTTAGAATGTCCTTAGTTTATCCAAACGTTAATGTGTGTTAATAGTTTTCGAATGGATCATTTGTGAAATGAAATCTAGTTACAGATATGATGAATTTCTGTGAAGTGGGAAATGCTGAACTGTCTTGTTGACTCCATCTATTGTCCAGTGTCATAGAATTCATGATAGCATTGTGCCATACCATGATTATAACTTCTATAGTTTGTTGTTTTTGCTTTCCAATTTATTTACATAGCTCTGTTTAACATTATATTGTAAAACTCTGAACAGGTAAATAGGGAGATTGTGAAGATCCAAAGAGTCAATGCTCCTGTGGGGCAGATGCAGCTAAAGAGCCTTATTGAAGCCCATGTTGTAAGTGCAACGAATTAATGCTTTTATGATTATAACATGTGCCCGCTAGTCCCTAAGATTGTCCGCCTTGCACGTTTTGCCATTTTAGAATCTTGATTTTTGGTGAGGCCCACGTCAACAATTCTAATACTCAAATACTTATTTCACTGATTTCTTGTTGAAGGAAAAAACTGGAAGTGGCAAGGGCTCTGTTATTCTGAAAGAGTGGGACAAGTACTTGCCACTCTTCTGGCAGCTGGTTCCCCCTAGTGAAGAAGACACTCCAGAGGCGTGTGCAGACTATGTGAGAACAGCTGCTGGTGAAGTGACTTTGCAGTCTGCTTAGGGTAATGTCGTCACAGTGCTTTGAGTCAGATAGAAAACCTAAAAGCTCCAACTCACCCTGTATAGATCATAGAAGAAACGTAATTGTTATGTTGGAAAACCCCGTGCTAATTACGTTGGGACTTGGGAGAGGGCCTTAGCAGAGATGGTCACCAAAATAGAGGAGGAACACCATTCCCCGGGAGACATTGTAGTGCAGTTGTAGAGTGAGTGATTGTGGCCTAAATTGTAAATTCAAGCTTGTTCATGACGTTCATTTCTAAACAAAGCTTGATGTTGAAAATTCAAGCATGGTGTAATGATTGTCATCCTTGGTTGATTTCTTTTGATGAAAGGAAATTCACTTTGAGATCTTGTTCTCATTCGAAAACTTGAATCTCGAATTCAATTGATTGAATTGCTTTGGTGTGAAAAAAGGGTTTGGCCACGTTGTCATCATGGGTCGGGCTAGGGCCAGTCATACCTTAAATTTTAGGGCTTAGGGTTAGGCTGGGCCAGACCTAGTCAAAATCAACAAAATTTAGGGCCTGGTAGGGTAGGGCCGGAGCTTAAATATGTTAACCTTTATCCGTCCTAAAAACCCGATTTATTAGGATCGGGTCAGGCCGGCCTTCCGAATAGGGCCGAAAAAGGTCTTATTTTGTTTAATAAAAAAAATTACATTAATTCTTTTCCCCTCAAAATGTGGCTCAATGATTATATAGGTAATTTAAGACATTGTTTTTGGTTGATCATATTTAATATGTGTGTGTGTGTGTATAGGAATTAACTTATAACATTTATTAATATTAATTAAGGTGGTTATATTCAATTAACTATCTCTCTAAATCTCCTAATATTAATTATCATGTAACAAAGAAAATGAAAACTAAAGAAAACAAAGCTTAAGAAATCAATTACAAAGAAAGAGATAAATTGCATATTATAGAAAAAAGAGAAACTTAATTAAAAATAGAAAATTATTAAGGCTTATTCGGGCGGGCCTAAAGGACCGGGCCTAAAGGGCGGGGCCGGGTTTGGCTTGGCCCTAACGGGCTCAAATGGGCCGGGCTGAGTTTCATTCTCATGACCCATACCCTATCCTATTTTAAAAAGAGTCGGGCTGGCCCGTCCTAATGCAAGGGCCGGGTCGGGCTTCGACCCTATGGGCCGGGCGGGCTTAGGGCGGGTTTAGGGCCTAAGGGCCTAAGGGTTTGGCCACGTTGTCATCATGGGTCGGGCTAGGGCCAGCCTTACCCTAAGTTTTAGGGCTTAGGGTTAGGCTGGGCCAGACCTAGTCAAAGTCAACAAAATTTAGGGTCTGGTAGGGTAGGGCCGGAGCTTAAATATGCTAACCCTTATCCGCCCTAAAAGCCCGATTTATTAGGACCGGGTCGGGCCGACCTTCCGAATAGGGCCGAAAAAGCCCTTATTTTGTTTAATAAAAAAAAAATTACATTAATTTTTTTCCCTCAAAATGTGGCTCAATGATTATATAGGTAATTTAAGACATTGTTTTTGGTTGATCATATTTAATATGTGTGTGTGTGTAGGAATTAACTTATAACATTTATTAATATTAATTAAGGTGGTTATATTCAATTAACTATCTCTCTAAATCTCCTAATATTAATTGTCATGTAATAAAGAAAATGAAAACTTAAGAAAACAAAGCTTAAGAAATCAATTACAAAAAAAGAGATAAATTGCATATTATAGAAAAAAGAGAAACTTAATTAAAAAATAAAAAATTATTAAGGCTTATTCGGGCGGGCCTAAAGGACCGGGCCGGGTCTGGCTTGGCCCTAACGGGCTCAAATGGGCCGGGCTGAGTTTCATTCTCATGGCCCATACCCTATGCTATTTTAAAAAGGGTCGGGCCGGCCTGTCCTAATGCAAGGGCCGGGTCGGGCTTCGACCCTACGGGCCGGGCGGGCTTAGGACGGGTTTAGGGCCTAAGGGCCAAATGATGACCCCTAGGTTTGGGTATGAGACTTGTTCTATTTTCTTTCTGCTATTTAAGTATTTATTTATGAAGTTGGCAAATTGTTGTATTTGAAGTTTTTTTTTTTTTGTTTTTGTTTTTCTTTTCGATTGAATTTGCATTCTAGCTTTTGTTTATATTTTAGTTGAACCCGGTGATACGCCCTCTTCCTAGGTTGGTCCTGGGCTTTTACTAATAAGTTAGGGCAGACTTTGGTTCATACTTCTAACATTGTCTTGGTTAGTTTGGTTACTGGACCTTCATCCTAGGCAGGGCCGGTCTTGAGATTGAAAAGGCCTGAGGCGAAGAATTAAAATGTGGCCTATATGAAATTTAAATATTTTTTTTCTTCTTAAAATAGCTATATATTTTTTTTGTTATTGCCGCTTGAATAATTACAAAATATATATATATAATTTATGTTACTATTTATATATTTATAAAATGAAAAAAATTATAGACCTAAAACATACAAAAATAAGAAGAAATCTGAAGAGGGCCGTACGGGGATTTGAACCGTAGTTGAGGTGGTTCAATATCTATTTGAACACCACTACGGCAACGCAAACTCTATGTAAATTTTGTACAAAATTTGTATATATACATGAACAATATTGAAACTCAGATTTCCCGAGGCCCTCCGACAGTTGGTGGCCTGAGGCAACCCCTCAGGGCTGTCTCTGATCCTAGGGTAGTTGCATTTAGGTTGCTTTCGGGTAGCCTTGCATAACTCAATATTAACATAGCCCGTGAGGGTGGGCCATGTTTTGTAATCACCTACATTCTTGATTATTAATGGCTTGATCCTTTCCTTCAAGAAAAAAAAAATAAAGTTCATTTAAATAAATCGTCTTTTAGTTCTAAGAAGTTTCTTTGTAAATCTTTGTGAAGGAAACCCTAGTTCGATTTGGTGGATATTTTTATTTATTTTTTATTTTTTTATTTTTTTATTTTGAAGTGAACATTTTATTGTTAGATACGATTAGAATCGTACATGAGGGAATCCAAGATAAAATCTGGACCATTAACAAACCAATCAAGATGGATATTTGACTCATAACTAAAGCTAGCTAATCTGGAGCTAAAAAATTAGCATGTCGAGAGACAAAACAGAGATTAATCTCCGTACTTGTAGTTAGTAATGCCTTGAGGTCTGTAATCAAGGCACTCAAAGGAGAGAGGTCCACAGCTAATGAGTTTATAGCTGCACTGCAAATAACCAGTCGCTCCTCACAACAACTCGTGTGATATGCATAGCATGTAGAAACTCCAATCACTCTTCAAGGCGAGTAATACGATGTGTAACGGGCAATTGACAAACTCCATTCTATAATAAAAGCCAGCAATGAACTGACTATGAGAGTTTCTAATCACACCCCCCGTACCACCATACTGAATCGAAGGCAGGAAAGCACCACCCACATTCCACTTTAAAAATCCATCATCTGGAGGAGTCCACTGCTTCCTAGGTTTTGATCGGTCTTGATGTGAAGTAACAACAGGCCGGTTAGCTTGCAGATACTCTTCATGGCATGCCATAGTAGTGGCCACTGGATTAGCGCTAGTTCAAGTATGACCTCTCCATAATATGCCATTCCTATGTTTCCATATACTCCAAAGTAGAGCCAGCAATTGATCAAAGGACTCAGGGGCCAAAGAAGTTGCCCGAGCTAACATCCATTCTTTCCAACATAGAGTCGATGTAGGAATAGAAAAAGGAGGAGCTCTAACAAACTCTCTGGGAAAGTTGCATTCACATAACAAGTGTTCTAAACTTTCAACATCTCTAGAGCAAACCACATAATGTAGTGTACTTGAATAACCTTTGGAGGTTAGAGCAGCTCGAGTTGGGAGGAGTTTGTGCACAGCTTTCCACCCAAAAATGGCCACTTTACTAGGGACTTTGGCTCTCCACAGAGCTTTCCAGATAGGTTCATATGGATCTCCAATAAATGTAGAAGCGAATAGGTTACCAATAGTGAAATTACATGCCACCCTATACGCAGTTTTGACAGAAAAATGACCTCTTTTCTCAAGCTTCCACGATAACCGATCAATGCCAAAATGATGACCTAATGGGATGGAAAGCACTTGGTCTGCCACATGAGGCTCAAAACAAGCATGAACAACTACATGGTCAAGTCCATTAATCAAGTCATAAACTCGATCAAAAACAGAGTCATCTGGTCGAGATAAAGAATGATGGGAGACATTTGGAATCCATTCATCATCCCAAAAGTTAACTAACTGACCGTCACCAATCCTCCATAACAATCCTACTTGTAAAACCGGTCGAGCCTCCATTAAACTCCTCCAAGAATAAGAAGGACGCTCACCCATATCTGATGTGAGAAAAGATCCAAATGGATAATAAACTGCTTTAAATACTCTGGCCACAAGTGAATCAGGTTTAGAAAGAAGCCTCCATCCCTGTTTTGAAAGCTTGGCCAGATTATAAGCATGTAGATGTTTGAATCCTATACCTCCCTGATCTTTAGGTAGACATATTCTTTCCCAAGATCTCCAATGAATTCTTTTTTTCTGATCAGTACTACCCCAAAAAAATTGACAACACAGCTATTGAAGCTCATCACACATAGACTTAGGCAAAGCATAACAATTCATGACATAATTAGGCAAAGTTTGAGCCACATCCTTAGTAATTGATTCTTTACCTCCAAAACTCAGAATCTTGGAACGCCAACTAATAAGCTTCTTTGACAATTTCTCTTTCAGATAAGCAAAGATGGCTTTCTTGTTGTGCCCTACATGAATAGGTAAACTGAGATATAAACTATGTTCTCTAACACACTGCACCCCAAGAATAGCTGCTAGGTTGTTTTTGTTCTACGTACAGATTGACGTAAAAATTAATATGTGGTCTAGAAGCTCGTGCATACACTGAAAGTATTTATTTGAAGGCCTGACATTCAGGAACTGGGGCTTCTCCTAAGAGAAAGCTATCATCTGTAAAAAGTAGATGGTGAATAGTCAGAGCAGTATGGCCCATGGTTAAGCCTCTAATAGTTCTATTCTGAACAAAAGAGGAAATCAAAGTTCAGCATCCTTCTACACACAATATGAACAAATAGGGAGACAAGGGGTTCCTTGTCGTATACCCCTGATGCGATATAAAACCAATAGGACAACCATTTATCAAAATAGAATAACTAACAGATTTCACTGTTGCTAACACAATAGATACACAGCTTTGACAAAAACCCAACTTCGAAAGAACAGCTTCCAGATACTGCCATTCCAACTGATCATACGCTTTAGATATGCCCAATTTAAGTGAAAAAAAAATCCCTCAGCCTGCCTATGAAGCTTTTTCATAAAATGAGCAATCTCCGTAGCAACCAAAGTGTTTTCCGAAATTAATCTTCCCGGAACAAAATCACTTTATAATGGGGTAATAATGTGAGGCAAAATTGTCTTGAGTCTATTAGCTAAGACCTTGGAAGCAATCTTGTACACAACATTGCATAAAGCAATTGGTTTCAAGTCAGAAGGAAGCTTCGGTTCTTTGATCTTCAAATTAAGAGTAAGATGTGTGAAGTTTGTGATATGTTAAAAGTAAGCAAACAATTTAACCCTATAAGATATCATCGTTAGTATGCGGTAAATAGGGATCGTTCTAATCCGGGGATTGAGGGTACACCTGTCATTGTGAAACAAATAAAGAATTATTATTTACAAAGTATAATATTTACAAGTAACGAATTTAAGGGGGGTTTTAGACTTTAGGATTTCAGAAATTAAAATACAAAGAAAGAAAATACTACAAGAAGGAAACGTAAAAAACAAAGATCAAAACCAACTCCATGTAAATTTGATTCAAACCCTATAATTGATCATCTAAGTCATGAGAAAGAAGTTGATCATGTGAAAGGTTATCAACTTACGTGCACAACCTAGTATGAATAAGTCACCTATTTGCAATCCTCTTCAATTGAATTCGACATTTGTCCAAAGCCTTTACTACTTTTGATTTAAGTTCACAAAACTATTAGGTGAATCGTTAACTTAAATCTAGCACCAATTACATGCATATATCCTAAGTTGGCCACCAAAGAACATAAACATATAAAAGTTTTCTGTAAAGCAAATTCAATCGAACAAACTCACATAAGCAACTCAGAATCAAAATCATAGAATTTGAAAACTTTATTTAAACATAGAATTGGGCTTAAATTTTGCCCTAAACGTTATTGTTAGATAGAAACAAGTTCCTACGAATTCAAACAAGGAAATCAAAAGATTACAAGGAAAAACGAATGAACTACACCGTGAGGGGAGATGGAGATGGAGAGCTTGAACATTGGATCTTGAATCTTGGAAGCAAGTCTTCAAGGTGGATGATGGAGGCTAGGGCTCACGGCTCCTTCTTCTTCCTCCTCTCCTTGCTTGAAAAAGTGGAGAGAGGGAGAGGGAGCTTTGATGTTATGGGAGTTTTTCTGAATGGAGAATGTGTGTTGAAAACGTCAAGCATAGGGGGGTTTATATAGGGGACGTTGGTCTTGGTCTCCAAGTCTTCATGGATCTTCTATTATTTTCAAAGGAATTATCAGAAAATGCCACATAACTTCAACCAATCACAAATTGCCATGTAAACCCTATTGTGTTGTCCAACCAATCAAAACTCTCCAAAATAATTCCCTAGTGAATAGTGCCGAAATTCCATGAATATATTCTGATTTTTATCTTTAATTTCCGCCAAAATTCCTTTAGGGAATGTAGGAATGAATCTGGACTTGTTTTTGAACATTCTCTTCCTTTAATCTCTCCATGGACTACCTTTAACGTCATCCCCTTGATTTTCTCTTGATTTTCATGGCAAAAATCTGATTTATTCTCTCAATAATATCTCCAACGTGACCTTATAATTCTACCTTGAGACGGCAAAATGCATAAATCCTCCCAAAATATCTCTTTGTGCGTCACAAACGCTAAATCATATGGGCTTTTATCCATTTTTCCAAATCCACAATAATCTAGAAGGATCTTGGGCCTTCTTGAGTCATCTTCAAGCCTTATGGTCTCCTATCGTCATTTCCTTTTATTGTTTCGATCATGCTTCTTGGTTGGCTTAGGAGTCTTGCTCTGTCAAAGTTTCCCCTTCCGAACAGGATTCCTGGTTGAAACAGGAAAACCTTTTTTCTTTATTTTAGCTCATTTATGCAACCCTTTGTGTCTTATCTTCACTCCCTCCAATGTTCTCTAGCTTCTCTTTCCATTTCTGAGCTCATTTCATCTCTTTTATTCCAAGGACCTGAAAATATAAGCTATTACTAAAAATAGAAACTTTCTAAAAACAAGAAATGAAGAAATGGAAACTTTCCTAAACTAAAATAGAAAAACTTTCTAAAAATGAAAAATAGAAACTTTCTACAAATAAAACAGGAAACTTCCTAAAAATAGAAAATAGAAACTTTCCTAAAGGAATAACTAAGTAAATATGAGGAAATAACACTTAAAACATCGCATTAAAAGGCTCCTATCAGTTTGATTCCTGGGATATATGACCCGTAGTCACACTTCCTTGACTGCACAGCGTACGTCATGTTCGACCACATTCCAAAATTTATGGAAGAAGCAAGGGGACATCCCATCAGGACCTAGTGATTTTGAGGGATGTATTATAAGTAATGCCTTTTTGATTTCAACATCAGAGTACGGAGCTGTAAGATCAGAGTTTATCTCCTCTGATACCTTAGGCTGTAAGCAATCCAACACCATATCAAGTGCTACAAGATCAGAGTTATCAGCTCTGAACATGGACTCATAGTAATGAAGTAAGATCTCATAGATTTCCCCTAGTGTAGAAGTCTACTGCCCTGATGCATTTGTGAGACATTCAATGCTGTTTCTACATCTGTGATTCGAAGCCCTTCAATGAAAGAATGCAGTGTTACTGTCCCATTCTTTTAGCCATCGAATCCTGGATCGGTGTCTCCAATAGGTTTCATTTGTCGTATGTAATTCATTCAATATGAATTGGAGAGTTTTTTGTTCATCAAAGTGACTAGGTTCAAAGTTCTCCTTCATCATGTCTTCTAATTTACCCTGAATCAATCTCATTTCGGTTTGTCTCTGTTGAAGACGCCGAAATGCCATTTCAAGAATAGTTGTCCAGTATGTTTGATCTTCCTACCAACTTGTAGCATGGGTTCACCAATAGTTGGGAGCATCCAACTTTGTTCCACTACACTAGCACAATCAGCATGAGCCAACCACATCTCCTTGAAACAAAATGGCTTAGGGTTATGATTTCAGGATTAACCTCGGTCAGGATAGGGCAGTGATCAGACTGGCTAAGAGGAAGAGTAATAACTTCGGAAAAAGGGTAGAGGTCTCTCCATTAAACTATTTGGCATGCCCGATCAAGCCTCTCCTTAGTGAATCGATTAGACCACATAAACCAAGAAATCTGTGCATTTGGGCTAAAGGTCGAGGAGGCCCCCCTGACTTGTCAACATGGTCGAGTCTGGGTAGCTAACAACCGGAGGAGATTCCGATGTCTCAATAGCCACTCTATAAATACTGGTGAAGCGAAAGACTCCTACTGAACCCACAACATCGACCTCAGCATTGATGTGGTTTGCAGAATAGGTTTGAAGGCGGACCAAGATGTCATTACACCAGAAAAGAGCCAGGCCACGACAATTGTCCTCCTTGGGTGCACAAATGAAACCATCAAAACCTATTCGATGTTGAACTAACATCAACAAAACCGAAGACGCCAAGGTTTTTGAAAGAAAGACAAGACTAGGGTTTTATTGTCAAACAATGCTGGCAAGAGCATCCTATGTTTCTGTGTTGTTGACGCCCTTACAGTTCCGAGCCAGAGCTTTGAATCATTGCATAAGACCTGAGTAAGTGAGTGCCGGCCGACCTAGGGTGTCGCTAGGGATGAGAGGGTTACTCTCCTACGTTTTTGGGTCATCACTTATTGAATTGTTTCAATTTGATATGGTGGATTGTATTGTTATTCTATTAGTTCCACCTTTATTTATGCAGCTGTTTCTCTCATCTTATTATTGACCAGTTGACCAGTACGTGAATGGAGTGGTCACAGTCCTCTTCCTCTTCCTCGTGTTGTCAGCATCTAGTTTTCATCCTCTGACTTTTTTCTTGTCCACTTTTGAAGCCAATGGCCTTGTTTAGTATTAATAATAATTAAATATAAGTATGTACCCGCCCACTGGCCACCACACTAATACCTAATATGGCTTTGTACAAAAAAAAAAGGGGACGAGAAACCCATGGAACCTCTGCTTCGAAGCTTCAACGTCTAATGCGATCTATGTCAAATCGGAATCTATAGTGGTGTTTGTTAAGGACTTAAGGGAGAAACAACTTCATGTTGTTGCTTTCAATACTACTCTACTCGGTCAATGCTTCACGACTGCAATGAAACCATCAGTCGGGTAAAAAAAGAGTCCTTTTGCATTTCTTTCCAATTTAGGATTTAACTCAAATCCTTTCTCTACTTGGGTTCACCCTTTTCCAACGTAGAGTTTGCAAGGCTGGCTTTTTCGATCATTGAATGAACAAACCTTTCACCCATACTCAAATCTCCATCAATATTGACTTTTACAATGGCAGGAGTTCACATATTTGATTCAGTCACAAATCCTATGCATGTATCTTTTATTGATACTCAAACTAGAATGCAGACTCATCATTTCTTAAACATGGGCTCTCACCATTTCTTATATGCAAACTCAAACTAAAACTGAATCAAGAACCCACCTTTGCAAAACGAAACGATCATTATAGTTGGCTAGCGATAATGCTAAAATATAATAGGGGTTTTAATTGTAGAGACAGTAACTAGTTGCTACAATATTGCAAACTGGTAAATCAAGAAGAACCAAAAATGATTATAACCTTGATTGATCCCCTTGAGTAGAAAATAAAATAGAAAATGAAAAAAGAAGAATAATATAGAAACAAGAAGTGAAGAAGAAGACCCCACAAGTCCACTAAACTAGTGTGCAAAAAGAAATATAGGTCTATGCCGGGCCGAAAGCGGTAAAGAAATTATTAGCGATCACGGATTACATGGTGCGGATCCCAAGGTAATAATAAATAACAACGGTAGATATTAAGATGATAAATGCTAAAATATTTTAGATTTCATGATGAATGGCCAGATTAAGAATGAAGTTTAAGAACATGTTCTGTAGGGTGTAATAAGAAAAATTATGTGATGCCCCAAGCTGCACCTCACCAGCCTAAGTTCGTTACAGTACCGCGAGTCTCTAAAATATAAACCAAAAGCTTGATTTACATCCTAGAGAACCGCTAGACATTTTTTTTGAAAAACTTTTTGTAAAACATAGCAGAAGCTGAAAAACTTTTTGTAAAACACAGCAGAAGCTACAAATATTTTTGAGGTGAAAACTTGAATTGCTAGAGTCTATTTCGTTCGCCAGAACTTGGATAAAGGCTCACACGAGGTACGGATTTCAACTGAATTTAACACGAGGTTTGATAACAACAAGCTCTGAAACATGAAGTCTGAGAAAGAGAATTTAAAATAAAATTCAAACAATGATTTACCGAGCTTTCGCACACCCAACTCCGCGCCGGTACTGTCGCGTCACCAGTGCACAGTACCTGCGTCCATACTGTTGTAAGGGTGAGCTTTCGTCCTCACTGCTCAATAAGAACTCTAACTCGATTAGGTTTGAAACCGATAAATAGATTTTGGAGCTCCAATATAAAAACATGCTTCAACCAAGTATTTAAAAGGAACGACAAACTTTAATGTTTTTCAACTTGAAAACTGATGCATGATGCTTAAATAAATATGGAGCCAAATTCAACTATTACCTGATTGCCGGTCCCATAGACCCACTACACAACCCTACCTCAATTTAATTAATCATCAGGTAAGCATAGCGACAGCATCCGCTACCTAGCTACACACGTTCCGAGTCCGTAATTGCGGATACTCGGACGACCGGCATAGCTAACCCTCTAGAGGTTTAGGGAATCGAACCTAAGGAAGTCAGTGCCCCTTTCGCTCTCAAGCCATCCCATTTCTCAGGATTTGGTTAGTATTCATTGTATTTTAGCATAACCAAACCATACCACTTAACATGCATCACATTAATAAAATATATAAGAATATCACCAACCGCGGAGAGTCCTAAATCCCTACCTGAATTCCGATGCTTTCTCTCACGTACTCCGAGAGTCGTGAACCTTCAGTTCCTCCGGTAACTGGAGTTCTAAATTCTGACATTTCGACCGTTAATAATCCATTGAACAATTATATGAAATCTTGACGATTAATAAATCATCCAACCAACTTTCCTGGTTTGACCAGGTTTGGCCATTCGAGACAAGTTCGGTAATTATCTCAATTACCTAGCATTTTACTTACAATTGCAATATCAACCAAGTATATGTATATATATTGAGTGTACACAAATTACTAAGGCCACCCAATATATTAATTCCTCTTCTTTATTTACTTTCACTTTCAACATAAGCACACGAAAGTTCTATTCACTTCCCAATTTTGTCAACAAAGGAACTCAACTTTACTTAATGGTTGTGTCGCATAGTAATTCGACAGAATTACTAAGGACACCCAATGTTTTTCCAACATAATTTCAACTCAAAATGGGTGTACCTAATTTACTCTGGACACCCACATTAACTACAATTCTTAACGTGAAACGGGAATCAAGCTAACCCAATTTAATTCAAGTATTGACAACAACATGGTTCAAAGACCTTTCGTTGTTCTGCCAGAAGCTATGATCAGACAACTACTCTAATTATGGCTCTAGTTTGGGTCATGTACTGCAGGTATAATCACATTCACAATCGCAACTCAACCTCCAGAAGAAGATTACAACTTTTTAAACTCTTTCTTGGTTTCCAAAATCACAAGATGACAAAGCTATCGAACAAGGATACTACCAGACAATTTTTATGGCTAATACCCATCCATAATTAAATAAACTCACAGAACTATAATTGTCAACCAATAGACCCACTCATCTTTTTTTTTTTTTGAAAGGGGTTTGGAATCCAGCCAAGCTGGGAGGCTTATCCTCAGTCCTGATTTATTACATTAGAATTTAGAACACATCTCGAGGGGGACATAGAGCCCTGACCTCGAGTAAGATTACAATAATCCTCATAGAGGACATCCTGGATAATCACAAGTGCCTCATCTAACCAAACATTATCTAAACAAGCCGAACTAGCAAGGTGTGCTAATTTATGAGCGACACCATTTGCTTTTCTAAAGATATGAGTAATCTGAATTGAGTGTAAAGATGTCAAATATGACTTACAGTCATCGATAATGCGCCCAACATCAGACTTGTCTTCCATATCCTGTTTCAAGGCAGCAACCATCAGTGAGCAATCACTTTCAAGATCAAAACCATCCCACCCTTGGTATCTTAGCCAAGAGAAGTCCTGCCTTAAAAGATTTTGCCTCCATATGAAAAGCAGAAAGCGCTTTAGGGAAATATGTCGCCATGGCTGCCACGCATGTACCGTGGTCATCACGTTCTACTACTCCAATGCCACCATCTCCAAATTTAGGCTTATAGCTACCATCCACATTGATTTTGAGTCTTCCAGAGGGGGGAAGGGGGGGGGTTCCTCCATTTAGCCGGAGCACGTCGTGTCTTGCTCTGTCCAATTGGGTGAACCATTTGATAATCATTCATGAATTTCACAGCCCACTCACTAGCATTTGGTGCATTAAAAAAGCCATGCTTCCAAAAAATATTGTTCCGTTCAGTCCAAATTACCCAGAGAAAGACAAAAAATAAAGCACGTTGTTATGCCATGCATACATCAATCACGTTCTTAACCCACTCATCCAAGCTTGTAGCACTCACCCTGTAGGCTTTTTGACTCAAGTCACTTATAGCTCAGAAGCTAGCAACTACACCATAATTCTTAAAAACATGCAACTCAGCTTCTATGAAGCTTTGGTAGAAAACACACTCTAGATCAGTAGGCACCATCTTCTGAGAGAGGGCACATTTAGTTGGGACTATACCCTTCAACAGCCGCCAAACAAACATACAGACCTTAGGGGGAACATTGCTATGCCACACACTCCTCCAGTATTTATCATTATTACCCACTGAGCCATTTGAGCAAGATGCCCTAATAGATGCTCCTTCCAACATTCAAGCGACATGATAACAATTTTTAACAGAGAACATACCTTTTTTATCATGATGCCAAATCCAGCGGTCCTCCGGTCGACTCCACTTAATGGAATCCGAACAATCATGTCCACTTCCATAGGTGTGAAGAGTTCTTCAAGCATTACAATCTACCGCTCATTATCATCCGAGTCAATAAGAGCCTCGACTGTTAAATCTTCCAGTCCCTCTATAGACTGAGATACAATTTTAAAACTGTGGGGAAACAGTAACCAAGAGTCTTTCCACACATTGACTTGACTACCATTGCCGATCTGAACTCTGAGCCCCTTCAGCAAATAGCTCACCACCATGCATAATGCTTCTCCATGCATATGAGGAACCTTTCCCAACAATTGCCTCCATGAAATCACAATTGGGAAGTACTTCGTCTTGTACATCCTTGCAATCAGCGAACCCGGATTTTGAAGGATCCTCCATCCTTGTTTAGCAAGTAAAGCTTGATTGAAAAGCATCATATTCCGGAAACCCAGCCCCCCTTCAGATTTGGGAGCACACAGCTTGTCCCAAGCTAGCCAATGGATTTTCTTCTTGTTGAGTTTGTCCCCCCACCAAAACTTGGCCATTAGGCTATGCATTTCCGAGCACAAATGTTTAGGAAGTTTGAAACAACTCATAACATAAGTAAGGATAGATTGTTCCACTGCCTTAATCATTATCTCCTTCCCAGCTGCGCTCAAGGTCTTCTCTATCCATCCTTGCGTACGCTTCCTCACTTCTCAGTAACCCAAAGGCTTCCGTCTTCGAATGGCTAATCTCTGTAGGTAGTCCTAAGTATTTTTCATGTTTGTAAACTCTAATCACTCCCAAGACAGTTACAAGTTCATCTTGCATAGATCTGTTCACATTCTTGCTAAAAGACACACTGCTTTTGTCATAATTTATACGCTGACCAAAAGCTGCTTTATACTTGTCAAAGACATCTTTCAACACGAAACATTCCTCCACCTCAGCCTTAAAAAAGACAACGCATCATCCCAAAAAAAAAGATGTGAAATAGAGGGTGCACTGCTACAAATCCTAACTCCATGCAGTTTATCTTGAGTTTCAGCCTCAGGGATTAAATGTGACAAAGCTTCACCGTACAGTAAGAATAGATATGGGGATATGGAGTCCCCCTGTCTCAGGGCTCTAGAGGGGGTGACACGACCTCTAGGCTCACCATTTATTATAAAAGAATAGGTGACCGTCCTCACACACCTCATAATCCACTCCCTCCATTTCTGGCAGAACCCTAGCTGTTGTAGAACCAATTCCAAGAAGCTCCACTCAACCCAACATGTCCTCTCCTTCGTTTCTTCAGAAAATGTGATATTTCAAATGTAGCAAGAGAATTTTCTGAAATAAGACGCTCTGGCACAAAAGCACTTTGGTAAGGTGAAATTCGATTATGCAGAAGTGGCTTCAATCTATTTGCAAGTATCTTAAAGCCAATCTTGTATATCACATTGTAGAGGCTGATTGGACACAGCTGGTGTACATATTCCAGCACTTTCACTTTAGGCACAAGTGTAACATTCGTGCAATGTATCGATCTCATCATCTCATCTGACTCCAGGAAACACCGAACAGCTAGGGAAACATCATTACCCACAAGGTACCAAAAATCCTGATAGAAGCAAGGAGCAAACCCATCTGGCCCTGGGGCTTTGGCCGGATGCATTTGTTTGAGCGCTTGATACACCTCCTTAGAAGAAATATTCTCCACTAAAACCCTGTTCACATCATCATCAACATAGCTTGGCAAAACTGAAGTAATTTTTCTCATACCTGAAGGCTGTGAAGATGTAAATAAAGTCTTGTAGTAGCTGAGCACAATCTCCTCCAATTTATAATCATCTGTGCACCACATACCATCATCTGCAAATAAACCCTTAATCTTATTCTTCCGTCTTTGGTTACTCGCCCTTTGATGTAAGAAGCGCGTTTTTGAGTCGCCATCTTGTAACCAAAACACCTTAGCTCTCTGATGCCAGAAATCTTGCTCCTTTAGTAATAAAGCGTTCAGCTTCTCTTCCAGTGCGAATGTTCAGAATCTGGTGGTGCCGAGATATTGGAGTCAAAGAAAACTACCAACTTCTCTTGTAGCTCACGAATTTCCTTCTTCATAGACCCATACCAGACCTCACTCCATTCCAACAAAGCTTTCCTCATATGTTTTATTTTATTGCACACCGTGGAGAACGAGTCCCGTCCTGTAGCACCACTCCACCCATCCTCAACAACCTTACTACCACTCATCTTTCTTTAGTTATTATAGAATCAAACCAACTAGACATGCTTCATGAATTTCATAAGGACGCCATCCATGAACCAAAAACCACAAATAATTATACCATTCATTGCCAGCTTACCTTCCTTGACCAATTTAGTGAATGGGTTCACTGATGCCCAACACCCGAAGTCCTCTTAACTCCAATTTTGGCACTGCAGACTTGAACCCACTTCTCAAATTCTTATCTCCTCCTTCATACAACCTCAATTTTCAACAAGACCAATATTATCAAAATTGTACAACCTGATTTCAAATTCACCAAGAACATATATGGGCTCAAGGAAGCTTACCTTAATTGATTCCAACTCCAAGCCTAAGACGTTCATTCTCAAATAAATAATGGGTTAGACACCCATATATTCCTTCAAGTAGTAACCATCATAGCTGGTAGTGCGATGCTTGATGACGATTGCACAGCTAGAAGAGTGAGATTGGTGAAACATTTAATGGAACACAAGGGAGATTAAACCGGTTCGGTGAAGGAAGCTTTGGGTCTGGAATTTAGCTTTTGCTCTTAGTACATGGTTTTGGGGTAGACTAGAAGAGAGGAAGGTGAAATAGGTGAAAGTGGGTTAGTGGTGAGGTGGGTAATCCGTAGTCTGGACGCGTGCTTCATTCCCAGATAAACACCTCAACTATCTCATGCACTCTAATGTGTGTTCCATTCCTAGTTACACACCTCAGCTCTCTCATGCACCCTAAGTTGGCTATTTTTCTAATTAAACTCCCTCACACAGTTTAAGAACATGGGCTGACTCAATTCTTCTTTAAGTCCAACCTGTTATAGATCATACTATAGTCCAAGGAGAACCTTTAATCTGAACTTACCGAAAATCGTTTTAACTAACCAGAACTAGCTCGAACCCAAATTCTCAAAAATAAAATTCAAAATTGAAGCCTAAAAAAAATCCAAAGTAACTAAACAATTCTGGAGTTCACAAATTAATTGTAATTTTAATAAGATATCGTCTTTTATTATAATTTTATATTAGAGTATTTTAGTTTCTCAATAAATAAGAAACTTTTTATAACAACGGAAAACTAACCAAAAATCAATGGTTGAGAAATGTTATAAGTAATTTAGAGAATGACCTAGCTCTGCTAGGGGTTCTGAGCCGTTGTCCCTAGTAGATGTAGCTCTTAAACCTCTTTCTATCCATGGATAAATCTACAGGTCTTGGCCTGCTATTCTCCTTTCTGCTTCCTCTCATTGGGGTTGGTGATTCGTTTTGCCCGTTGTTGGTGTTGATGAGATTTGTTGAAGGTTTTGCTGTGGTGGACGGACTGACGTCAGGCGACTTCTGGCATCGGCGTGAGGCTGACCCCACTGGTAGCAAACATTGCGGTGTAGTGTTCTTCAGGGAGCACCACATCTAAGGTTTTGGAAGGCTAGGAACGAGATCCTCGATTGCCTGGTTGTGTTTTGGCTTGATTGTGGCAGAGATGCAATTGAGGCAGTGGTGGGGTCAGGCTTGTCTTGTCGATGGTGGAGTTGGGTGGCGCACCATACACATCGGGTATGGGACCGAAGCAAGAGAATCCGGATTTGGGATTCGAAAGGGCCCTGGGATTGGGGTTCGACCCACTCTTGATGTTGGGTTGGGTTTCTGGCCCACTTTAATTGTTGGGCGTGGGTTCTAGCCCACTCTGTTCTTTTTTGGCTGTTTTTCAATTTTTGGAATGACTTGGGGCTTCTGCTCGTTACTGGTATTGGATTTGGGACCCCGGTTTATGGTATCTGTTCTTGAAAGATCGTCTGCCAAAATGGCCATGTTCTGACAACCTTGGCCAGCTTCGTTCTTTAGGTGGGAGAGCGCCCTCATTCTGAGGCCAAATTGGCTATTGTCAATTTGTGCATTGGAATTGCATGGGTAGTCAAACCACCGACTACTCAATTCACTACAGGGCTACAATCCGTAGTGTAAAATCAACGTTGCGTTTTGACGTTGCTACATCACTTTTATTATTTCTTTGTAATTCTGATGCAATTTTTGCATATTTTCCTTTAGCACTTTTTATTTTTTTTCTTGATGCTTTTTGATATCGTTTCGGTGTAACATGTAATATTTCAATTTCAATAAAGGGCTGATCTCATTTTACTCAAAAAAAAAAAAAGACAAAAGATAAACTTATAATATTAGTCCTGCTCGTATCATGAAATTTTGATTAGTTTACCATTTGTTATTCATTCAGTTGTTAATTGCAGATGATGATTTCACACACAAAACACAAACTAAAATACAAGATCGTTGATCGCATAATTTTTTTGATTAACATTAAATTGAACAGATTACGTTCTTGTTTCTTTCTTTTGTTTGTTCTTGATTGTTTTTTACTTAATTTGAAACAGATTACGTTCTTGTTTGCTTGTTTGTTTTGCTTATTTATTTATTTATTTATTTATTCCCGTTTGTCTGCTTGTTTGCTTAAATATTGTTTGAAAAGAATGGGCAAATATTTTAAATCCATGGCAACATCAAATCTCATGCAGGCCTTAAACCACTACCAATTCCAGTGACAAATAGCACCTCAATTTGCAGGTCTTTTTAGTAAACTCTTATTATATATACTTTATTCAAGCCGACTACAAATCTCACCAGTTCCATTTTAGATGCATTGACTCGTTGATTCCCAAGTATTAAAGAAACAACTCCTAGTTGTAACCAAAAAAAAGAAACAACTCCTAGTGCTTTTTGCTAAAACCAAAACTCCATTTTGCTGAATTGGCTTCTTCCATTCCAGAAGTATGTAGGGATATTATTTGAATATCCATCTCATTTTAAGACTTCTAAGAATTTCCTTTTTTGTCTTTTATTCCTGGTAATTACAGATGCATATGAGAAGATCGACTAGACTTTCAAGTCAAGCCACGCATATTTCTCAGGGAGGCATGCTGTTTTCAATTCCACCTTTAAAGCCACCACAACCATTACCACCAATCTTACCAATTTCCCTCCTCGGTGCATCTATCTGTGCATGCATATTTGTGTCTAAAGATTAAGTGGTGACAGGGATGTCGGCTTGAATCCCAGTGAAAAGAAAGATGTGTGGTTTCCTAGATAACAAGAACAAAGCACCTTATGGTATTGCATCTAAAGGTTGTGGTAAATTTAAGCCAGTAACGAAGGGTGAGAGAAAGAAGACTAAGAAGGTGTACCTCCCTATTTTGTTTTTCTTGTTTAACATAACACCTTCAGCGTTAGAGAAAAGAGCTTCTTAGGCTCAATTTGAGATAGCTTAACTTAAATCATAAGTAGTTGTAGATTTCATCTTAAAACCTGCTTTTTATTAACTTCTATGCACAGTAGCTTAACGATGTAACTTTTGAAATGAGCTACTTTATTTAATTTTAGTAAACACTTTTTATTACTTAATTTATAAGTTAAGCAGTTTTTTACACAGTATAAGGTATGCAAAACAGGGCCTTAGTGTTTGATTTTAGATTGTTTGCAAACCTTCTTTTTTGTAAAAGACTCTACTTTAAGTTTTATTTGATGTTTAACTACCACAATTTTATGCTTCAGAAATGAAGTAGTTGTTTAATTTTACTTATGGAGCGAGATAGTTCTTACTTAGAGTCAGCTTGATAAAAAGCGAGTATTGACTTGATAGTAATAAGTAATACTTGTATTTGATACATATTTTTGCACTTCTTGCCAGCCATTAGACTTTAAACCATTAAATGGTGTAGATTAATTTGTTAATAACATCAACATACCACAAAGTGACGTCTAGATTAATTGTGTTAATAATGTCAGCGTGCCACAAACTGGACGTGGCAAACGACATGGAGTTGGATTTACACGAGTTAAAATAAAATCTATTTTAACTAGATTAGATAGTTAACCAATTAATTCATTTAATTGTGAGAAATCCTTGCCGAATTCTTGTTAAGTGTGTATGTGTAACTCTGGCCTTTACCTACTTATGCGTAATAAAATCAACATTGTTTCTAAAAGAAAAAAAAATTACAAAATGGATATCATTTTTAAGGCAAATACAGTATCAAGGCTTAGTTGTCAAATAATCAAACTGGCTAAAAAGAAAATATATAAAATAATTACTAGCTAGCTGTGTCTAGATTTTCTGGGCAGAAAATCACAGTGCTCAATATATTCCCTAAATTTCTGGATATCATCAAAGGCCAAAGAATCTGACTATCCGCACCATATTATCAAAATAATCCAAACCTAAAAATGTGCTTGATTGCTTGCTCAAAGCAAAACAGATAACATGATGGTGAACAATTATCAATATTAATCAAAATCAAAATATTAATTAACAAAAGAAATTAAAAGGAGGGAACGGGCTCGAAGTGGTTGGGATAGACTTGAACCGAAGGCGAGAATGCGAAGAAAAGGAGAAGAGAGAAAATGAGAAGAGGAATAAACAAGACAAGGACAGGCGGCGGAGGCAGCGGTGGCAAAACCAGCGGAAGCACCAGAATGAACACCGTGAACACCAACATTACCATCACTCCGATCCATCCATGCATTGCATCCATCCCCTCCCTTCCGGCCTTCCCCTCCCCTCTTAATACACAGTACTAGCTACCAAGTAAATTCGTTTTCGTTCGCATGCAGCAACAGCTCTCTGCTGGGTGGTGAATATAGAACAAGGCAGCGTTTTAGTTTTGGGTACTAGAAGTTGCTGTGCCTAGAAACCCAATGAGACCTCTTCTGTTGTGTTGTGTCTCGTTTGGTTTGGTCACTTGGTAGGTTGGGGAGAAGTTGCTGTGCCTAGAAACCTAATGAGACTTCTTCTGTTGTGTTGTGTTTCGATTGGTTTGGTCACTTGGTTGGCTGGGGACTTGGGCGTGGATCCGCGAGCTTAATTTTAAAGGCGGAACGGGAAAAATGAGGGGGCTACGGTTCTTGTTCAACTTGACCTTGACCTTGACGGTTTTATTCAACGTACGTGCACGCATCTTATTTAATTCGCCCTGTAATCGGTATTACTGTGTTGCTTCCCGATCTATTTTCAGTCCTCTCACTTTCCCCGTTTCACTTTTGGTCCAATATCCCCTCTGAAATTCTAATCACCTTTCCCTTTTAAGCTAGAGCTGTAATAATTGTAAATTTGTATATATACATAGCTTTGAATCTAGATACAAAGAACTTTGTTATTCAAACAAAAAAAGATACAAAGAACTTTGACCCAGTATTCCCCTTATAAGCCAAACCTATGCCATGAGAGTTTAACCTTTAAAAAGTTGAAATGACAATGATCTCGTATCCTAAACCCTAAACTAGAAAGAGGAGGGCATTGTTATCTGCATTGGCCTACAGTTCAAATGACTTTGATATCATATCCACGTTTCAACAACTCGAACGGTCAAGATTCCCATACATCATTGGAAACAAAACCTATCGAGAAACATGAGGTTTACATTATTAGATTATATATATATATATATATTGTTACAAGAAAAGTATTACAGAGACATTGATACCACTGATTTAGGGGTCATCATTTGGCCTTAAACCCGTCTGGCCCTTCGGTCCGGCCCATTTGAACCCATTAGGTCTAAGCCCGATCCGGCTCTTTAAGTCCGCCCAATTAAGCCCTAATAATTTCCCATTTTTTCTATTTTTTAAAATATGTTTCTTTTTTTTTTTCTATAACATACAACTTATATCTTCTTTGTAACTGATATTTCTTTAATTTTTGTTTCCATTGTTAAATAACAATTAATTTTGGGAGATTTAGACACATAGTTAATTGAATATAACCACCTTAACTAATATTTATAATGTTATAAATTAATTTCAATATATATATATATATATATGTGTGTGTGTATTAAATATGATCAACAAAAATAATGAGTCTTGTATTACCTATATAATTATTCATTTTAAGATAAAAAATAATGTATTTCTTTAAGGTCATTTTTGGGCCATTTCGACCCTATTCAGAGGGCCGGCCCGACCCGACCCTTTCAGCCTTAGCGGTTCGGGCCTTTCGGGTGGGCAAGGGTTAGTATATTCAAGCCCCGGCCCTACCCTACCCGACCCTAAATTTTGTTGATTTTGACTAGACTCAGTCCGACCCGACCCTAAGCCCTAAAATTTAGGGTAGGGCTGGCCCTAACCCGGCCCATGATGACCCTTACACCGATTTTGACTAAAACCAGTATTACAGATCACAATATGTTCTACTTCCCCCCAACGGCTGACAAATCATTGTGATACAGTATGAAGCTCTCAATGGATAACTACATACTACAAATAAAATAAGAATAAAAATAAAAATGTTACATAGAAAAATCCCAGAATTCAATAAAACTAAAATAACAAAAAATAAAGACTCGAAAACACAGAGACCAACATCATGAAACACACTACTTTCCCCTGAGGCACACTAGTACATAAATCTAAGATATTTACCGGTTACCTGCTTCACCATCTACATTTTGACAAAATGATCCCATTTGCGTGAGTGATTTGAAGCCCAGAAACTTAGTTGGTATTTGGTAGTTTAAACGCTTGATTGAAGGATTAACAATAAATAGATCTTACATAGAAGAGCTAACCAGAGTCATCCCTGATTTCAAATTATTACTTCATCTCCTATACACTCTGACGTGTTGTAAAGCTCTTTGATATTGTAAACACTAATTGCCCAAGAGGCTTCCTTGTTTAATTTAGTCTTTTCTTATCAGAAAAGAAAAGAAAAGAAAAATCGGAAGTAAATCAACTCATTCAGATTCTGGGCGGATGATTCCACATTTTATATTTTGTTACTACAATTTAAGATATACGACCAATCTTTCCTAGTATGGAACCTCTTTTCTAGATGAAATTAGCTCAGACGGCTAATCTAGAAGGGCCATTATGTCCGTACAGAAAAGTAAGAAACTTTAAGACCACTATTTAGGCAATGTATGAGGTCCAAACAAGTTTTAGGGATATCTTGAAATTAGGTCTTAAAGGGGAAAAACTGCACACCATTATTTGACAGAAAGAAACAAATTCTGGAGTGTACTCATTCGAGTTTCACAGTGTTGTTGCCTCATATCTCTCTTATACAGACTACAGCACAGAAGAATATACAAAGAGACCATGATTCATGTTTCAGAAGACATTAAATCAAACGTGGACTCCTATCCTTTGAGCCACCTGCATCAGTAGAATATTAATACAATTATTTTAGACTATAAGAGAAGTGACTGACAAAACATTATGTATATTTTTCATTAAAAAAAAGAGCTTTTATCAACACGGGCGAAAGACACAACAGTAATGCAAGGAAACTGATGGCATAGAAAACTAAAGCACAACAGCTTTGCAATCCAAAGATATACCACACAGACAATAATAATAATAATAATAACAAATGTCAAAAACAAGAACAAGAAGGACAACAATGATGAGGATGAATGCCAAGAGTGTTTGACATGTTTCCTATCAACCCTCAAATCCTTTCATCACATCCACAAGTTCAGCAAATTAGAATTTTCAGAATTGAACTAATACACAAATGCAGAGCTAGAGGCAGATAAAGCATATGTATCTATATTACTAAATATCAAATTCAGGTCTCTTGAGGATACTATTCTTAAACTAGAAACCCAGAATCAAGCCCGACATATATAAAGTTTCAAGTAGGGAAGGTAGTGAAAATGTGGTTGCAAAAATTTAAACCGGAAGGATGGCATGGTTTATCCAGCAGTCTAAGAGATGGGATTAAAATACACAGCACAAACACCCTTAGCCTATAAGAGATGGGATCAGATGTTCAGAACATACCTCCTTAAAGGAATGAACATCACTTCCCCAAAGCCAAGCATCACAACCTGCATCTCTAGCACCCCATATATCATTCCTACGATCATCCCCCACATGCACAGCATCCTCAGGTTTTACCCCTAATAACTCACAAGCTTTAATAAATATTGTGGGATTTGGCTTCTCGGCTTCTACCTGTTCATCGGAGAGAACCAAGTCATCAGCAATGGTACAAGGGTGGATACTAACAACAGAATTACTTTTTCATCAGAATTACCAATCAGCTAAATTATGTAACGAAAAAGAGGTGCCTTTGTTTTCTGTATGTATATACAATTAGGGAATTTCTAAAAATCCTGTTTTTGTTTTGCAAGGGGGTGGGGAAGGGAGAACCACTTACTTCTGCTGACACTGCTACTGCATCAAACCAATGTTCACAATTTAGAGCCTGCAAAAGAGGTCTTAACCGGGTATCAAAATTTGACACAACGGCTACTTTGACACCTGCTTTTCTTAGAGCTTCAAATACTTTCTCAGCATCAGGATCACAGAGGTGCCAAGCCTACAGGAAAAAAAACAAATGCACAGATATGATTGTTGAATTTGCTTTGTACATTACATGGAGAATTTAGTTATCAGAATTCATAAGTTACCCAACCTTGTTAGTTGTATAGTAGTTATAAAGTTCTTCAAAGTACTGAGAATCTGAACAACCAGTAGAAGAACTGACTATATGTTGCCAAAAGGGTCTCCCATCATTTACATATCTGAAAGGGAATAAGATAAAATGGCTCACTTCAATTCTAACAAACATCAAAGTCATTCCAATGATGACAGAATGAATGAACAAGAACCAGACATTCTGATCAGAGTGCCAATTACCATAATAAAGCCATTTGAAACTGTATTTGATCCTTCAATAAGAAAGAAAGTAAAACCAGAAAATAACAACTAACACCCATCATGGAATCTCAAGTTTACAAGGAACAAAAAGATTCAATCATGACGAGACTGTTTCCTATTGCCATTTAGTTGAGAGATTATACATTTGATTGTTTAGTCAACTTTGATTGCTCCCTTGATCAAACCCATTGTTCGGAGTTTGGACAGACCGGGAAAATTGTATGAGCCTAGTCATACAACTTGAGAAAAGCAAAACGCTTTACAAAATGCAAAAAAGTGAACCACAAATACTTGATAGATCTATCCCAGTCAATACTTAGTTGTAACAAAAGAAGATCAAAAGAATGTTGGGAAGTACTAGATGGTTACCGGAAAACCAGAAAACCCACCAACATTGTCAAACTATAGAAAGTCATGACAGTTTCTGAGCCATACTACCAAACTGTAAAATTATATCTATTAAAGGCAGAAATTAAGTTCATTATGTCTTTCTCATAAAGGTAAGTGCAACCCGTCTGAATTACAGTCCAGATAATGACAAAAACCAAATCCGAAAGTACACAGAAATTCATGATAACAAATTGTGAAACAAAGATACAGACGTGATATTGAACATGTAACAAAACAAGCAAACAAATCATTTGAAACCATGTGAACCCTATTACTAGGAAAAATGGAAATCTGAGGAAGCAAAATGGCAAGAGACCTGAGACGAGATCTGCCCCAAGGCTGCTGGTAAGCCCGTCTGTATCTGTTCAAAATCTCAGCCTCTGAGTACTCCACCCCATACTTCTCCCCTATCTTCCTATATATCTATGACAACAAGACAGTATTCACCACATCAGTAAACAAATTTTAGGCAGATAATGGCACAAGATAAAAAAAAAAAAAAAAAAAAACCACTAATAAAATAGTAAAATGTAACTCTGAAAAGGCGATCCCACTGCCAACATATAACCCAGGAACTCAGTTCATGCATGATATCATTAGTACAATGTTTCCATGCCTATAGAACAAGTATGTGGCTTGTTATTTTAGCATGTATTATAAACAAAGCTCAGAAGAAAAGTAGAAAAAAGAAGCGCAAATATTCAATTCCTATGCATATGAAAACCCAGAAATTGACCAAAAAGTTGATTACAGGCAGAAGAATATTGATGATGCTTGTGTGAGAAAAAAGTCAAAAAAAAAAAAAAAAAAAAAAAAAAAACAGAGAGAGAGGAAGGAACCTGAGCCATTGGCTGAGAAGGAACAACAAGGGTGCCTACAGCATCAACAAGCAGAGCCTTGTGAGTGATTTCACCGTAAAGAGACCTCCTATAGTCTTCATAATCTTTCACGCCCCCCATGTCTATCTCCCTCGACCCAATCCCAGCAGCAGACGACAAATAACGCAGCTGAACATTTGAGAATCCTAATTTTGGTGTTCCGGCGGTGAGAAGCCTAAAGAGTTTTGCTCTGGTTGACATTATTGCCGCCATGGCCGGGCTTCATTTGAGGGTCTACTTAGCACACTCTTCGTCTCCGTTTTGGCTCTATCTCTAATCTCTCTCTACGAGGTGTGGTGACTCAGCACAAACCAATTGCTGTCAACAGATTCCTTCATGTGGGGAACTTATATTAGAAACTTTACCGTAGCATTACCAAAATACCCTCTACACTTGGCTACTAATTTTCTTCCATTATTGTGTCTGATACAAACGCATTTGTCTCCTTCCACTCCCAGTCGCATTCCTCCAACAACCGGTTCTATCCTCAGCTCTATGGTCCATCTCCGCCACTGTGCTCACCTTATCTTTAGCAGATGTATTCTTTTTTATCAGATAAGTGTCTTATAATTATCCAAAATGTACTCTCTATCTGGATTCTTATAATAGTACTCGAGCTCTTAATAATAATATGTTTCCCTCACACTGTACGATAGTTCTTCTTTTATTAATAATAACACGCTCTATTCTCTATAAATGTAAACTTCTCAAACAAAACAATATTGCTGAAATTCTCATTACAGTACTACATTATCGGAGTATAATCATAAAATAGCTGTGGTGCTTTTTCATAACAAAACAACACATATGTACAACATCTTTCAAAATATTTTGGTGTTAAATGCTTGGGATATTTCTAGATCAGAGTTTTCTCCTTCAATATGTATTCTAATAAAGTTATTTTTGTTCAAAAAAATCCAGATTATGTGTCTGGCCCAAACTCTAGGTTATTTGACCTAGTGGTAATAGGGTTATAGAATGATTTAGAATCCTGTTTAATGTAGAATTACTTTCCTTGTATGTTCAGATTCTATGCATTGTAACCCTCTATATAAAGAGGCCTCTATTATCAATGAGAATACACAGTGAATTTCTCTCAATTTCTGATTCCCTAAAACACGTTATCAGCACAAAGCCCTAACCCTGAAAACCATATTTTCGTAACCTTCAAAATCCTGCAACTACCGCCCAACATATTGTAAACCTAGTCCTAAGGAGCCCAGAACCGGCGGCGGAACCACCGGAACCGGCCGGAATAGACCTGAACAGGCCATCGGAAAAAGCTGAACCGGCCCCTGCATCTGCCGAGCCCTGTGCCTGCCCTGCGCGCATCTGCCGAGAGCCATACGTGCATCTGCCGAGAAGCCCGCGGGCATTTGCTGAGAGCCTTCCTCACACCTGTCGACACCTGCCGCAGCCCCCGCAAGACCTCGCCTACTCCTGCCGAGCCCCGCCCGCAGCCCTGCACCATCTGCCGACAGCTGCTGAGGCACCTGCCTACACCCCAGCAGCACCTGCCGACAGCCTCCGCACAACCCCTGCACAATCCTTGCAGCAGCCCCGCACATCCCAGCCTAGCTCCGGTCACCACCTGTCACCGGCCACTTTTCCGGCGACCCCAGGCAACCTTTTTCTGGCAAAGGACTCCTCCAGTCAAGATTTTTCCGGCAACTTTTCAAGGTAAATTTTTCTAAAAGTTCCCGTTTTTGAAGTTTTTCAATTTCTTCTTCTTTTCTCGAGGACTTCCAACATCCCTTATTCTACCACCCTTTCTTCTTCATAGGGGAGACCTAAAGCCGAACTGTGGGGGTTCGTGCTCACTCCAAGCTTGGAGCTTGTAGAGTCTTCCAAACTTAGAGTTTGTTGAGAAGAAAAACGATCGACCACATACATCATTGTTTCGATCTAATCCAAAACAACTTTTGGAATCAGATTTTCTTAGAAGCGACTACGCTCAAAAATCCCTAATTTCTTGGAAGCGACTACGCTCAGAAATTCTTATTGTTTTCGTGGTAGCCTTTTATGCTCTGAAACTAACCCTAATCTTGTGTTGTTTTTCAGGATGAGTTATCTGAATAAGTTGAACTTTGTTCCACTAGAGACAACTGGCGCAGGATACCATAGGTGGGTCCGAGATGTGCGCCAACATCTTAAGGCTGATGGACTTCTGGAAACCATCCAAGAGCCTAGTCAGAACGTGCTTTCTGTAGAGCAACTTCGTGCTTTCGAAGCAAATAAAGCCAAGGCCATAATTCTCATGACAAGGCACATGAATGATGCTCTCCAAAGTGAATACTTCAATGAGGAAGACCCCAGAAATCTATGGGTGGAACTTGAGCAGCGATTTGGCAACGTTTGTGACTCCCTGCTTCCTGATTTAGAAGTGAGATGGCATAGCCTCTGCTTCTGTGACTTCAAGTCCGTGCTTGATTATAACTCGAAAGCCCTTCGTATCAAGTCCTTGATGGAATTCTGTGGACAAACCATAACTTATACGATGTTGATCGAGAAGACTCTCTCTACCTTCGCCGTCTCTGCCCTTATGATTTTGAAAATTATCGGATTGATGTGAATGCAGGACATATCACAAGGTTCCATGAGCTCATTGGCGCCATGAACATAGTTGAGAAGCACGACAATATCCTTGTGAAGAACTATAATGCTAGACCTGTGGGAACTAAGTCTATTCCGGAGTCTAATTATAGTCACGCCCCCAAGGAAGGACGCAAGGAGCGAAACCCTAAGAGTAGGGACAATTCTGGACGTTCTGGTCCATATTCTCGCCCTAAAGAGGAAGGAAATCGCCAAGATAGGCGTGCATGGAACCGTGGAGGTCAACGTGTGAAGAGAGAGAGAGGAAGAGCCTCCGGCCATGGTGGTGACACCACCAAGAACAATGGTCGTCCAACTCGTGCATCAAATGCACCTCGATCAAGGGAGCCTGACCATAAAGATGTTTATCTTCGATGTGGATCAAGTGGACATTGGGCAAAGAAGTGTAGTGCATCCCAGAACGTTGCGAACACATACAAAATGTCTCGTGAAGCAAGGGAGGCCAACTACATGGAACAAGAAGATCAAGATGGCGATCTTGATCTAAGGGTGGAAGACTACAAATATCAAGACCCAGAAACTGGCGATTTTGATTAAGTCTTTATATTTTCCAAGAGATGTAGGCAATTGCCATATTATTTGTAGTAGATGCCAATGGTTTAATCTTACTTCAAAGTAGGCGTACTCCTTGTAAATGTGATGTCTAGGAAGGTTTTGAGATAAGTGGTACTTAAGCAAGCCTTGCTCCACTGACATCTCTCTACTCACCTGGTCACATTTACATTGAAATTACAGAAATAAGTTAGATGACTACCATTGTTTGCATTAGCTAGTTTTTTTTTGGATTAGATCTTCTTTGATTAAACGATGACGTAATTCCGTTTGGCTTATCAATAAAAGTTGAGTTCTTTTCTTTATGACTCCCTTTTAATTATGAGCTTTTCTTTTAGGAATGGATGAACTACAATGTCTCGTGGATAGTGCGACTACGCACACCATTCTACGACATAGGCAATTATTCTTAGAGATGTTGCCTACATATTCTTCTGTAACTATGATGGCTGGGCCATCAGGTTTTTAGTTCAAGGACATGGAATAGCCCAATTCCTTTTGCCAAATGGCACCTTGATTAAAGTCACTGAAGCTCTCTTTGCTCCTAAGGCAAATCGAACCTTATTGAGCTTTAAACATATAAGAGCCAATGGATTCCATGCGGAAACGCATAATGAGAACGAAATAGAATTCCTTTGCATTACCTCTAATGATTGCTGTAGAAAGCGCATCTTAGAGAAGCTTACGTGTCAATCTAGTGGACTTTATGTCACTACAATTCGACCAATTGAATCCAATAATGTCATAAGAGAAGATCTCTTGGATTCAGATACATATTGGCTTTGACATGACAGACTAGGACATCCTGGTCGTGATATGATGCTCCGTATACTAAAGACTTCACACGGACATCTATTCTTCATAATGAGAATAAGCAAGAATCAAACATTAATTCCCGGACTTACCAAGACCGTAAAAACTGCAGCCTCAAGCACTGCTGCTGTCTTGGGCCACCACAAGGTCGCTCTTGTCCCTTGTGATGATGCCACAAATGGTGCTAACCATGAGCATGACGCCATGGTTATCCCTCCTAGTGGCAATAACGCCACATAAACCAACATGGCCCTAACGCCATCATAGGAGATGTAGTCACACATTTTGCTTCTAATAGCGTTACAGACGCTCCTGCCCAACCAAAATCCTCATTGGTTGCTTCTAAGGCCCCTCGCTCATTCTGCAAAGCCTGTTCATTCGGGAAATTAGGACCGAGACCGTCCTACTCAAAGGATCCCAAAATACTTATTCCGTTCTTACAGAGAATCCAAGGGGATATCTGTGGACCAATTTTCAACCATCATGCGGACCTTTTAAATACTTTATGGTATTGGTTGATGCGTCGACACGCTGGTCACATGTCGCACTGTTGTCCACTCGCAATGCTGCTTATGCTAAACTCCTTGCCCAGATTATCCGTCTACGGACTCACTACCCCGACCATCCAATTAAGTCAATTCGACTTGATAATGCTGGGGAGTTTACATCGAAAACATTCGATGACTATTGCATGTCATTGGGGATTAATGTTGAGCATCCAGTTCCCCATGTTCATATCCAAAATGGTCTCGCAGAAGCTGCTATCAAACGACTACAAATGATAGCTCGGCCATTGGTAATGTGCACCAGTCTTCCTGTTTCTGCTCGGGGATATGCAATATTGCATGCAGCGACGCTCATTCGTCTACGACCTACTGCAACTCAATCTTATTCTGCGTTACAGCTAGTGACTGGGTACGAGCCTGATATCTCGCACTTACGCATTTTTGGGTGTGCTATTTTTGTGCCTATTATGCCACCACAGCGTACAAAGATGGGTCCACAACTACGAATGGGCATTTATGTTGGCTATGAATCTCCAACTATCGTCCGCTATCTTAAACCCTTGACAGACGATCTCTTTACCGCTAGATTTGCGGATTGTCACTTTGATGAGACAGTCTTCCCATCGTTAGGGGGAGATAAGAACACAGATGTTCAACAGAAACGACAAGAATTGTCGTGGTCTGTCCCCACTATGTCTCATCTCGATCCCCGTACCGCACAGTCCGAACTTGAAGTGCGAAGAATAATCGAGCTCCAGAACGTAGCAGACACTCTGCCTGATGCATTTTCTGATGTTGCCAAAGTGACGAGATCACACATACCTGCTGCAAATGTGGCTACAAGGATTGATGTCCCTAATAATGGGCATAACGCCACTCCCGTGACACCTGGAGATGGCGCCATTGTCCAGCATGGTAATGATGTGGTATTTATGGCCGTAGGTCCCGCAAGGAAGCGCGGTAGACTGATTGGTTCGAAGGATACTCGCCCTAGAAAAAGAGCGAATGAGGTACAAAGAAATCCTTTAATCATCGATACTCAAAACCCGTCCCATGAGAATGTTCCGAATTATGGTTATGTCCAAGAGACATCATTGGGGGACGCCTCAATGTCAGAACCTATCCCTGAGAACATAGAGATCTCTGTGAATTACACTAGTGTACATGGGACGTGGGAAAGAAGCTCCATCATCATTGATGATGTATTCAGTAGAGCGTGAGATTATTGAGACTGATGACATCGAACCACGCTCCATTGATGAATGCCAACGTAGGGCTGATTGGCCAAAATGGAAAGATGCGATCCAGGCAGAACTTGATTCTCTAACGAAAAGAAAGGTATTTGGCAAAATTGTACCAATACCGCCTAACACCAAACCAATTGGTCATAAATGGGTATTCGTTAGAAAGCGTAATGAGAAAAACGAGATTGTAAGGTACAAAGCTCGCCTTGTGGCGCAAGACTTCTCACAACGCCCTGGAATTGACTACGAGGAGACCTATTCTCCCGTAATGGACGTCATTACGTTCCGCTACCTTATCAGTTTGGTAGTTTCTGAAAAACTAAACATGCAGCTCATGGACGTGGTTACAACATATCTATATGGGGATCTAGATACGGAAATATACATGAAAGTTCCAAATGGAATTCAGTTACCCAAATCAAGTGGCTCTAAACCACGGAGCGTGTTGGCCATAAGATTAAAACGCTCACTATATGGATTGAAACAATCCGGACGGATATGGTATAACCGTCTGAGTGATTACTTGATTGGGAAGGGATATGTCAATAATGAACTACGCCCATGTGTGTTCATAAAAAGGACAAGTTTCAGATTTGCAATAGTAGCGGTCTATGTCGATGACATGAATATAATTGGCACCCTTAAAGAGTTAAAGGAAACCGTTGAACACTTGAAATCCGAGTTTGAGATGAAAGATCTTGGGAAAACACGGTTTTGCCTCGGTTTGGAACTTGAGCACCGTGAAGATGGTATTCTGATTCATCAATCAGCTTATACCCAAAAGATGCTTAGGCGTTTCAATATTGATAAGATTGAGCCTTCAAGCACCCCAATGGTCGTCCGTAGACTTGATCCAAAGAAAGAGCCATTCCGTCCAAAAGATGACGATGAAGAAGTGCTACAGGCAGAAGTGCCATATCTAATTGCAATAGGCGTGTTTTCTGATGTTGCCAAAGTGACGAGATCACACATACCTGCTGCAAATGTGGCTGCAAGGATTGATGTCCCTAATAATGGACATAACGCCACTCCCGTGACACCAGGAGATGGCGCCATTGTCCTGCATGGCAATGATGTGGCATTTATGGTTGTAGGTCCCACAAGGAAGAGCAGTAGACTGATTGGTTCGAAGGATACTCGCCCTAGAAAAAGAGCGAATGAGGCACAAACAAATCCTTTGATCATCGATACTCAAAACCCGTCCCATGAGAATGTTCCGGATTATGGTTATGTCCAAGAGACATCATTGGGGGACGCCTCAATGTCAGAACCTATCCTTGAGAACGTAGAGATCTCTGTGAATTACACTAGTGTACATGGGACGTGGGAAAGAAGCTCCATCATCATTGATGATGTATTCGCGTATTCAGTAGCGCGTGAGATTATTGAGACCGATGACATCGAACCACGCTCCATTGATGAATGCCAACGTAGGGCTGATTGGCCAAAATGGAAAGATGCGATCCAGGTAGAACTTGATTCTCTAATGAAAAGAAAGGTATTTGGCAAAATTGTACCAATACCGCCTAACACCAAACCAGTTGGTCATAAATGGGTATTCGTTAGAAAGAGTAATGAGAAAAATGAGATTGTAAGGTACAAAGCTCGCCTTGTGACGCAAGACTTCTCACAACGCCCTGGAATTGACTACGAGGAGACCTATTCTCCCGTAATGGACGTCATTACGTTCCGCTACCTTATCAGTTTGGTAGTTTCTGAAAAACTAAACATGCAGCTCATGGACGTGGTTACAGCATATCTATATGGGGATCTAGATACGGAAATATACATGAAAGTTCCAAATGGAATTCAGTTACCCAAATCAAGTGGCTCTAAACCACGGAGCGCGTTGGCCATAAGATTAAAACGCTAACTATATGGATTGAAACAATCCGGACGGATATGGTATAACCGTCTGAGTGATTACTTGATTGGGAAGGGATATGTCAATAATGAACTACGCCCATGTGTGTTCATAAAAAGGACAAGTTCCAGATTTGCAATAGTAGCGGTCTATGTTTATGACATGAATATAATTGGCACCCTTAAAGAGTTAAAGGAAACCGTTGAACACTTGAAATCCGAGTTTGAGATGAAAGATCTTGGGAAAACACGGTTTTACCTCAGTTTGGAACTTGAGCACCTTGAAGATGGTATTCTGATTCATCAATCAGCTTATACCCAAAAGATGCTTAGGCGTTTCAATACTGATAAGATTGAGCCTTCAAGCACCCCAATGGTCGTCCGTAGACTTGATCTAAAGAAAGATCCATTCCTTCCAAAAGATGACGACGAAGAAGTGCTAGAGGCAGAAGTGCCATATCTAAGTGCAATAGGCGGATTATTGTACTTAGCACAATGCACGAGACGAGACATCTCATTCGCTGTGAACTTGTTAGCTAGATATAGCTCCGCGCCAACATGACGCCATTGGACTGGTGTTAAAGATATCTTTCGATACCTAAGTGGTACGATCGATATGAGCTTATTCTATCCCTACAGAGAGATGATGGATTCGGATCCATCAAATAAGCGGAACACCACATATGGTGGATTGCGTTCCCTCTCCCCATCCCAAAATGATATAGGTGTTTTGGAAGGTTTTACTGATGTTGGGTATCTCTCTGACCTACACAAAGGTCATTCCCAAACTGGTTATGTATTCACCATGGGAAACACTGCGATATCTTGGAGGTCTACAAAGCAGACCTTAGTCGCTACCTCTTCGAATCGTGCAGAGATTATTGCTCTTCATGGAGCAGTTTGTGAATGTATATGGTTATGATCCATAGCTACGCATGTCGAAGTAATTGTGGTTTGAAGCCTACCACAGATGAGCCAACAAGCATTTATGAGGATAATGCTGCTTGCATTGAACAAATGAAGCAAGGCTACATCAAAGGCGATAACACCAAGCATATATCGCCCAAATTCTTCTACAATCAGCAACAACAGAAGCTCCTCAAGATCAAAGTTAACCAGGTTCGATTTGAGGATAATGTGGCAGACTTGTTTACTAAGTCATTGCCTAAATCCACGTTCCAAAAACATGTGGCAAGAATTAGCTTGCGGAAACTATTTGAACTCCCAAGATCGTAATCATCAGGGGGAGGTGCAGACATTAGGGGGAGATGTATACATGTATGGTCTAGAAACGTGAAGGGTGTGTTGTACTATTTTTCTCCTTCGACCGAGGTTATTTTTGTCCCATTGGGTTTTTGTTACTCTGCAAGGTTTCTAACGAGGCAACGAGAGAAGCACCACGTTTGGGCGACACAAGGGGGAGTGTTCAAGGAAATCCAGATTATGTGTCTGGCCCAAACTCTAGGTTACTTGACCTAGTGGTAATAGGGTTATAGAAGGATTTAGAATCCTATTCAATGTAGAATTACTTTCTTTGTATGTTCAGATTCTATGCATTCTAACCATCTATATAAAGAGGCCCCTGTTATCAATGAGAATACACAGCAAATTTCTCTCAATTTTTGATTCCCTAAAACAATTTTCAATTAATTGAGAATTTATTTTTACACCACATTTTTTTATAACCCTTAACCCACCCAACCCTTGCATAGGTAAGTGCGAATCAAACCCATAACATTTACAGTATTAGAATTATAAATTACCAACATATCACAGCTCACCGACATTTACTTCTTTTATGTTCTAAACTCTAGTTTGATTGATGTCTTGTTTGACTTGCCTCTTGAAAATTATGTTTTTGTCTACTTGTCAGAATTTGTAGAGATTTTTCTTACATGCGCTTCGAGAGTCAAAATGCAAATGTAAAAGTAAAAAACAATTACTCGACTTACGCACTATTTGCCCAAACCCTTTTGCCTTTGATATGAAAATAGTACTCCAAAAAGGCATGGTCAATGCATCTTAATCATGTACTATTTAATCTAATGATTCTTATGTGATTGAATAGTTACTTATGACAGATGTAGTTCCTAATTTTCTTTTAAAATGTAAAGCCCACTTTATAAGAAATTCTACCAAAAATTCGACAAAATTACTCGTAACATAGAATATCCAAAATCTATTAATTTTAAGTCGATACTTTTAATAAAATCAGCAACCAATATCAATAAATGGAGTCTATATGCTTCTCACAATTTTCAGCCAAACTTCACAACTACAAATAAGAAAGGGGTTAGGAACACCTCAAATAATAATACAACAAGAAGGTAGGGAGTCTTTCAAATGAGGACCATTAAAATGAAGACTAGTTGAAGACTTACTAATCAACTGTTTGGAAGACCTAGTTTTCAATTACATTAAGGCAAATCAACTGTTAGATGTTTATGTATGTATGAGTAGATTACTTTTGAAAATTTTCTTCCAAATTGCTAATCGCTAAGCTACCAAACTGGATCAAATCAATGGACGAACCAAACCTATCAAACGTGAACCGTTCCTGTTCATAATTGATAAATCATGATTATAAATGTTTTAACAATTTTCAATCTGGTTGAAAAATTGCATAAATGATATACACATAAATGTCTAAATATCTAACGGTTGGTTTGCGAAAATGTGATCGAGAAGTGGGTCTAACATAAAAGTCCTCAACTAGTGCTCATTTTAGTGATCCTTATTAGAAGGACTCCCTAAGAAGTATACATCAGAGCAATCAAATAAGAGAATCAAAAATATACGAAAGTAGAATAAAAGAGTGTTGACTTCCAAAATTGGGGTCAACAAATGAGTGACCTCTTCGAGATGGAGGTCACCACTTCCTTCCCTTTGCTCAGATCCATGCTCTCCACCACTGCTGGAGGCACCGCAACAGCTTTCTTCAAATCCCACTTCTTCTTAGGCTTAGATTCAGCCAATATTTTGAGCTTCTTAGGCTTCAACCCTTCTTGCTTCGGGTTATTCTTCAAACTAGGAGGAAGTCCAACCCTATACTTCTTTGACGAGAGACAAGAATGACTCCATTCTGGCTCTTCAGCACCAATGTATGTTCAAAACCCAGCTAGACCAGATTAGGGACAAGAACCGGTGCAACAAGCTTTGAACATTTAGCGTACTAAACTAGGGCCATAGAAGCAACCTTTTTCTTCCCTCTGATCATATTGGAGAGAGAAGACAAAAGAGGAACAAAAGCCATTGACGGTAGAGGAAGGGCTTCCAAAGGGGCCTAGAACTTTGCTATCTCTGTTGCAAGCACCTCCACCAAAATGCCAGGGAAGAAGAAAGGAAAAGTTCTCAGCGCAGCGGTAAATAGATTGGGTGTCTGGGCCTGTCCAACCAAACTAGAGCTCCTAAGAACAACTTGGGTCTTCGGACATTCAGAAATCCTAGCCAGACTTGGGCTAGTTTTATGGGTCATCCACACCGCCATAGCCTTCAACGGTCCCGAGCACCTTGAGCGTGAATGTTCAAACATTTCAGAAACTCTACAAAAGCCAACTAGATACATGTACCTGATTTGGACCGATGCAGAAGAGCCAGAGGTAAACTCATAGGCTGACGACAAGAAACCTATTTCATCAGAGAGGAGAGAACATGTCGAATTCGAACCCTAGCCACCATTACCTGCCATACCACAGGCTTATTAAGTTGCACCACTTCACCCAGCATGGCTGTCATGCCCTGATTTTTAAACATAATTAAAAATCAATATAATCGCATACTTATACATGCATGATAGTTCAGCCATCAATACAAAATACCTGAAATATTTTTTCCTTTCAAATGAAGTACATACTGATGCTCTGAACCCATAATGCTAATATAGACTCGCTCCGTAGAGTCATATATTACACAAGTTTACGAATTATGTTTCCACAACAAAATAATAAGTAAATGCTCCTCAGAGCTTACTACATAGCGGAAATCTTAACAACGGTAAAGTCACAAAATTGGCTTCTTACCGTAAAACTGAATCTATCAGATCTTTGCTTCAGCCATGATTACCCTAACCTGTAGGATTAATCCCTACACTATCGAATAGTGCACTGGGTTGCCACACAACATTCCCCGTAAGCTTATGAAAGCTTGTATGAGTAAACTCAATTACAAAAACCCAAGCAACTCACACGAAAACAAGGAAACCCTTTCCACTCGAGAAAAATAAACTCATACCATGATTCTGTGAAACAAAAGAACATTCTTTTCCCAAAAGAAACAACACAAGTCACATCGTCACCAAAATCATATAAAATGTTACCCAACACTTAATATTTGAAAATCAGGACCACTCCGATCAATAGAACCTAATGAAGCAACTCACGCAAGAAACACATACAAGCAACTCACGCGATAAATCATTCCAAAACTCAACACCATTTCCCAAAAGGACAACACAGCAAGTCACCCCGTGACAAAATCATATAAATTATCCCCAACAATTAAATATGAAAAACAAGTCTACCCTGAACAATAAAAGAAAGAACACCTCGAAACTCCCTTTTTAAATATGTACTTATGAGTCTCAAGTAACTCCCAGCTACCCCTCATGAGATACAATGGTAACAGACTAGAGCTCTAACTGATCGTAGCCATTACTCCGGCCAAAGGTGTGGTGTCCCGATATATTTGCCTGAGGTCACTCCCAGTGACCCCGGATCCTCAGATCACCCGACTTTCAGACAAAAACATTTAAAAGCAGTCACTGAGGACCAAAATGTTACTCAACTCTCAAAGGAGACGTCACAACCAGCGACCCCCAATCCTTATACTCCTGGTTGTCAGATCAAAACATTAAGCAAGTCGCACTAGATTCAAAATGTTAAGCAAATCTCAAAGGAGATGTCACCACTCATGACCTCCAAATCCTCAGACCCTCAGTCTTTAGATTCAAAACATTAATATCTCGTTAAAGCAACTCAAGCTAAAAGCAAGAAATTAGCCATTCACATAAGGAAGCAACTCACACAAAATCTTGATATTTTTCAAACAATAGAAATTCCTAATTACTAATACGTTGTATCCTGAAAAGTCACATCTCAAAGCAATAGAATGAAACCCATCATACATACTGTTTAAATCACCCATCAAAGTTAAAGAGACATACATATATATATATATATATATATGTATGTATGTGTGTGTGTGTGTATATATATATATAGTCATTCACTCAGGAATTGCTCAAATACCAACTATAGTTTGCAGTTAAATAAATAACTCCCAAAACGATAAGGTAACTCTATTCGTAAATGAACATTGTAAGACTACTGTTGGGTGCATCATGAGTATGAAAATATGTGCAAATTTATGTGTGATGTTACCTACGCAAAAGTATAGGAAGTCAAGTTTTAGTAAAGGGAAAAAGTAAGAGCATCGTATCTAAGGGATCGAGTAACTCTACCATAGCTAAATCACCATAAAAATAAACCTAAAAAACATATTTAAAGTGTACCTTTTTACAAGTTCACAACCTTAGCTCTTTGGAAGCTAAAGATCATGAGGATGATATTAACAATTATGGTAGTGAGCAGCTTGGTTGATTTTAATTTGGATAAAGATAATTAAATGCATAAAATAAAATAAACAAATAAAAATGTAGAGACTAAATCAATGAGAAAAATAGTGACATCCTAATTTCCAAGATGGACCTGCGGGGCCCACTTTTCGAGAAAATTCTACAGAACTCCCCCTAAAAGTGGACAACCCAAAACCTGTTAAATAAAAACAATTACTCTTGCAAACAATTCAACTTAATCCAAGGAGTTATCTTACTACAAATTTGAAAACCCACACTTAAGTTTACAAATTGTCCAATATTCCAAACTCACAAAAGCTTCCAAATTCGCACAATAAAACACAAGTTCCATGGTTATCAGAGCAGTCTAAAGACAAAGAAAAGAATATTATACAAGTAGGTTAACTGGTAACCTACAGATGATAGACAGCAGTGGTGGTGCTAACCTCAACTCCTCGACACTACGAACTGGGCATTTGAAACCGAAATGCCCAGGGGAAAGTAGATAAAAACGTTAGTGTGAGTGGACAAAAGAATAAATAATTGGCTAAAAGATATATGTCCTACTTTCCCACCTTAAATCATTTGAAAGGCATGCAACAAAACGGTAAAACATATACTTTTAGAATTTCAAGCCTCGTAGAAAAGTACACCAGCCCCGCTGGTTAAGACTGGACTAGCCCCGCTAGTCAAGAATATATATAAAGGAAATGGGGAAAGCATTATCACCATGTAGTAAAAAAGGAGCCCCCAAGCCTCGGGTCGGAGTGTCCCACACTCTTGAGCATCCATGCTCATTGCTCAACTCACCCCCAAACACATATCAAACGGAGAGGAGTACTAATATGCTAGCTGGCAACAAATTATATCGATCCACGTATGGTGGTTTAAAACCACGAAAAAGAAAATCAGAAATGCTTCCCAATATCTCCTAAAAGAAATAATTAAAACCAATGGCATGACCCCGCACACCAACATCTATCTTCCATATTTAAAAATTAAAGGATAAAAAACAAACTTAAAATTCTCCGAAATTACCTCGGAAGAATAACTCGGCTTAACTTTTTAACCAAAATAAGTCTCAACGCAAAATTATTAAATCACAATTCGAAAGTCCAAGTTCTATAAATAATAATTGAAGCCAAAAGATATGCTCAAAAGATATGCTCAAGAATCTAATAGATAAGTAAAATAATGGCTTAAATACTGTTTACTCCTTGTACTTTTGCTCGAAAAACACTTCAGTCCCTGACCTTCTAATTTCACACGTTTAGTCCTTGTACTTCAAAATTTCAGACTAATAGGTCCTTACCGTCTAAAAGTCGCGGTGAAATGTGTATTATGCCCTCAGTTCTTTTTTTTTAATTAATTACTTATATTATTTTTTTTGGAAAAGAATTTTTTTTCCCTTTCTTTCTTTCTGTTTTTTTTATTTTTTTCTGTTTTTCTTTCTTTCTTTCTTTCTTTCTGTTTGAAAAAAAAAAGAATAAATAAAATAAAGAAAAAATAATTTAAAAAAAAAAGAGAAAGGAATAAATTTATTATAAAAAAAAACTGAGGGCATAATAGGCATTTCACCGCGACTTTTAGACGGCAATGACCTATTGGTATGAAATTTTGAAGTACAGGGACTAAACGTGTGAAATTAGAAAGTCAAGGACTGAAGTGTTTTATGGTCAAAAGCTCAAGGACTAAACAGTATTTAACCCAAAAATAATTTATTGCTTAAAAGAAAATATTGCTGCATGTGTTAATTAAAATCAAACGTCCACTCACAGTATACGGCTAGGTATGACGTCAGTCCGTACTCTCCTTGTGTGAATCCTCCTCACGTCCTGTACAATATAACGTTTGAAAACCAATAATTACTGGACAGAAACAAAATAATTTTACGATAATTAACAATTAAATCCCAAAAACCATAATCTCAACTACTTCAATCCTCTTCGATATCCAACCAAACTTTACAAACACTGTCCACCCTTCGATTACAGATTCTAAAACAAATATGAGGGAAATCTGACAATCGAATTCACAATTATCGTTAATCGAAATTCTAATCTTTGGAAATTTATAATCGATTCAAAACTTCACTAATCTTCACCAAACTTCACTAATCTTCACCAAACTTCATATATAAGCTCTATGATAATTATAGAATTTAACTAGCCAAAAATTGATATTAAAAAGCTATCCTAGCTGCCGCCGCCCATAGTGGCGGCGCCACCGTCACCGCCACCAACTCCAATGACCACCAAAATTTGGTAGCAGCACCTACTCAACTCACCCAACAATTTTCTCAACTGTGACCAAGTAGGAAAAGGAGTAGAAATATCTCAACAATTAAGGAGAAGGTTGAACCTGATTCATGAATAGTAACCTAGAATTTTAAACCTTCGATTCTTCCTCCACGCCTCAAACCGCTGCATAAGATTCTGGGAGCAACATCTACGTCCCAAGGCGCTTCCAAAGAACCTAACTTGGTCGTGTGGGGTGGCCGTAATCGGAAGAAATCAGCGTTGACTCAAAATGCTACAGTAACTTCCAAGGCTTGATGCGCCGTTTTCCGACCAAGCCACCGTGAGCCACCACCGCCAACGCCGAGAGGAGGAAGAGACGAGTCCAAAGGTACCAGCTTTGCGCCACCAAGTGGTCGGAGGAGGGAGGGAAAACGCGGGAGGAAGTAGAGAGAAAGAGAAATGAAAAGGTTACCCGACCAACAGTAAAAATTCAAATACATACCATCTACTGTGAACAATAAAATTTGTATTTCACTTATAACTTTCGCATACAAACTCTGATTTTTACGTACCACATATGCACGCGCTCTGTTTAATGTCCTCTACAACTATCATGAAGAACATTTTCTCAAATTTTGACAAAAAAAAAAGTCAACTTTTAGGGCCACTAAAAGTATTGAAACAGAGTAAAAGGTGAAAGTAGTTGTCGTTTACCGTCTATAAGATTATTAAATACCTGGAACGTAACAAATAGAGACTTAGACATCGCACCTAACCTTACTCATGCACAAGTGTAACCTATATTTGATGTTATTACATGCTTTGACAAACTTCCCCTTAGTACTTTGGTGAAGCTATCAAGAAACTAACTAATCATGTAATTTAACAATCTCTTTTGAAGCAAAGCTAAATTACACGACTGTTATACCATTCAAATTTTCCGGATCCTAAATGGCCTACGGTGCCGTGAGTATAAATTCTTCCGGAACCTATACTCACAACATCATGCTTTAATTTCAAGGTAATAAATTCAAGCAAATTAGTTCTTCCCGTAGGAATAATCTAGGCCACCACCTATTTAGCTACACATGCTCACAGAATCAAGAGTTTATCAAGTTCATGTTTCTGATTCATTAATTTTCTAAAGCATGCTTCTAGGTGATAAATCTATAAACACACTTAGGATACATGAAAGTATAGTACCCAAAAGATTCAAATCATGCATAAACATCAAAACACATGGAAATTTACATTATTTACACATAAGTATGGCTAGGGCAAGCCCTAAGCCTCAAATCCAACTACTCACAACACATGCTATTACAAATACAAGCCATGAACATCTAATTAAAGAGAGAATGATGAGAAAAGAGAAAAACTACCCAACCTCCCGCCTAGCTCTCAGAGATGTCAAATAATGAAAGAATTACTTCAAGGTATGAGATTTTCGGTTTTTACAACCCAAAACACCATACACATCCACAAAGCTCACGAACAAGGAAGAACAAGGGCTTGGATTTGTGAAAGCAAGTGTTGTGATTGATTTAGAGTGTGTAATAATTTTGGTTTTGGTGAAACCCAAGTGCCTATCTCACACAAACTTAAAGAATTATGTACAAGGTATGAAAAACTAACCTAAAACTAAAGAAAAGAGAGATTTTGATGCTCCAAAATGAGGGAGCCAAGGGATGCACAGTTTTGGAAGAGGGAAAAGGCTATTTAAAGGTCAAGGCAATTCAAATCAAGGGTGGAGATCAAAATGAATCAATGGTGAGATCTAATTGACAAATGTGTAAGCACAAATGTGGATCTAGTCTTTCACTCCACATATAAATGACCTAGAAAGCCCATAGATATTTTGGTGGAGGAGAAAAAGTAAGGCTAAAAGGGTCATTGTGTAGGGGAACAAGGTAATAAATGGAAGACAAAAGTGTAAAGGTCATTTTTCAAGTTTTGAATTTCAAAATAACCTAGACCTAAAGTCTTCCCACCTAAAGTTTCTAACCCTAGTCAACTCTTCCTTGTTCTCCACACATGTTCCCGGTTGGCCAATTCGGCCGGAAATGTCTGGAATCCGGCGTTGATCACCGTTTACCCTTTTTGGTCCGTTTGCACACTTTCTTCCGCTTTCTTCCTTCACTTAGATATCCACCAAGACTTCCGAATTGGCCTTTGACTTCTTCATACCAAATGTTCCTCTATGAGTGTAGATCATCCTGGTAAAATTTCACAAATTAAGTCACTATGTTTTGGCTAAAACTATAGCCGGAATCCATATAGGTCCGGTTTTACAGTTTCCATCTTTTAGTCAGAAATTTGGACCGATCGTTTGAAGGTCTTTCACTCCAAACTAGCTCTTGCACTCTTCATACGAAATGATCCTTATGATGTCTATAATGGATCTAGATAGTTTCAACTCATTTGAAGTTCATTTTGTCAGCCTTCCACTCCTCTTTCCTTGCCTGGCTCCATTTCTCCTAGCCGGAGTAGGAAAATGTGCTAAAGTCGAGTTTTAGGGCATGTTGATATCACTTATACGTCATACCGCCAAGCATAAGCAACGACCTCTTAGGTAGGCCCCGTGGCATGGCTAGTCCCTCATACGATGTGCATCTGGTAGTCCAACACCTGAGCTACCTCGCTATGGTGGAGGTCGGCCGGTATCTTACTAGGAGGCCATCCTCCCATGCTCTCCAAGAGACTTCAAGAGAAGCATTTGAAATTGGGTATATTGGGAAGTCATAAATCAATGCTTGTCATAATTGCTCCCTAGCAATTTGTGACTTGTTTTTGGTACTTCTCAATCTTCTTCATCTTTAACTCTTTAATTGATGTATATTGTTGTGGGTTTGTTGATAAGTTGTGAGTAGTCTATTTAGAAAGCTAGGGTTTGAGCCCTAGCATGGATTTAATGTAATAAATATGTTTTGATTTAATGGTTTTCAATTTCGTGTTTGGCATATATTCTATTCTATAATATTTGGCTTAGATGCATGCTTAGGAGCTTGATTAACTCTTGAATGTGAGATGAGCATATCTAGAACAAACTAGGGGACCTAATCACTTCTCTAATTTATAGCTAGGACACTTGTTTAGAACATGGTTAGTTACAATACCAATTTCGATTGCCGTATTGGCTAGCTTGGGAACCTTGATTCTAGGACTCTTCGCCTTTTGGTGCAGCTAGAGGCCCTAACAAGGCTCTAGATTGTTCCAATTGAGTTTCTATGACCCTTGATCTGGAGTAGGAATACCCTTTAAGAAATCTAATGACCCATAAGCCTTGGGTACGATTCTTGATGTCACTATGAATTGAATGACCATTGTTGGAATATATTTTGCATTATATTTGGCTAGGAGCCCTAATGACCTAATTTCCATTTCTTGATTAGTTTCTACTATCTTTACTTTCAGTAACAATTTTAATTTTCAATTGTCAATTTTATTTTTCGCAATCAAAATCAACTTTTAAAACCACTTTCATTGCCCATATCACCTGGTTGTGAGCTTCTGCATTCACTTGTGGTTCTCTTGAGCCATTTTTGGCTTGGTTGGTCCGAGCCGGGCATGTAAATAATTTGGTGCTATTTTTCTAGATTTATTTGTTAATTTTTGGTGACTTAATAATCGGCATAACTAAGGATTGGAGTTAGCTTTTCAAACCCCACGGTACGATAATTTCGGGTTCAAATATTTTCCCTTTCTTTGATCACTGTTCCCTTATTGCGCGTAGGGTGCATTTAAGCACCAAATCAATGTTCAAATATTTTCCCTTTCAAAAGCCACTGACTAGAATTTCTCGCAAAATCATCAACATTGCTACTCATAATGTCTGTAACCCAAGTTATCGGATCAAAACTAACAAAAAATCATAAATTTCTAAGCTAAACATTTATGCTAAAAGGCGTAAGTAAAACAATTCAGATGAAGGTGTATTTGCCTGAAAGACTTTGGGACCGAGAAGATGAGATGACTTGCGAAGAGTGACTGGGTTGGGTAACGACTTAGCTCCGACGATTTGAGATCTATGTTGAGGAGCTCCGATTTCATTGACTTCACCACTGTGCTAGTTTCATCGGCAAATACCCAATGGATCAGGATCATCACTTAGAGTTTCTCGAAGTAGCCGCTGAAGCACCATCCTCAGCTTTTTAGGGTTTCGATTGCGGCTTCGGAGAGAGCCCGAAGGTTTCCTTCCTTCAATAGCTTGTTTGGATTATAAATCTGAAGTCGAGACAACTCCCAACCCCCAATCTAAGCAGACGCAGAGAGGATGAAACAAACCCCAACCCCTAATTTCTGAGAAACCCAATGGCAAACCTAATAACATGACATAACCCTTTGTACCAGAAAACAGAACCTTTCAATTTCTGTAAACAAACCTTTGTCAGCTGCTTTAGGGTTTAAGAAAGAGGATGGGGATGGTGAGAGGAGATTTGGGGATTTGAGAGGAAAGAGGAAAAGATATAGGGATCTGGGTCGGTATATTGAGGAAGAAAGGCGGAGGAGGAGTGAGAGGGTCCAGAGGTTTTGGGTCGGTATATCGGGGAAGAAAGGCGGAGGAGTAGTGAAAGACGGTCGAGAGGTCTTGTTTTCTATTTTTCACTTTCGCACACGATATGGCTAGGTCTAGGGGACACATTTAACTTTATTGAATTCTCAAGTCGATCCCATAACAGAATGGTAAAACACAGTCGTAGGAGTGCACAACATAAAATCAAAATGTGGAAACATGGAAGGAAACAAAGTACCTACAACATTTTAGCTCAAAATATTGCCACCCAGTTCTAAGTTCACACAACAGAAAAGCTTAAGTCTATTGTACAATTTCTACAGCTTGCACTAAGTGTACCTAGTAGAAGACATTCAAGCAAACTTTCTCAAAATTTGGTGCTCAGTTTTTCAGTCATACAACGGAAATAGTGAAACCGTTGTACCTAGTAGCTCAAATTTCAGTGTTTTAAGAGGCAACCAAGACTCCAGAGTGGAGGGAATTTGCCGCTAAATTTTTTAAGACTCAGATAACGGACAATACTTAATTCTGTATGCAATGTAATTCTGATAAAAAAGTTATCACTTTATTGACGTTCAGATAAAACAAATCACTAATACCATTGTACAATAGAGTTTACTTAAACACGCAACAGAGAATTTTTGTTCCACTATTTGATTCGTGTTGTGTGATGCCCTTTTTGTAGTAGCGCTAAGACACTTTAGGGTTTAACAATTATTGATATCAATCTCAAACAAGATTTGGGGCATTTGGGTAGAGCAAGAGAAGGAATTCAAGTAGAAATTTGGAGCAGGTTTGCTTCTGAACAGCTCCCACTTTGATTGGTATAAAGGTCTCAAACAATTTCAATAGAGCCGAAATTTGGAGGTCAGATAGGAGAGACAGAGGTGTTCAACTTTGATGAAGAAAGCATTTTGATCAGAGGTCCCGAACTAGGTGTTTCAGGGTATGCAAGCAGATTGATATGCACAGGAATGAAAGGAAAGGTAAGAGGAGAAGGATGAATGACAACCTCTGGCTTGGATGCTTCCTTTTGAAGGCCTGGGATAATTTTTTAGGAGAGGTCCTCTTCATGGTGGCAACGTGGGATGGAGGAGCTGAACAAGGTTCTCCAATTTCTCTCTACCCAATTTTTGACCAGAATAAGAAAAGGGGTTTAGGTGTTAGGTAGAAGCAAGCTCAAATTGTGGGCAGTAAAAGAGTTTGAATTAGCTAAGTCATGTGAAAGGGAAAATAGATTTTAAATTTAAAATAATAGGGAGATAAAAATATGGTAGGAAAATACAAGAGAAACTTAAAGTTTAAATGTTGACAAGACTAAATAAGAACTTGACTCTACCAAACTTGTTTTTAAATAGAAAAATGATCAGGTAAGTTTAATAAAAAATTTGCTAGAGTTTGAAAAATATATTGAGTAAATAAATAGTATTTTTTTTGAAAGACGAAGGGATGGTTGATGACTAAGCGTCAGGTAAGGAGAATATAAATTCTACCAATTGTTAAGTAATAAAGTAAAATAACAAAATCATAAATGCACGCACAAGTAGATTTTGAAATTATGCAGGGATGCTATCATGAGCTACAGGAACCTTGTTGGGTCAAGGAGGATGTTCAGGTTAAAGGTCAACTAACTTATTGGGTTAGGTTCACTAGCATACCCTTTTGTTGGGTGTCCAAAGTAAATTATGGACTCTAATCTTAAGCTATTTTTGGGCCTAAGGCCCAAGCCCAAAAAAGTTTCAAAAGTCTTTAGCCAATCAGAGGTCCTGAAAAATTATCCAGTCCAAAAGTGACGTTCGGAATTTCATGGGGCTTATAGAGCGAATCAAAATCGATAAAAAACCTAACGTGCTCATACAATCTCTAAATGCTACAAACCATATATCAAAACGTTCATATCGACGAGTAGATGATATTGGTGAAAGAACCTACCCCAACCATGGTTGGACGCACCATCGTACCAAACTCAAAACCAGCTTAATCCAACCGTCCAATTTCCAGAGCTCAACATAAAGATCAACTTTAATACCGGGGTTTTTGGCCAGTTCGGTCTAGATCATTACCGCAAGCCCAATTCCATTGTTGACTGAGAATTGAAGCTCCTCTAGTGAAAATCAATCAACCAAGCCTCCATGGATCAAACGAGGATGCTTCCAGGAGCAAAACGCGACCGGTTTCACGCCCAACCATCACCAGAATCGAGAGAACTCATTGGGTCCGCCGTTGCCTAGCTTCGCCTCTTCGATCCACCACCAAGTTTGAGAATTGCCTTTAGAGATCATCATGGGGAGGATGGGAACAAGAAGAGGAACAAATCTAGGTCGGTGCGAGTTCTGGCCGGGTCAGAATACCGGGTCCAGGTCAGGTCGACCAGAAGCTAGAGTGAGTTTGGGTTTCTGGAAAATGTAGGAAACAATAGCAAAATGGAAACTTTAAATTTTTTGCAATATTTCCGGAAATCTCCCTATTTATACAAAATTTCTAAAAATGAAAATAACTTCGACAGACCATAACTTCTTCACATGATCTCTGATTTACGCGTGCCGCATGTCCATCAACTCATATCGACGCGCTCTACTACTTTTGGAAGGAAGTTTCAGAAAAACTCAATGAATAAAAAGTAAACTTCTTGACCCCTCGAAAATAAAATGTTTCGAGTAATTATTCGTCCGAAACACTTCCACTCCATTATTGAACTACGACATCGTCCTAACAATCAACTTAATAATTTCAGAAAAATCATCATAATTCAATAATGAATTTTCGAGGCATCACAAAGGCGCTGATTAGCACCACCGCGTCCTCCTTCTGATACGTGCAAAGCAGATGCCAATTTAAACCGTGAAAAGATGTCAAACGTTAGTATAGAGTAAGTATGGATCATTCAAGCCGGGGATTGAGGGTACAACATGTAACACACGAATTTAAGAAGAAGAGTATACAATTACATGAAATCTTTAAGAACCTTTTACAAGTTTACATGAAAAATTACAAGTTTGCAAATACAAGCATGCTTTAAAGTTAGAAACAACAAAGAGTTAGAGAGAAACATACATGCAACATGAAATAGAGAGCAAAAGTTATGAAAGAAATGAAATAGACAAGTATATATACACATGCTTTGCCGAAATTACAGAGAAACCAAGTTAGAATGGGTTTTGGAAATCCTACTCCTACTTATATACAATTTACAAGTCTTATTCACATTAGGAAAACCATATCTAACAAGGATTACTAGTTCTACATATTTTAGGAGTCCAAATGCAAGTAGGAAACAAAATCCCTAAAAAACACCAAGAGAATCCCTAAATTTTATCAATCCTTAAAGAACACAAAACAAATTCCTAAAAACCATCAAAACAATTCCTACAAAACACCAAGCATATATTTCGGCAAAAACAAGTCCATAACACATATTTACAATTTTAACTAAGTATTTTCAGATTATTAACCTTGAATATTTACGTGAACATGCAATCTAGAAAACCTAAACCGATTTACACATGTACAAGAAGAAGAAAAAACAAGAACAAGGAGGGTTTTTGAAGATTGAAAGTTAAATTTTTAGAAAACAATAAAGAAGGAAAATGTGTTTTATACATAGGTGGGAAAAGAAGAATTTTCGAAGAACAATTTATCAACAACCAATCAAGAGCAATATATTCATGCACCCTTTAATCTTGTTTAGTTACCATGGAAAACTATCATCCAAGACACAAAGATCAAAGCAACCAATGTCCTTTTTAACTTTCTTTCTTAAGTTAATTGAATTAGCAAAGCACCAAGACAATCTATTTCAAAAAGTAGACATCACACAATCAAAGCAACTGCTTTGAAGATCCATTTTCAAATCATTAATTTGAAGAAAGAATTGATAAACATGCAAATCCAAGCACTCAAAGTAAGTCAATTCATTACATGCATAATCTGATTTCAACTCAAAGCAAGCCTTTACTACTTATTCGAATTAGGATCAATCAAGCATTCACCTAATTACTAGCAAGTTACATGCAAGTATTCCTATTTGTTTGTCAAACCAAGAGAATGTTACACATAATTAAGCATAAAATCAGATTATCATTCCATATTTCGGCAACTTTCAAAGATCAAGAACACATAAATACATCAATCATTGAAAAGAACATCAAAATTGAATTCAAAAATCAGTTTACATACTCATGGTTTCGGTTTACACAAAGAAAATCAAAAGCAGAAATTCTATCTAAAAGAACACTAAACCCTGAAGAAAATACATGGAAGGTGGTATGAACAACCATTGGTCACGTCCCAAAGATCGAAAGCAGCTCCAAGGTGGTGGCACAAGGTGGAGATCACGGCAAAGATGGAGGATGGCACGGCTGGGAACTTGAAGATGTGAAAAACCTGAAAACTCAAGAGCACAAGTATATATAGGGAGATGTCCAAACCACTCCCAATTTGTTCCTACTTGAGTTCTTCTAAGTTTTGTTGATGTAGGACTTTGTTTGACACAAAACAGATTTCCTGCAGATTTGACCTCCTTGCACTTAATTGGCCATAACTTCCTCTAGAGAAACTCTATTGATAAACCTAAAAAGCTCTGGAAACTAGACATCCGTTGCTTTCCAATCATATAAAGATCATAATTTTTTGAGCACTGAGCTGGTTTCTATGCTCCATTGAAGTTGACTAATCTGCAGAGCCAGATTTCCGAATCTGTAATGGATTTGACTTTCAAAGCACAACTCATGTCCATTTAGGATTCCCTTGCTGTCACATACCACTCACATGTCTTTGACACCATTCTTGATGTTTCATGAATGTTCTATGGCTTCTCCTAGCTTCCACAGGTCTCCTAGTATGATCAGAACTCCATATGCAATCAGGTTTCCTAGTCAAATACGAACTTCTTTTCCGAGATACTTCTACACTCTTCTGGAACCTTTTTGAGTAATCCTTATCCAACAGGGACTCCTTATCACACTAGGTTTCCTTATTTGCGTAGAATTGAGTTTCTTTGTCCAAGTAGAACTCCTAGTCCAAGTCAGCTTCAGACTCCTACTCCAACTGGGATTCCTTCTCCTAGTCAAACTAGGAGAATTTCCATTTCTTCATTTCTTTTTATTTTTGCGCCACTTGTGTCTTCTTTAATCATTTTTGGACTTTGAGACTCCATTTTAACTATAAAACACTAACTAAGTTAAATTAATCAAGTTAAAGGAAATAATTTAGCAAAATATAGGGAGTTAAACATTATAAACGTCGCATTTTATGCTCCTATCACCTTCATCAGAGCCGTCATGAGACCAAGAACTTCAACCTAGACCGGAACAAAGGTGATGGGAGCCAAGGCCCTCATTCTATAATCGTCAGCCTATTCTTTGCCATAAAAAAAACTAAAAAATTAATCGCCCAGGTGACTCCTTAATTGACAACCGATTACCAAAACCCTAAACAGAAGTCATCGTCCCTATATAATTCTTAAGACTAGCGCGCCATATTGCCACCACCAATAATAACTTCCCAACAACAAAATGATGGTGGACACAACTGTTGTGCCAATAGGATCAAACGAGGTCCTTCTGTCCTCCACGATAGCAAGAGTAGCCGCCAAGCATTCTAAAACTTCCTTAGTCATGGTGAATTAGGTGGAGGATGCTGATAGTAATTGCATGCATTTCTATAAGCGTAATTGCATTCTAAACACCATAAATAAGCTAATTCTCAAGTCAATTAATACGTAATTAATTTAGTTTTATTTATTTGTAGAAAATTAGCGGAGTTGTGGAAAAAAGATAAAATGTCCCAATATCCAGGCAATTCAGAGTTTCGACGATTAGACGATCAATCCCTTCACTTGGATGCTAACAAGAGATCGAAATGTTGATGATACGAAGCTTGTTAAAAGGTGATCAACGTGAGCCAAACTACATTACTTGATTTAATTAACTACCTGGTTAATTAAAGAAGGAAATGGTACAAGGTTTAAGTTTAACTAAACAATTTGGTGTTGCATGTTTCATTTTGATTCTTTGGTTAATTAACTAAACCACTCATCTCTTGACATGTGTCATTAGTGCTTAATTCATATCACATTGGTTCCTCATTTAATTAAGCCCACGCGCATCATTACATCTAGACCATTTTCCCTTCTTCTTTTGGAAATCAAGTGCCCCCCACGTACCAATTTTTGCGACCTTATCCCTTAATTTTGAACAGCCAATCACATATATATGGTTTCACAACCATGATCAAGGGGTCATCATGAGCCGGACTATGGCCGGCCCTACCTTAAATTTCTAGTCAAAGTAAGAAACTAAGGGCTGGGTCGGGTCTGGCCGAGTGTCATGCCCCTGATTTCAAACACAAATAAAAATCGATATATATATAATCTCATAATTATACAAGCGTGAATGTTTTACCATCAATACAAAATACCTGGAAACTTTTTCCCTTCAAATCAAGTACATACTGATTCCCTGAACCCACTATGTCAATATAAACTCGTCACACAGGGTTATGTATTATACAAGCTTAAGAATTAAATTGTCAACAACAAAAAAAAACGTAAATGCTCCTCAGAGCATACTACAACGGAAGTCTCAATAACGGTAAGGTAAAAAAATTGGCTTCCTACCGTTAAGCTACAAATACGTTACCTCATCTTCAACCACGATTATCCTGACTTGCAGGATTAACCCATACTTCATTGAATAGTGCACCAGGTTGCCACACAACAAATTCAGTGAGCTTATGAAAGTTTGTATGAGTAACTCAAAACAACCAACACAACTCACACTGGAAGTAAGGAAAACAACTCACACTTTGATTCCTTATAAGTAAGGAAAACAACTCACACTTTGATTCCTTAAAAGCACATAATAAAGGAAAACAACTCATCCCTTGGTTCCTTTCAAAACATAACATAGAAAGCAAATCACTCCTTGATTTCTATCAACACGAAATAAAGAAAGCAACTCACACCTTGATTTTTTTGAAATCGTCAATAAGGAAAACAACTCACCCCTTGTTCCCTTAGAAACTGCTAATAAGGAAAGCAACTCATTCCTTGTTCATTAAAAACACGTAATCTCATGAGTTAGATATAACCTTGCCCCGTTACTCCATGAATTATACTGGCAGACAAACTAGAGCTCTAACTGAAATCGTAACCACTCGTCCGGCCAAAGACGTGATTACTCGATATACTGCCTAAAGTTATCATTTGACCTTAGTTCCTCGGACTTCTCAGTACCTCGGAATAAAAAATTAAAGGAGTCGCTCAGGATTCAAAATGTTACGCAAATCTCAATGTTTTTCAAAACAATAGAATCAACATTTCACAATCATTTGTTTTCCGAAAAGTCACAACACAAAACAATAAAAGCATCAGTCATGCATATTGTTTCCATAAACCAACAAAATCCCCCAACACATATATTTCACGTAAATATATATATACGTAGTCATCCGCTCGGGAATGCCTACTAATACCAACTATAGTTTGCAGTTAACTAATTAACTCTCAAAACGATAAAGGTACTCCGTTCGTAAATGAACCTTGTGAGATTACTCACCTCGAAACTCCTGCTGCATCTTCACACCACTAGACTACTTACAAAATGCACTATGTCAAGCAACTAAGGAAAACACCACCTTGATTCAGTCAATGAATCATAAATACTTAAAGTTCGAATCCCCAAATCGAACCACAATCCCAAAGTAACACCAATTGAGGCCAAACCACATCCGAGACCTCCAAAAGTCTCTGAAATACTTCCACGATCGATATGTCCAAATCACAAGTCAATCGGACGCTCGAATCCTCACAGATCTAATAAATCAAACGGTCCAAAACCGTAAAAATCATAACAAATTTATACGAACTCCAAAAATTGTGTATAATATATCGAAATGCTCGTATTGATTAGTATAAGATGTATAATACCAGAAACAGTCCCTTACATGGCTGGAACGCCGTCACAGGCCGTGGCGCACCGCCGCTGGCCAAATACTCAATATTTCACAAAACTCCAAACATCAAAGATCTTCTTCTCATCATGGACAAAACTTTCATAACTAGCATGAAGTCAACATTGAAGCGAAAGGGTCGAAAACTACCTCACAAGCCGAGAATCACTGGTTAATCCGAGTTGAACTATTTTTCGACGTGAATAGATCCAAACTAACCCCAAGAATTGAAGCATGAGGGTGCTTTGAGCTCAACATGGGAAGTATGAAGCCATGGCGTAGCTGGAGCTGCATCTTTTGTCCAGGTTCGAATACACCGAACTTCGCCGCTTTTACTGCGTCGTACATAGTGAATATCACTGCCAGAGGATACCACAGGGAGGAGCGTACGGTGGAGGCGAAGGAGCTGGCCAAGTTTCACGGCCAGAGATCGTCGGAAAAGCCGGGTCGGGTCGGCCGGCTCCTGGTCGAGTCAGTCAAAAATCAGGAGAGAAAACAGAGGTTATGATTTCTAGAAATAGAAACCCAAATGAAAATAGTAAATTTCCGAAAGGGAAATTTCTATGGTTTCCAAAACTTCCACAGACCATAACATCCATATACAAACTCCGATTAACGCGTACCACATTTCTATGAACTCGTATTGACGTGCTCTATAACTTTTGTGAAGGAAGTTTTCCGAGAATCCCAACATATAAATTGTCAATCTTGAACCCCCCTAAAACCACACATTCTGAATAATAAAAAGTCCGAACAATTCTACTTCACATACGAAACACAAATAAAGCATGATAACAATAACTCGTACAACTGGTCCATTATTAATTACCAAAATAAAATAACGAAAATCCAGGTCATCACAGTCTACCCTCCTTAAAGGAATTTCGTCCAGAAATTCACGCTTGCTAATCAACAAACAGTTGTAGGTATTTCGTTCTCATATCAGACTCCACCTCCTAAGAAGCATCACCCTCGTCATGGTGACTCCACAATACCTTGACCAAGTCAACTTCCTTCCTTCGAAGTTGCTTTGTTGACCTATCCAAGATACAAACAGGTTCAACAACAAAGGTTGTATCCGCATGTACCTCAATCGTGCCATAATCGATCACATGTGACTCATCCTGGACATACTTCCTCAGCATAGACACATGGAACACGTTATGCACACCAGACAAACTAGGAGGTAAGGCAAGCCTATAAGCCAAATCTCCTACCCTTTCTAAAATTTCAATAGGTCAGACAAACCTTGGTGATAACTTCTCTTTCTTGCCAAATCTCACCATGCCCTTCATGGGTGAGACCTTTAAGAACACATGATCACCCTCTTTAAACTCGACCTCTCCTTTTCAGATCCGCATAGCTCTTTTGTCTACTCTGCGCTGTCCGAATCCTGTCTCTAGCACAATCTTAGGACCCAATAATACCTTGTCTCTTGGTTCTGCCCAGCCGATAGGAGATCTATATGGTCTACCATACAGGGCTTCATAGGGTGCCATATTAAATTGTAGGAGAATTCAATCAACAGTAGATGATCCTTCCAACTTCCCTTGAAGTCTAACACACAGGCTCTCAACATATCCTCCACCACTTGGTTCACTCGCTCAGTCTGCCCATTAGTCTGAGTGTGAAAAGCCGTACTCATATCTAAGGCAGTTTCCATGGCTTTTTGGAAACCGTTCTAGAAATTCGAAGTAAAACGAGCATCATGATTAGAAACAATAGACACAGGCACTCCATAAAGTTTCACAATCACCTCAATATAAAGCTCGCACAACTTGTCAACCGAATACGTCATCAACATAGGAAAAAAGTACACCGACTTCCTCAAACAGTCCACGATCACCCACACTGCATCATGACTTCATTTGGACCTAGGCAGTCTAGTAACGAAGTCCATTGGGATCTGCTTCCACTTCCATATGGGAATAGGTAATGGCTTGCACATGCCTGTAGGTCTCTGATGCTCATCCTTCACCTATTGGCAAGTAAGACACTTGGAAACATACTCTGCCACATCCTTTTTCATTCTATTCCACCAGAATTGCCTTCGCAAATCCTGATACATCTTAGTGCTTTCAGGATGCACAGTATACCGTGATCGATGTCCCTCAAGAAGAATCTCTCCCTTGAGGTCAACACGATCCGAAACATACAACCTGTGATTCATCCGTAACCCACCATCCGTTCCCACTATCCACTCCGATGGAATGCCAATGTACAAATCTGCAGCTAACTCTACCAACTTCGCACATGAGAACTCATCCCCTGTTTGACCCTGAATGATCCTGGAAATCAGGGTAGTCTGTACCGTGATACTTCCAAGAAAACTCCCATTCTCAATGCCTACTTAGACAAGGTCAGAATCCTGTTGCAGTTTTCAATATAAGCCACTCCTGAACCATAACAAAAGCAACTATACCTCTGGGTTTCCTACTCACAACATCTGCCACAATATTAGCCTTCCCAAGATGATACTCTAAAGTGAAATCATAGTCCTTAATGAGCTCCATCCACATTTCTGTGTCATGTTCAACTCCTTCTGAGAGAACAGATACTTCAAATTTTTATGATCCGAAAAGAGTTCAAACTTCTCCCGATACAAGTAATGCCTCAGAATTTTCAAGTCAAAAACAACTGTAGCCAACTCCAGATCATGAGTGGGGTAATTACGCTCATGCACCTTCAATTGTCTAGAGCCATAAGCGACAATGCCACCGTGCTGCATCAACACACATCCCAGTCCCTGATGAGACACATCATTATAGATGACTAAGCCACCACCACCACTAGTGGGAATAATCAACACTGGGGCTGTGGTCAATCTTCTATTCAACTCATTGAATGCCCGCTCATATTCCTCAGTCCACACAAACTGGACCTCCTTCCTAGTTAACTTGGTCAAAGCCGAAGCTATACTAGTAAACCCTTCGATGAATCTCCGATAGTAGCCCCCCCAAACCAAGAAAACTAAGTACCTTAGTAACTGTAGTGGGTTGGCCCCAGTTCATCACTACTTCCACCTTAGAAGGATCCATAGAGACTCTCCCCTTCGAAACTACATGACCAAGGAACTTAACCTACTTTTGCCAAAATTCACACTTCTCAAATTTCACAAACAACTTCTTTTCTCTCAAAATTTGTAGTGCAATCCGCATATGCTTATCATGATACTCCAACAACTTGGAATAAATCAAAATATCATCCACGAACACTACCAAGTACGGACTGGACATACGGTTCATCAAGTCTATAAAGGTAGCAAGTGCATTAGTTAGGCCAAAAGGCATGACAACAAACTCAAAGTGTCTATACCTAGTCCTAAAATCAATTTTAGGAACATCCTGTTCTTTCACCCTCAACCGGTGATCCGGATCTCAAATCGATCTTCGAGAATATGGTAGCTTCCTTAAGATGGTCAAACAAGTCATTAATCTTGGGTAAAGGGTACCTATTCTTGATTGTCACCTTGTTCAACTGCCGATAATCCACACACAAACGTAGTGAACCATCTTTCTTCCTCGCAAACACTACAGGTGCACCCTAAAGAGAAGTACCAGGTCTAACGAACCATTGCTCAAGTCAACCATAAATCTGATCCTTCAACTCTTTAAGTTCAGCTGGTGTCATCTAAAAAGGTGTCACGGATACAGGTGCAGTACCTAGTATCACATTGATAGCAAAATCCACTACCCTCCTTAGAGGTAACCCTGGTGTCTCCTGAAATACATCACTGTACTCAGAAACCACAGCAATCTCTGCCATAACTGCAACACAACCCACTAACTCCACATAAGCTAAGAATCCTGCACTAAAAGCAGTATCTGACCTAAGACACCGATAACGAAACATCGGCTGTCCAAGCATATGAAATGACACTATCATTTCAAACCAATCAATCACAACATGATTTGGCCTCAGCCAATCAACACCCAAAATAACATCATACGTATGATCTGCTAACACAATCAAAGTCGTTGTAAACTCTCTATCACCAATCACATTCTGGCATGCATCATAAAACATACGCAACTCAAGGGAAACACCAAGTGGGGAAGTAACACACAAAGGTCTAGCAAGAGGCCTAGGAGTCAAACCTAACATATCAACCACAGAACTAGATATGAAAGAGTGGATCACTCCCGTATCAAACAACACCCTAGCAAAGAAATCAACTAAGGAAAAGGTACCTTCCACTCCGGTATTTTGCTAACCAATAGCAAACACCCTAGCCTGCCCCTGAGGAAGTTACCTTTGCTGGTTCCCATATCCCCTACCCAGCTGCTGGGTACAATCCCTTGAGAATGCCCCGTCTGGCCATATGTGAAGCCCCGGCTCACCCTCGGATCACTACTGACATCCCACGATGTGCCACGCTAAGATAGCATCCGAAGCTCCAGAAGCTGCGAACTGAAGCATATCAATCCAACATCGAAAACATGGAAGAGATCAGCCTCTTCCCCACCTATAATTATGCATTCACTACTTACCTACTATTATCCATTCAACATAAATACATTGACAAACTTAGGCATCAAAGAAGAGAAGACCGCCCATCGCGGTCTCCCTTTGAAGCCCTTTATATTTCATTTGACAGGTAGCGGAATCAACAAGAGTATCACAAGTAGCGGTCCGCCCATCAGACCAGTGTTAACCAAGGTTCAGCCACCACTAAATTCTTAGACATTAACACAAGCCGAGAATCACTGTTCAATTCGAGTTGAACGATTTTTCGACGTGAATTGATCCAAACCAACCTTAAGGATAGAAGGATGAGGCTGTTGCGAGCTTAACACTGGACGGATGAAGTTGCAGTGTCGCCAGAGCTGCGTTTTTCAACCGGGTCTGAATACACCAAACTTCACCACTTTACTGCACCGCACACGGTGAAGATCGCCGCTAGAGAATGCCACAGGGAGGAGTGCACGGTGGAGGTGAAGGAGCTGGCCAAGTTTCACTGCCAGAGAAGAGAGAGAACAAAGGTTCTAATTTTCAGAAATAGAAACCCAAATGAAAATAGTAAATTTCCCGAAAGGTAAATTTCTATTTATAGTGGTTTCCCAAAATATCCGAAACTTTCGCATACCATAACTTCCACATACAAACTCCGATTGACGCGTACCACATGTTCACGAACTTGTATCGACGCGCTCTACAACTTTTGTGAATGAAGTTTTCCGAGAATCCTAGCGTATAAAAAGTCAACCTTGAACCTCCCCCCAAAACCACAGATTCTGAATGATAAAAAGTCTGAACAATTCTACTTCAAATACGATACACGAATAAAGCATAATAACAATTATTCGTACAACTGGTATATTATTAATTACCAAAATTAAATAACAAAAATCCAAGTCATCACGCAGAGGCTTCAATATGTAAGCCCTTACTCTCCCTTAAGCCCATTCTCGCAAGGGTCAAAAGACCCGGGCCGGGATGGCCCTCCAAATAGGGCCAATTAGAGCTGACAAGGGCCGAAAGGGCCTTACTTTGTTTAACGAGAAAAAAAAATATACATTATCTTTTTTTTGGCAAAATGTGGCTCAATGGCTATATGATTTGTATTGGTAGGTAACTCAAGAATCATTTTTTATTGTTGACCCTATTTAATATATACATTTTCTTTAAGTTGCCATAATAACATTTATAAATATTAGTTAAAATAGCTATGTACAATTAATTATCTCTCTAAATCTCCTAAACTTAATGGTTGTTTAACAAAGAAAATATTAAAGAATGTAAAGCTTTCTAAATCAATTACAAAATAATAAAAGAATAAGTTGAATGCTGATAAAAAAGATGAACATATTTAGAAAATAGAAAAAATAGAAAATTATTAGGGCCTGTTAGGGCGGGCTTAAAGGGTCGTGCCGGTCTTGGTCTTTATGGGCTCAAATGGACCGGGCCAGGATTCATTTCCATGGCCCTTACCCTACCCTATTTGAAAAAGGGCCGAGCGGGCTTGAAATGGGCTTAGGGTCTAAGGGCCAAATGATGACCCTTACCCTGATCGTTCTCTCCTTTCAAAATAGACACGCTGCACCACCCAAAATAGGGGTAGCCCTTTGGGCTACTCTCATCCTCTCCTCTCCTTCTGTTTTCCATAATTTTTTTCTCTTAATTTTCTTTTGAGTATTCAAGAAGGACTAACTCAAGTTTCAAGGAATCATCATCAAAAGCACCACACCTCAATCTTGAGTAGTTGGGTGAAGAAATTGTTTGGTTCATACTAGGAGTGACCAAGTTAACTCTCCCCTCTTTTCCTTATCATCTCTTTCATATTTTTCTATATTTTTGATGATTTATTTAAATATGGATTGTGAGTAGTTTCTTTAGGAAACTAGAGTTTGAGCTATAGCATGGATTTTATGTAATACATATGTTTTAATTCAATGGTTTTCAGTTTCATGTATGACATATGTTCTGGTCTATAATATTTGACTTAGATGCATGACTAGAAGCTTGATTAACTCTTGAATGTGTGGATGAGCATGTCTAGAACAAATTAGGGGACCTAATCACTTCTATAATTTATGGGTAGGACACTGGTTTAGAATCAGTTACAATACCAATTTTGATTATCGTATTGGCTAGCTTGGGAACTTTGATTCTAGAACTCTTCGCCTTCTGGTGCAACTAGAGGCCCTAATAAGACTCTAGATTGTCCCAATTGAGTTTCGACTACACTTGATCTAGATTAGGAATACAATTTAAGGAATCTAATGATCCATGTGCCTTGAAAAACCTTTGGTATGGTTATTGATGCTATTATGAGTTGAATGACCAGTATAGGGACATATTTGTGCATTGAATTTGGATAGAAGGACACCCTAGTGACCTAATTTTCATTTCTTGAATTTTCTTGCATTTTATTTGTAAATTTAGTCACGTTTTATTTTATATATTTAATTTTGGTTGCTTAGGAAATCAATTTATGAAATTCAATGAACAACTCGTTGTAAATAGCCATCAATGGGCTCTTAGTTTTTATTAGACTTCGGTACAAATAAAAGCTTAGCATTGTTAAGATTTGGTACCTTAGATTATCATTTTTCTTTGTTTTATTTTTCTTTGGTGTGCCAAGTGTCTTTATTTCTAGGGCTGGGCAGGTAAAACCGAAATACTGGACTACGATGATGGACCTTCTGCTAAAGCAAACCCTATGGAGTTAATGCAGCCGTAGTCTATATAATGACAGACAAAACCCAGAAGTATGGTTGCACTTTCCACTCTACAACTTCGATTTTTTTTTTCTTCTTCTTTTGGGTTTGTCCTGGATTGGGCCCGGTCCCGCCCTGGTACCGATCGGGTTCAGGCATGTCGGGATCACTTCTCAAAATAGCCTAAAACCGTCTCGGCCCGTCCCGACGAATATTTCCGGGTCCGGGATCTGGATTATCAAGATTTTGGCCCGTCCAGGCCCGTGCCCAGCCCTATTTATTTCCTATTATCACTACTACAAAAAGTGTATCAGACAACGGATTTCTGTTGTCTGATGAAGAAGTCCACAGTTGTCTAAGTCAGTGTTGTGTGATTGAAATATCACACAACGGTGATCCCACTATTGTCTGATTATAGTTTACTCAACAGAAACAGTTATTTCTATTGTGTGAATTCTGTGCAGGCATGTGCCTACGATGGCATGCACGGGGATGCGTCGAGCCATTCAGAAAACAGAAGAGTAATACTTGCTATCGTCTGAAATTCATAACACACAACAATTATAATTCTTTTTTTGTTGTGTGAGATTCATAACACACAACAGCTATGATTCATTCTTTGTTGTTTAAGATCAATAACACACAATAGCTATAATTCTCTCTTTGTTGTCTGAGACACATAACACACAACAACTATAACTCATTAATTGTTGTCTAAGATTCATAACACACAACAACCATAACTCTTTCTTTGTTGTCTGAGACTTATAACACACAACATATATAACTCATTCTTTGTTGTCTTAAATAAGTAACAGAAAACCAAAGTGAAATTATCTTCCTTGTCTGTTATTGCATTCAGACAATAGAGACAATTTTATTTCTGTTGTGTGTGATCAATCTCACACAATAGAACTTTGTTTCTTTTGTTGTTGGTTGTCAGTTCACACAACAGCTAGATTTGGTTAGCTGTGGGGTGAATATTATTATCAAATTAGCTAACAGCCAATGACTGTTGTAGGAGATGCCTTAATTTTGAACTCTTTTGCAATCATACAACACATTGTTTTGTATTGTGTTGTATTACTAAATATTGGATAGTAATTACCACAAAAATAGTACTCTAATCCCTATCATTCAATTACCATTTTTCAAACATCCATACATTTAAGTAACTAGATAATGTCCAAACAAGAAATCATTCCTAGCTAGCTACACTTGAATCAAAATCTGATATAAAATCATTCCTAGATATCATTCCAATTGTTGTTCCATTAACAATTACTTTGCCACCTGATCTACAACTGCTTTGATGAGCTCCTGAATATCAACCTCTTCATTTTTTGCATCATTTTCTGCTTTGATGGAATAAGCCACTTTGATACATCAAACAAACTTCAATTGATTCACCATATACAATTTATAAGCATTGAAACAAACTTCAAGTGATTCACTGTATTCTTGTTACAAAATCGGCATCACAAATCAAGACATAAAAAAAAGTGAGGAAACCAGAAAGCAATTTTAGGTACCTTCCGTCCATGCCAATGATCATGATGGTATTCTTTTGCTTGCCAGACGCAACAATATGCTGCAGACCTTCCTAATATATAAAGTGAAAGTAAGTTGTGCAAAGTAAGTTATTGCACATACTTCATATATAAGCCTGGTGAGGGATGACATTATTAATATGAAAAAATCTATGGTTAGAAAGATAGCACTACTAGAATAATGCTATTAGACATCACTACTATTAAATCGGTCGGGATTGCACCCTATGTAAAAAAAAGTCTTAACATCAGTTTATGAAATAAAGGATTTCTATTGTTATTATTAACATCAGTCATAAAATTAACGGATGTATAAAGTTCCATTCAAAAACTTTTTTAAAACTCGGAGAGACTAAGTTTGAAACTTTTGAGAAATGCGGGGACCAATTATTTCATTCCCCCCAACACTTTCTATTTTTTTCACTTTGTCTGAAGCTTTCGATCCCTAATAACTCATGCTCTTGACTTTAACACCTCCTTCACCTTGGCGACCTTGTTCTCCAACCTAATCCGCCCCTGAGGTCGTTTTCCAACTTGAGCTCCTTCTCCGACCATCACCTCCTCCAGCTCATTCTCCGACCTGAGCTCCTTCTCTGACCATCGCCCCTCTTCAAGCTGGTTCTCCAACCTGACCTTGAGTTCATTCTCCGACTTGAGCAGTATTGAGCTTTTTCTCCAACCCGAGCCACCTTGAGTCGTTCTCTCTCTTCTCTTCACCAATACAATCACTAATTAATCTTTTCTCAAATTCATCGTTTTCTTCTGTTTGTTGGGCTTGTCATAAGGAAGCTCAACTCAACAACGCCGAAGCTCAGCTTGACTTTCCTCCATCCTTCCCCTAAAATATCATGTCATAGACAGACCGAGCTCAGCTTGACGACGCCGGAGCTCAACCCGGTCACGTTCAAGATCAATTTCACCATGAAGGTAACATTTATATTTAGTATCTTAGGAATTTCAGATTGGGTTGATGCTCTTTTGAGTGATTGGGCTGTTAAAAGATTATTTTAGGTTGTTGTTTGGTCTCTGGGGCTGGTTTTTTGAGATCCGAGATAAACAAATGATTTTAACATTTGATTGTGTTAATAGGTTTGTGATTGATCCACCGGAGCATTGTTGGAATCGAATTAATTGTTGGTGGGCTTGGTTGGGTTGGCTGTATATCTTTGGATGGATCTAGTTATCACCGTAGAGCAGGATCGGCTTGTGAGCTGTAGCCGACTCGTGTCTGGGTTTACTCAAAATCGGATTTGCTTACACTTGGTTGTTTGGTTAGCTTGGTTTAATATAGGTTGAGAAAATTGATTTGGGTTTGCGAATTCTGATTTGTTTTTAGAATCCAAATATATTTTGATTGTAGGAAATAAGCTAATACATGAATTTTGGGGGTCAGTTCTGGGGTTAACTTTTGTTCTTTAAGCTGATGCTGTTTTTGAAGGTTATGATTTCCGGTGCACTAGCTTTTGGGAAAGGTAACCATTTTCATAGGGATTGTAATTGGAGACTAGGGACCTAAGTAGTTTACATTTTCATTGCTAGGATTGATATATGAATCATTTATAACTTACTAGCTTCCTCTTGGTTCTTCAGTTTGGATTGGTGCACAGATCAATAGGGGACCTTCTAAGAGCTGAAGTGTCATCTGGGACTGATATTGGAAAACAAGCCAAAGAGTTCATGAATGCTGGCAAGTTGTTTCCTGATGAAAACTTCACAGCTATATGTATTCTATGCATTCACATGAGTTAGAAATATTACATTTTTCACGACTCCGTTATCTAATTGGTAACATAATCTATTGTGTAGTTGGTGACATCACAATTATCATGAGAAGATACACAAGAAAATGGGTGGCTTCTGGATGGATATTCACGAAGTGTAACTTACTCAAACATAATGAAAAGGGTAACTTAGTTACTGTTCTCATTTTTTCTTTTATTTTTATTGTATGAATATGTGTAAGCAGTTTGCACTTTATCTTTTGAATACATAGACTGATGGAAACCATCCTAAAGAAGTAATTTGAAAAACTCCATTTTGTCTCAAATGCTGAATGATAAAGAAAGGAAGAGGAAATTAGGTAAGCCTCTGCTGCATCTAAGTACTTTCTATGAGTTTTCCCTAAACTAGATGATTATATTCTAGAGGGATGGTGTTAAACCTTGCTATGAGGTATTATAAAACTTATCTGGAGATGAGTTGTTCTCATATACCAATGCAACTTTTTTTTTTCCCTGTTCTCGTGAAGGAGACTGTTGATTGGTTTCTGGTGACTATTTTTGAAGAGAATTATGATCTAGTATCACTTAAATTTGAAAACTTACTTTAATTTGGCTATTTGTTTTGTTTCAGGGAGTAGCTTAAGTCTATCATCTTCCGTCCAGGTAAATTTTGGCTATACTGTGCAATTTTCTATGGTTGATGCCCAGATTCTATTCAACGTTTTGATGAATATTTTATGTATCTCCTTTTATACTCCATTAAAGGTCAAGCTCTTGTCATTGAGGTGGCTGCCTAGCTATAATGCATGCAGTGATCTTTTTCTTTTGTCTGCATATAAAAAAGTCTCACAAGTCTAGAATGCTGGCGGAGGAGCAGACGGAAGTTGAGAATTCCCTGGGTGGAAATTCAAAAGAGATTCTTTTTTATGAAAAGAAGGTATATAGTTTTCTTGTACCAAGGATAGATGAAGTTGTTTGTGTTTATCTGTACTTATCCATTTTTGAATCTTAATGGCAGAAATCCTTTGTATCTGCTGGTCATCTTTTGTTGGTTTTTTACCCTTTAAAGTACTATGGATGCAGCTAGACATGGTTAAATTCTGCAATGGCACTGTGAGTGTCAAACTTTGTTCTAATTGTTTTTTGTTCTTGTCTTACCTAATCTATTTGGTTTGCTTACAAGATATATGGTTTCAAAATATAAGTTAGATATTCAGTTTTGGTCAATCATAAGCTATCTAAATATACACAATTGCACTCTTAGAGTGGAAATGTCTTAGAAAAAATAAAATTATAGTTGGATTATGAGAGTTCTAGTCATTTATATAGCTCTAGTCTAGCAACAATAATCAGTTATCAAAGAGTTGTTTCCTAATGTAGTATTGAAAGTTAATGTACTGTGTATTTTTATTGATCAGCATTCTTTTAGCCTTTCAGATGGAAATGGTTTCAAGACCAGCTCTATGAGACTTGGAGTAGATGTTATGGTCTTCCGTCGCCACAGGTCTGATGACTCCTTAATTACGTATTATTTCACTTATTGAAGATTGAAGAATGCTTTTGTATAGCAGCATAAGTGAAGTATCCATTTAATCCTTAATTTATTGATTTTCAATGAACAAGAGGTCCCCTTCCTTAAGATTTCCTTGCAAAAGATATTCATATGAGTTTGAGAGAGTAAAGAAAGATAACTCTGATACTGGTAGTATTGTTAAATTCTCTAAATACTGTTCAAAAAGGGGGATTGGTAACTATTTTTTTTATGAAGAAACCAATTTACAGTTCCATGTACTAATCTTGGTTGTATTAGGAAGAGGGATCTTTTATCCTCTTTAGTGTCGAACAGATTCCGGTACAACTGTTTCTATCTCAATTACTAGAATGTGGAGAAAACCATCAGCGTATTGGAATTAGGATACAAAACCTTTCCTAAAAAATAGTGATAACCACCTGAAAATAGAGATAGTGCTTATTTCTGTATCTAGACAATTAAAGTATGAATATATAGTCAATTTTTGTTTATATTGGTGGTGTACCATTCCAGGTCACTGACTCAAAGTGTTGGAATCCTTTCATATACATTTTTGAGTCGGATGAGCTATGATGACATACTTGTACCAATGGTGAGTTTGTCAGGACACCTTATATATGTGGTACTTTATGCAATATTAAATTGGGTAGTATAACATGGTGAACATGATGTTCTATTATCCTTTCTGATAGTTAAAAATGGCCTAAAGCTGAACATCATTGTGATCATGTTCATAGTTATATTCCTAACGCTAACACAGGTTGGTACTTTGACGTGCTTCACTGTGTCACCTTGTTGTTACCATAAACAAGACCACCAAAGTAATCTATATGCATAGTTGTTGGATCAGGGTTTGACCCCACCTTTTGTTATATTAATTTTATTTTTGGGTTAATTCAATAGGTGTAGCTCTGATTATACTTTTACTTTCTTTAATAGTCCTCTTTATATAGGAATTGCAATGACAATAATGCATATTATAGGTGGATTATGAGTTTAACATTAGTATGTGTGACAGGTTATAAATACTATGTTTGGGATAGGAAAGGGTATACCCAACAACAACTTGACGAGGTCCGTATTGAAGTAGCCGACTACTTACAGACTCTGCTGTAGGTTCTGACCAGTTTCTTGATTTTGAGTTAGGCTAGCTTTTGATTAACTTTTTGTAGCAATTATGAACAAACATGAATACTGATTGCAAGGCTAGCCTTGTAATAGGTGAATTGGGGTTTTATTTTGCCCATTTTGTAAACTGTTAAGGATGATGATTTCAGATATAATAGCTCAATATTCAAATCACTCCTGTCAACTGTCGAAATTGCATAGTAGTAGCTACATATTTTGTGGACATCATCCTCTTTATAGAATGTGATGTCTAGATATAAAGTTGAAATAAGTTTTAACCATAAAAACTGATTTCCAGTAATAGAGATGCATCAGTTCCAAAATGAAAGTCGATGTTACTAAAATATATAGATGTCGATTTCTTGTCAAAAACGATATATTATTGAGTACTAGACATCAGTTCCAAAATGAAAGTCGATGTTACTAAAATATACAGACATTGATTTTTTTGTCAAAAACGATATATTACTGAGTACCAGACATCGTTTCTTCAATAGAAACGATGTGCAATAGATAATTAACATCGTTTTTTCTTTACACACTGATGTTAATCTAAGTAAATATATCGGTTCATACAATACTAGACTTTGTATATTGAATCTAAAATCGTGGTATATGTGGTAAATTATGTTTCAAAATCATGAACAAGAAATGTTTTATGGGAACCGATGTCTATAACAGTATCAGTCATCGTTTCTTAAATCAATAACGATGTTAAAACGCAAACTTGTGTTGTATGATCTATATTTCTTTAAAAATTAAATACAATTAAATGAGTGTTTAACAATAGTAAAACATGCAAGTTTGTTATCATTTAAACCTATTTACATCGATTTATAATTAGGAACTGATGTGAAAAATAATACTAGACATCGGCTAAAAACCGATGTCTGGATTTTCCGGATCTTTCTCAACACCCACACAGTGGTTTTGTTCTTAAACGCCTTCTGAACTAATTCATAAGTCCATATCAGACGACAAATTTTGTAAAAACGTCTAAAAAAATAAAAATTAATCAGACGACAGAAAAGTATGATGTGTAGTGTGAGAGGCGTCGTCTGATTCAATTTTTGTAGTAGTGACAGTTCATAGTGTCATTTCAAGATCATATTATAACTACTATGAACACCCAAGTCCAAACCCATCAAACCAAACAAGGACAACTGCACTGACTTAGTAGAGATAAAACATGCAAAGAGTTGAAAATACAGGATAGTACTTACAGCTAACATTAGGATATGTAGATCAATATCAAGAATCTATCGTCAAGTTTATTTAACGCAATTCTTAGCTTATCAATGTTAATCTTGTCCTTGTTGCAAGTATCCATGATCTTAATCCCTCTTGCATGCCAGCAACTTCTGCTTGTGATAAATGCCAAAAAAAAAAGATGGTAAGGAATCATATAAATCACACAGTTGAGCAAACAAAGCAAATGCAAACACACACAGAATCATTTGCCCAGACCGTCCACCCAGTCCTGCTACCCACTTCTACTAAGGCTGAGCTTAATAGGAGCAAGAGACTTGGTGGCAACAACCAGAATGAAATATTATTTAATCGTGGAAATGCCATGTCAGGTGCACCTATCAGAATCGAAACAAACCAATTACCAAATCCACCTATCATCGCCGGCATAACCATAAAAAAGATCATTAAAAAAGCATGAGCAGTTATTAAAACATTATAAAGTTGATGATTCCCCCCAAGAATTTGATCGCCGAGTCGTGCTAATTCCATACGAATCAGTACTGAGAAGCATGTGCCCATCACTCCAGCAATAGCACCGAAGATGAAATATAGAGTCCCTATATCCTTGTGGTTAGTGGAGAACAGCCATCGTGTCATAAAATGCATAAACACACACACACACACACCATTCTCAAAGTAAATAAATTGAAAGGAATTAATCATACACACACACACCATTCTCAAACACACACAGAACATTTGCCCATGCATCCATCACATCAGACCCATATTTCCACAACCTCATCGTGAAAAGCTAAAGACAATATCGAAGTTCATTGATACGCTAAAAGTAAGCATATAATTTAACCCTAAAAATATCATCGTTAGTATACGGTAAATAGGGATCGTTCTAATCCGGGGATTGAGGGTACACCTGTCATTTTAAAACAGTTAAAGAATTAATAAGAATATAAAGTATAATATTTACAAAAAAAATAAAACAAAGGATATATACAAAATACAAAATAAGGGGGGACTTAACAATTAGGGTTTCAAAATTAAGATTAACAAAATAAAGAAAATACAAAAACACATATACAAGAAGGAAATGTAAGAAACAAAGATCAAAACCAATTCCATGTAAATTTGATTCAAACCCTTTAATCGATCATCTAAGTCATGAGAAAGAAGTTGATCATGTGAAACATTTGAAGCAAATGATTTCCCATATTTTACTTTCCTTTACTAATTAACCTAGTGAAAGCACTTAGATCAATCTTATTAAACATGCAATCAAAGTCTAGAAGGCTAGCTAATCAAAACATGTTCAACGCAAGAAGCATAGAGAAAGGTTATCAACTTAAGTGCACAACCTAGAATGAATAAGTTCACCTATTTGCAATCCTCTTCAATTGAATTCGACCTTTGTCTAAAGCCTTTACTACTTTTGATTTAAGTTCACAAAACTATTAGGTGAATCGTTAACTTAAATCTAGCACCAATTACATGCATATATCCTAAGTTGGCCACCAAAGAACACAAACATATAAAAGTTTTCTGTAAAGCAAATTCAATCGAATAAACTCACATAAGCAACTTAGAATCACAATCATAGAATTCGAAAACTTTATTTAAACATAGAATTGGGCTTAAACTTTGCCCTAAACGTTATTGTTAACTAGAAACAAGTTCCTACGAAATCAAACAAGGAAATCAAAAGATTACAAGGAAAAAAGAATGAATTACACAGTGAGGGGAGATGGAGATGGAGAGCTTGAACGTTGGATCTTGAATCTTGGAAGCAAGTCTTCAAGGTGGATGATGGAGGCTAAGGTTCACGGCTCCTTCTTCTTCTTCATCTCCTTGCTTGAAAACGCAGAACTTGAAACTAGAAAGTGGAGAGAGGGAGAGAGTTTTAACGTTATGGGAGTATTTTCTGAATGCAGAATGTGTGTTGAAAATATCAAGCATAGGGGGGTTTATATAGGGGACGTTGGCCTTGGTCTCCAAGTCTTCATGAATCTTCTATTATTTTCCAAGGAATTATCAGAAAATGCCACATAACTTCAACCAATCACAAATTGCCATGTAAGCCCTATTGTGTTGTCCAACCAATCAAAACTCTCAAAAATAATTCCCTAGTGAATAGTGCTGAATTTCCATGAATATATTCTGATTTTTCTCTTTAATTTCGGCCAAAATTCCTTTAGGGAATGTAAGAATGAATCTGGACTTGTTTTTGAACCTTCTCTTCCTTAAATCTCTCTATGGACTACCTTTAACATCATCCCCTTGATTTTCTCTTGATTTTCATGGCAAAAATCTGACTTATTCTTCCAATAATATCTCCTTGTTTTTCATGGCAAAAATCTGATTTATTCTCCCAATAATATCTCCAACGTGATCTTCTTATAATTCTCCCTTGAGAATTAATGACAAAATGCATAAATCCTCCAAAAATATCTCTTTGTGCGTCACAAACCCTAAATCATATGGGCTTTTATCCATTTTACCGAAATCCACAATAATCATCTTGGGCCTTCTTGCGTCATCTTCAAGCCTTAAGGTCTCCTAGCGTCATTTCCTTTCATTATTTCGTTCATGCTTCTTGGTTGGCTTAGGAGTCTTGCTTTGTCAAAGTTTCCTCTTCCGAACAGGATTCCTGGTTGAAACAGGAAAACTTCTTTTCTTCATTTTAGCTCATTTATGCAGCCCTTTGTGCCTTATCTTCACTCCCTCCAACGTTCTCTAGCTTCTCTTTCCATTTCTGAGCTCATTTCAGCTCATTTATTCCAATGACCTGAAAATAGAAACTATTACTAAAAATAGAAATTTTCTAAAAACAAGAAATGGAAACTTTCCTAAACTAAAATGGAAAAACTTTCTAAAAATGAAAAATAGAAACTTTCTACAAATAAAACAGGAAACTTCCTAAAAATAGAAAATAGAAACTTTCCTAAAGGAATAACTAAATAAATATGAGGAAATAACACTTAAAACGTCGCATTAAAATGATCCTATCATTCATCAATATGGTTTTCAACTTCTCTACTCTTCTTTAGTGGACACATAGTGACCTATTAAAGTGAGACCCCATATTGTGGTTATCTTCTACAACCTTAGTACGAATATTTTTCATGTTCAATGCGAATATTATTGTGTTTAATGACGTTCCAACATATTTGTATTTTGAATTTTGGAATCTGATCCTATATGCTTTCATCTCACTTTTGCTGTATAAATAGGTCCATGTTCATACTTTGTATCCCACAATCTTCCCACTCTATTTTTGAATAGCTCTGCTTTCTTATTCTCTCATCATGTGTCTTAGGTGCCTCTCTATTGGTCATGGAAAGAAAATTGTTGTCGTCGATGAGCTTAGCCCCAATCGTCAGTCTCCTACTCCAATTGCGATCACGTCTTTCAGCTCTTCGAACATGTTTCTCCTTTTTCTCTTTTTAACTCTTCTTTTGGCTTTCACTTGAATGGTTTTGTTCCATCTGATTTTATTTCTCTTTTCCCAGGTCTCATCTGCTTTCAAGGAGATCCCCTTTTAGGATGATGTTTACATGTGCATCAAGGACGTGCTAGACAGTTCTAATAATGCTGATGCCAACATTTCTCTTATCTCAAGGTGTGGTATTGGTTACAACCGTCCCCGTTGTTGCAATCTGAGTATTGATAGGATCAAGAGTCCTGAACTATGTCACCTCAGAGTCCTTCATTTTGCATGACTGGCTCGAGTACGCCATGTCAAAAATTTACTACCTAAAGGCAAAGATTTGTAATTTGTACCCGCAGGTTAAGTGCTCGAGGGGTCATACTGAACATCTAAAGATTGAGCTTTGCAAGTGTTATATGCAGAAAAGGTTCCTGGACAAAGTTCATTTTGAAAGCCGTGAAGACAGGTAGTGTATTATATTGAACTTCCCTGGGATTGATGTGTTTCTCCTACCATACTATGTTAGCCCTGATGGTGCTCCCTGCTTTGAGGTCTCACAACTATTAGCCCCGGCTGTTTTATTTTAACTTCAACTTTTCTCTTTGGCGTTCAACATATGAAATAATAATATTGCGCGAGAAGCACTAGTTCTAATTTTTTTTTTTCCTTGGTCATTCTGTTCCAACAACATATGTTTTTCTAATAAGCACCTCAATTTCTTTTGGAGTCATACTCTATCTCATCAAGGGGTCATCTATATGTGTCTTGATGAGATAATGTTTTGATTTTCTACCAATGCAAACTTTTAATTGTTGAATGTACCAAAATTTATACTACCTCAGGCGCGATCGTCACCTTAAGCATGCTTGTTCTCGAGAATTTTCTTCTTTGAGCGTTTTTTTCCAGGTTCATAACCTTTTTCCTTCGTCAAGAGCTTTTCCTTATCGATAATGTTTGTCAAGAGCTTTTTTGTCGTACGTGGAGAACTTTTTCCCATTGGTGATGAATTTTCCATTTTAAGAACTTTTCCTCATCGATTATATTTTTTCCTCATCGAGAGCTTTTCTTCATTGATGATGCTTTTTCCACATCGAGAGCTTTTTTCCCCATCAAGAGCTTTTCTCCCTCAAGGATGTTTTTCTTCGTTGGGAACTTTTCCTCATTGAGGATATTGTTTCTTCGTCGAAAGTCTTTTTACTCCCAATCTTCTCCCCTTGTTTTTCTTATCTGTGAATTTGTAAGCAGAGGAAGAAATACAATTATTGTGAGAATTTCAATAACAATAAAAAACACTAGTATATTCAGAGTTCGAAGAGGTCGAAACCAAACCGTTTATGATAAATTCATGTTTTGCTCTCAAGTCAAAGAGTTGGTTTCTGCATGTAGTTGCCCCTATTCCCTAAGTCAGCATTTAATTCATATTGGTAACCGACCTCATTAGTTGTTTCGATCACCAGCTTCACACAACATTTCGGTCACCAGCCTTGTCCTTATGATTCAGCCACCGCTATTATGTATTCATTTCGGTAGCCGGCGTTATAAATTCACTCTGGCCATCTACCTCAGAGATTTATATCAATCACTGGCCTTGCTGTCAAATTTAGGTCGCCGGCCTCATGTGTTACTTCAGCCATCGGCCTTGCAATTACAATTAGGCTACCGACCTTGTACATATATTTTGGCCACCAGCCTCATGCAAATGAGATCCGTTAGAATTACTCTAGCTTGCGATGAGGATTTGCATGATCATGAAATTCCATAATCTAAGGAAACACCCTTTTATTCATCTTGGCAACTAGCCACAAATACAATTCAAATACAAAGAGAAGAGAAAAACTGGAGAGCTATAACTAAATTAGACTACTCTCCTCTAAGTTACCTGGGATGTTTCCCCCATTTGCAGTCCTTATTAAGTATAATATTTCTTCAAGTAAATTACATTCTAGAGTCGAGAGAGTGCGCGTCCCATGGTGTAGTTGTGAAGTCAGTCCCATACAGGCTTGAATTTTCCGGCGCTGTGATCTTTGATGTCCTTGACCACCCCTTTTAGTATGAGTTCCCTTTCTTTGAATGTGCAGAGCCGAACTCAATTGTTGAAATACCTAACCACCTGGTTCTTATAATTAGTGAGATGAATTTACGCGGCTTCTCATTTCTCTTCGAGGAGATCTAAGTGTGCCTTGCTATTTGCTCCTCATTGTTTCCCCTCTATTGTAAGAGTCCTAAGTGCTGGAATGATAACTTCTATGGGGATGGCGACTTCTGTTTCCCCTCTTCGTTCCATTTTCCTCTCTTTCATTCTGACGCTAGTCAAAAATCGTTCGGTTCATTATCTCTACTTGGTCATTCCCCAACAGGCGAAGGGCCATGTTCCGGTTATTGTGTGGAGCCCTTATACTGGTGACTGGTTTAACAACGCGTGCTTTTGGCATTTCTTACATTCCTATCTTATTTTCTACTTCATGTGAGAGATATGACTAGTAGTATCTCTAAGATAGTATTTTATGTGTGAGGCTCCTGCCTCCAGGGTACGCTCTGCACGTTCCTTCATGGATTTCCTTTAGGACGAGTTTGACATGAGAAGGTCCTAAGCATTTGAGATAGGGTTCGATGATTAAGTATCTTGTGGCCTTTATCCTGAGCTTTCTTGCCTCGGTTGGGTCTTTCAGTTGGATTCCATATTTGAGGTCATTATTGTTTGGGATTGATTCGACCACCATAACCTGTCGTCAAGGCCTGTTTTCATTGATGCTTGGGCTTTCAATTTATTCTAATGAGGTTGGTGGACTTTTATGCAACCTAATGGCGCTTTGGCCAATTCGTGTGGTTGGAAATTCTTCTCACGCGGTACTTTTACTAGTGACAACTGTACAAATCGCTGCATCAACTCTCACACCAAAACACGATATATAGTTGAACATCTGCTCATCTTTGGCCATGTATTCCTTGTTGGAGAATCTAATGACAGACTATACGTTAGAGTATACTTGTAGGCTTTAGATGCGGAGCTTCTTGGTGATGTTTAGGCTGGTGACCAGCGCTTCATATTCTGCCACATTATTTGATGTCAGAAAGTCAAGATGTATGGTGTATGATGCTTGCTCCTGTGTCACAGAAGTTTGATGCGTCGTCAACATACATTTTCTATATTGGGTCCTTCCATGCAACCTTAACTATAGGGGATGGGAGATGCCATTCTATAAGAAATCGACAATTGTTTGTTCCTTGGGTGCTGATCTTGGTTTGTATTTGATACTGAATTTACTCAGATAGGCAAATTAGGTTTCGAGAGGATGCCTCAGATGGGTAAATTTGTATATACTGTTATTCTGTGTCACTCATAGTATTGTAGGAGTTTCTGGTTGGCAATGACAAAGGTGAGCAATACCTTCTCAGGTGGGGAATATCTTGTTTCGATGTCGAGTAAACTACGACTCGTAAATGCCACAGCCTCTTGACGATGTGCGTCATCTATGAATAATGCAACACTAGTTGCATCATCTGAAATCGCCAGATAAAGGAAAAAGGATTCGCCCTTGCATGGGATAGTCGGATAGATAAAAGTTGACTGCTTGGGACCCCAAATGTCAGCTTGTTTATTCTTAAGTGCCTAAAGAAATGGTTTGCATCGATAAGTTAAAGTAGAGATAAAGCGACTTAGTGCAGCGATGTACCCTACCAGCACTCATATATCTATTTTTGTTTATAGGTCCCACATCTATAAAATGGCTTGCATCTTTTCGAGATTCAGTTCGATATCCTTTTGCTTATGATGTAGCCTAAAATTGTCCGGACAACACTCCAAATGCGCATTTCGCGGGGTTGAGTTTCATGCCAAATGATCTTAATTTTGCAAATGTTTTCTTCAAGTGTTTAGTGCAGTCCCTCCGATGCTTACTCTTGACCACCATTTCGTCGATATATACTTCCATAGTTTTCCAAAGATGCTCTTTGGACATTCGGTTAACGAGCCGCAGTTAGGTTGCGCCGATGTTTGTGAGCCTGAATGGCATGATGGTGTAATAGTAGAGGTTGCGGTCGAAAATGAAGATAGTTTTTTCTTGGTCTTTGAGGGCCATAGGTATCTGAATATAGCCAGAATATGCGTCTAGGTGGTGTCTATGAACTGATCAATTTTTTAGTGTGGGTAAGCATCCATCTGACAGGCTTTGTTAAGGTTGGTGCAATCCACATGGTAGGAGCATATAATGCGATGTTTAAAATGTTTATTTTTCATACTTTGTTATGCTTTTACCTTTGAAATACAGTGTTTAACTTAATTTTAGTTTTATAAGAACAACTAAGCGTACAAAGGAGCTAAATGACACATATTAAGCATGTGATGACACAAAAACTCTGCATGAAGGAATGGAGGAGGAGAAAATGTCATGTGCTAGGCACATGGACGCTGAAATCCCTATATTTTAGTTAAGCATCATGTGCGTTTTGAATGAGGCATATGAGATTTACATGAAGTGTGCAAAGCATTGTGGCATCCTAAGTATGTGCAAGGGATGATGTGGAGATAAAATCTTCTAAGTTTTAGGGAATTAATTTCCTAAAATGTCTCTTAAAATCTTCTAAGTTTTAGGGAAAGTTATTATTCACTTTTCAAAGCTTAACAAAATAATAGTAAACGTTTTGAGATTTAATTCAAAGTAGTAAAAGCTATTAGCAGTAAACGTTTTCTTATGCGGACTGGTCTCGCCCCTTCCTATTTTGTGGGGAGGGCGCTTGATTTCCATCGTGTACAACTTCTTATAAAGTAGTTGGTCACTTTTAATTGAGATGACAAGTTTGCAGTCATCAGAAATGAATTTCAATACTTTGCATCTAGTTGAAGCTTTGGCGCCCATCTTGTGTAACCAGTCTCATCCCATTATGGCATTATATGCTAATTGCTTCTTAACGATGATGAAGTCAATGATGATTGTCTTTGCCCTTAGAGTGAAACTTCACCCACTGGCCATGTTTTAGAACCTTCAAATGCCGTTATGGGTGCTCTATAGGGTTGGATTAGCTTTCTATCTAGTTGAAGATGGTCGAATGCATCCTAAAAAATTACATCAGCACTATTGCCTTCGTCAACCATCACTCGCCTCACAAGGTGATAATTGGCTCAAGGGGTGAGTTGTGTGGCTCCAGTAATCTTGCACACTCTTCGGATCTTTTTTGCACATCTAGTCTCTAACATAAGGCAGACTTCTTCCTCTACTGTTGTGTAAGGGGCCCCATGTGCGGCTAATATTTCTCTAATGATCGGCCCTTGATTATTCACCTTTAGCTGTTCTCCAACCATGTCTGCTATCTTTGCGGTGCCAAATTGGTATTGTTGTACTTTCCTGCCTTCATCAAGTCCAAGATTGCAGGTTTTAGTGCTTCACACTTGTATAGCCCGTGTCCCTGTGCCTCATGTAGTGGACAATATTTAGCCCCCTCTGTTAGATCCTTGGATTCTGTTTAGGTCCCTGGTGCCTCATGTTTAGCTCCGATGCCCCTTGGCTGGTGGTTATAGCCTAACGTAGCTCTGATATCATGTATTGGAATAAACATCAATGTTATCCTCAATTTAATCACCCGAACTCAAACCCAATGGGTTTTATAGTTGTGAGATTTTACCATCAAGCCTCGATGAGATAACGTTTTAATTTTCTACCAACGCAGACTTTTAATTGTAAAATGTACAAAGATTTGCACTAACTTCAGGCGCGGTCGTCACCTAAGCATGTTTGTTCTCGAGAAGTTTCTTCTTTGAGTGCTTTTTTTTCCGTGTAGAGAAATTTTTCCTATTGATGATGTCTTTTCCTCATCGATGATGTTTTTTTTCTCATTGAGAACTTTTCTTCGTCCATGATGTTTTTTACTTGTCGAGAGCTTTTTTTCCTCTTTGATTGCTTTTCCTCATCGATGATTTTTTTTATATATGAAGGGGGCATTGATGATGAACTAGGTCTTTGAATGGTTAGTTCAAGGTCTTGTGTCTTTGCATCTTGTGTCGTTGTGATACCGGTTATTCATCCTAAAGCTGCGATCATATCTTCTAGTGTTCTCTCTTTCTACACCACTAGAGGCAAAGATGGCTGTGATCCCAGCTTCTTGTGCGTCATTTGCTCACTCAATCTTGATTTCATCCTCGACTTGTGAAACAATGTCATTCATGTTCCTTGGTGAGTCATGTAACAGGTTTTCGTATAACCGAGGACCACGCAACTGGGCTCGATCAAATCAACTCCCTCAACTCTCTTTCCAGTTGAAGCCCTCAAGAAAAACTCACCTTTTTGTTTGGTCTTTGGTGAGTATCATTCTTTCCTTAACACTGTGTTTATTTTTTGTTGTTGTTACAAACTCTTGCAGATTACAACTTGTCACTATTGTTGTTGGAACCTTGTTACTTTAACTTTGAACTTCTCATTCTTTTTGATGTGTTAGATTTATGCTAGACCATGGCCATCTTGAACATTAAAATCGTGCTTGATCCAAGAGTTTATTTGTTTGACGGTTGTCCAAACATCATGCTTTAAAGCTTCATGTTATTTGAGCTACAAGACCTCCCCTTTTTAGTATTAAAGGATGACTTTTAGGTCTTGAGAAGCTTTAGATACTTTTTGTAGGTGTCTTAGAGTCTACTTAACTAGTCATTTTGGGTACCAAAAGAGCTTTGAACAAAAGAACAACTTTCTGCAATTTTTCAGATTTTAGTACAATCTGACCCAGCTGTATTCATTTCAAATCTGGTGCCAAACTATTGAGAATTTGGGATCAGTTCTTTAAAATATAGTAGACATAAAGATGAACATTTCAAAGTTTGAATCACTCCAAAATAATTTTTCTAGAATTAGTTAACCAATTTTGAAATATGTGGACAGAAGCTGATATTTCTGGAGAGATTCTACACATCGTTTTACTATAGCCTTTAAAACCCTTACTCTTTAAATGGGTTCACTTGAAATCCAATAACCATTTCAATCTTAATGAGTTGGTTGTTAAACCATCAACCTTCCAAATTTTTTCCAATAATTTACCTCTAGTATTTTAAACAATTTTCCTTGACCCTTGACAGTTCCATTTTAAACTCTGTTTCCAACTTTTGACAACTTGTCTTGGAGAGGTGTTTTTACCACTTTTTCTTGAAGACCAACTCCTCCTTGGAACCCAAATGGTCTGGTTATTAGTTAATAAATTAGATTGAAGGAGAGGTTTTCTTCGGAGAGTATTGAGAGTGAAGAGCTAGCATTGTTTATCATGATTTATGTCGCTTATTTGATCTAGGCTCGATACCTTGATAGGATCTTGTGAAGTTGGTGGTTGCTACAAGATTGCATTGAGGCCAAGTGCTGCAAGAGAAAGCTCGAGTTCCAGGTAGGGGATGCCTTTAACTCTATCTATGCTTTTCTTACATATATTATGCTTTATATGAGGCCTCATGCATTTTTTTTGGAAATTATCTGTTTTTACACTTGAAATGGCTTGCGTGGTTGAAGTGATGTGTTGGCAATTGATGGGGATGTAAGACGATGCTTGTTCCTCATTGGGGATTGAAAATCCCGAGCCACCTGTGGTGGGCAGTGTGCACCATACCCTTGTTATTCATTATCCCTTTTGTCTCTAGCCTTGTGATAATTGAATTCCGGAAAGTGATTGGCTAGATGGACAATTATGATGGAAGTTGTTGAAGTAGATCACTTGCCGTGGAATTGTAATTATGTGCTGACGATCACGTGGAATCGCAAACCAGATTTTATCTATTACTTTTTATCAAAATGATATCTCATGTTTTCAAACTTATATATGGGGGCGAGCATGGGCAATGACTGGATGTAGGAGCCTAACCCCTACTTTAGTTTGTTTTACAGGCCATTGTTGTTGAAACTTGGGTAAGGAGAATAATCCTTGGAGGCTATACTTTGTTTTATTTAAAGTTTATTTTTCTCCTTATTTGGCATGTTCGATCTCGTTAAATTTTTATAAAGATATGTATGGTTGATGATGCGTGTGATTGCTTACCACCAAAGTGGAACCATAAGATTAGGACCTCCACTTGGGTTTAGTGGGCTAGACGTAGAAGCCCATTCAATGAACCTAATGTAAACTTGGCTAAGAACTAAAAATGATGTAGTTTCTAAATTCAACACAACACCACCCTCCTTTCCTCTTCCTTGCCTAGTTCGTAATCTTGTGGTTACGAGCCAAGCCCACTATGCAAGCCTAAGAATTTCGGGCTTATAGATTTCTTATTCTCCAACCTAAAGGCCTTGTCTCTTTGAGGAATTCTAGGCCTAAAGCACTTACTCCCTAAGTGTCGCGGGTGCAAGGTTCCTTAGGGAGGTGGCATTGTGGTAATCTGGTCCCCGGGTTGCCATAGAAAAGATGGTATCAAAGCCTACGGTTCTGATAGACCTTGAACTTAAACCTTTTCATTGTGTGAAGATTGATGGATTGTCTTCAATCATTGTTATTAGCATCAACCACACTAAAAGTGTTTTGAAAAATATGTTTTTCAGATTTGAAAGAAAAATGTCCGACTCCTCCATGGATTCCTCTGGCACCAACAGCATAGCTGAATACTATGTGACCGTAGAATTGAAACCCTCCACACGGATTGATGTCCCTCCACCCTTTTCTTCTAGTGGTCTCCCCTCTTCCTCGACTTAGCGTCTGAACGTGAAGGTGCTGGGATGAGGAACCTTATTGCCGAACTTGATGGGGATCTCGAAAGTGTAATGAGGGCGATGAAAGAAGCCGTCTATCCCCAACAAAAGGTCAATTCATTACAGGAGCATATTCAAGAATTCTTGGCGGTGAGAGCTAGACATCCCAACATATATGAAAGCTTAGAGGATCGTAATTATCTATTCATACATGGTCTAAATTCAAGGACGCGAGAAAGGATGACAATGAACTACTCCCGACCTTGGCACGAGGTTGTTAAGGAGGCCGAGAGCGTTGACACATTCTTGGACGAAATATACATTGTGCTCAATGTAGAAGGCAAGGGACGACCACTTCCTCGAGAAATTCAAGCATTCAAAGACCGTATCGATCCTATAAACTATCATATGGAGCTAGTATTTTATCCCTTTGATCCGGAAGATTTAGACTAGAATTTTTGTTATCAGGACGTTTGTGATCACTTTTTTTGACCCTCTAGTCTCTTGTTGCTTTTCGAACTCTTTAAGCTCTCCATTGCTTGTTAAACATTCCTAGGTCTCATCCCTATTTGCTTGGTAATATTCCTTAGTTTGGACTTTGGTGTTTATTTTCTAAAGCAAAACTCGACCTTGCTAAAAAATATTCCTCAGTCAATTACTGAACTGCCCACTTCAAACCTTATCTTGCCCAATCTTTTGATCTTCAAAATTGATCAAATTTTTATATCTTTCAGTTTGGTCAGTTAACTATGGATCTGGAAATTTTCAACTTTTTCTATCGCGAAATAAATTCTGGGTGATTTTTCAAAGTTTGGTCTGCAGTTGATAAAAGATCTCAAAATTCTGGCAGCATTCACGAAACGTTATTGAGATTTGAATCTTATTTTGAAACAAAAACACACACTTTCCTACACTTCCCATTCTTTCCTTCCTCAGACCCAAACAGTATCACGCTCTAACCCTTTGGTTATATCTTGCCTCATTCAATACCTTTTAGGAAACACACCATTCGTTCATCGAGACTGACTTCTTTTTGTTTGACCTTCAAATAGTTAAGGTTTCCCTCACGCTATCTTTCTCCAACTTTTGTTCTCCGAACACTTTCTCGTACTTAGTAGGAGTGCCTTCAAGGTAAGAAATAGGCTCTATACCCAATGAAGATCTAATGGCGAATGGGATCGCCCTCATTAGTTTAAACGCTTTCTTCCCTCCCAAATTTTTTCGTTGCCCAATGTTACTTAGTTTTAGCTGGTGTGTTGTTGGACCTGGTTTCGGGTAAACTATGGGCTATTTTCAAAAGGACTCTTGACAATCAAAAATTTTTAGTGCGTGTATATGTCATGAATAAAATTCACTCTTAAGTATATATTGTTGGATATTCAGTGACCATTCGATGTTGACTATGATAAATGAAGGAAAAGACATTGCCTACATGTGGATGGAAACTGTGAGCAAGTAAGTTTATTTATAACAGAAAATCTCACAAACAATACCTGAACTTTCAGTCACTAATAACTTTCGTACCTCAAGTTCAAAAAATATCAGATTGGCACCTAGACTTTTAACCCCGACCCAATATTGGTACCTGAGAACAGTGAAATCGTTAACAGAGTTAACTTTTAACTAGTCCAGGAAACTCTTTCAAAGTTGGCTTGGCATTAATAACATTATTGAGGAAGAAGAAGAAGGAAGAAGGAAGAAGAAGGAGCAAGAGGAAGGATAAAGAAGAAGGAAAAAGAAGAAGAAGGAGCGAGAAGAAGGAGGAAGAAGCAGAAGAACCAGGAAGGAGGAGGAAGAAGAAGGAAGAAAAAGGAAGAGGAAGAAGCAGGAAGAAGGAAGAAGCAAGAAGAAGAAGGAGAAGAAGCAGGAAGAAGAAGGAGAATAGGAAGAGATTGCATTGGTGGATGTCAATGGAAGAGAGTGGGAAAGTTTTGAGTATGCAAAAGAGGAGGCCTGCTAGTGAATGGTGGAAGGAAGAGTATTGTGATGAGCTAACGAAGAAGATATGAGTGATGTTACTGAAGAAGAAGATAATGAAAATTCTGGGATTGCAGAGAGATTGGTTCATTTTGTTTGGAGAAGATGAACAGTAAAATGACGATGCTACCCTTAAAAAGTTAACCCCACTAATGATTTTACTGTTCTCAGGTACCAATATTGGGTCGGGGTTAAAAGTCTAGGTACCAATCTGATATTTTTTGAACTTGAGGTATGAAAGTTATTAGTGGCTGAAAGTTCATGTACTGTTTGTGAGATTTTCTGAAGAAGATGAACAATAAAATGATGATGCTACTCTTGAAAAGTTAACCCCATTAACGATTTTACTGTTCTCAGGTACAAATATTGGGTGGGGTTAAAAGTCCAGGTACCAATCTGATATTTTTTGAACTTGAGGTACGAAAGTTATTAGTGGCCGAAAGTTCAGGTACTGTTTGTGAGATTTTCCCTATTTATAATACTTTATGTATATTGAAATATAATTTTTTAATCATTTTTTATGCTAATTTGAATTTCTTTTTTTATGAAGTTCAATCAAATTATTTAATGGAATTACGGGTAGACATGGCAAAAACGCACCACGATGGATAAATCTCTCGGTATGTAATTTCATTAATTCTTCACAAAAAATAAGATTCATTGTTATATGCATTTATGTCCACAAGTTTATATAGAAAAATGCACAAGTTGGATTAGCTACACTACTAATTCCACCTCAAGCTATGAGGAATCGACAGAGGGCTAGGAAATTGGCTTTGAAAAGCCTTATCATTGGTTCTGTCATTTTTTTTTGTTTTTTTGTTTTTGGTTTGTTATCATTGGTTATGTTATAAACTATAAGTTGATCAGTTCTTGACATTTACACTTACAATGGGTGCACCAAAACAAGTGGGTGGTGGTGAATGTGGCTACTATGTTATGAGATACATGAAGGAACTGATTGAAGATACACTGCTTTCTTTTGCACAGAAGGTAAGCATTTCGCTTTTAAGTAATAATTTATTTCAAGTTATGTTGTATATACATTGTGCTGTAAAATATGTTTGCATAATTATGCAATGGAGTAGGAAGTCGAAGAGAACCAGCTACTCACAAGAGCAAATTGATGAGGTACGGATTGAATGGAGTGAGTTTGTTACAAGGAAATACTTGTAGATGTTTATGATTAAGCATGATATTTGTAGTGCTGCTTTTTATGGAACAAGTAGTCTTTGTTGATCGTGTGTTAAGTTGGACGGAATTATTTAAGTTTCATTATTTAATATGCAGTAGTACTTTAAGTAGTTTACTTATTGTAGAAGATAATACTTTAACTTTTGGTTTATGAAAGATATATTGCTTAATAAGTTTTTGGTATTTTGATTTCTCTATCATGTGAGTAATGAGAAGAGCATCCATTATTATGTGAATGGATTTATTCATTTAAATATTATAAAAATTGATATTGAAAATAACCTTTGCAGACAATTTGTTTTTAAAGAAACTAATGTTGTACTAACCATTTTGCATCATAATTATCAAGAACTACGAGATCTAAAGTGAAAATGACATTAATTCTAGAGTACATTCTGATGTGCAATCCATATTTGACATCGAAAATTACAAAAAATTCGATGTCATAAGTTTGTACAACATCAGTTTTAGGGTCACTTTGACATGTAATTTGATTAATTTTGCTAGTATTACATAGTAAATAGAACAATAAATCAATTAAATACAAAGGAAAACTCTACTTGCTGATGTTGATACGAAATGAGACATCAGAAGTTTCGGTTTAGACATCGAAATATTTTAATTGTAAAGATTTTTGGCATATGTGTGACATCGGTTACTCTCAAAATTTCAATGTCTGTGTCTTTTATAGACATCAGCTTTCCACCGATGTCTAAGATTGCTATAACAGGTATCACTTAACGAGACATCGGTTGTTAAATGATAAAGACATTAGTTTTGAACCGATGTGTATCAACTATCATGTAGTAGTGAAGACCACTTTGGAGTTACGACTATATGACACTTTCTAGCCATGCTAATTTGAATTTCGAGGGCGAAATCCTTTTAAGGGGGGTAGAGTATAGAACCCGTGAAATTCTGAATGTCACTTTTGGACGAGATAAATTTTCGCGACCTTTGTTTGGCTAAAGACTTTTGGAAATAGTTTGGGCTTGGGCCTTAGGCCTTAGGCCCAAAAATAGCTTAAGATTGGAGTCCCTAATTTACTCTGGACACCCAACAAACGGGTATGCTAGCGAACCTAGCCGAACAAGTTAGTTGACCTTTGACCCGAACATCTTCCTTGATCCAATAAGATTCTTGTAGCTCATGATAGCGTCTTTGCATAATTTTGAAATCTACTTATGCTTGCATTGACCATTTTCTTTTTTTTACTTTATTACTTAACAATTGGTGGAATTTCTACTCGCCTTACCCGACACTTGCCCATCAACTATCTCTCCAACTTTCAAAAACACTATTTATTTACTCTTATTTTTTCAAACTCGAGCAAAATTCCAACAAAATTTACTTTGCCATTTTTCTAGGGGTGGGCGTCTGGACCTGAAAAACCCGAAAACCCGATCCAAACAGAGCCAAAAAGCCTGATTCGGTTCGGTTTTGACTTTGAAAATATCGGTTCCGTCTAGGGCCCGACCTGAATATATTTTCTCGATTCGGTCTCGGACCTCAAATATGCATAGACCAAAAGCTCGAACCAACCCGTATTCAGTTTCAGTTGCCACTGTCTGTCTCAGCCTTTCGAAACCATCTCAGCTTCTCTCACTCTCCTCCCAAGATAGCTCTTCCTCCTCCTCCTAAACCTCCATAAATCGGACCCGACCTCCTCCTCCTAATCATCCTTCTCCTGCTCAAAGAAGCTAGCTCGGATCGTCAACTGGACCCGCATCTTTAGCAACCCATCGACAGAAAATCACCACCTCATTCTAAATCGGCCTGCGGCAGCTCCCTAGCTCACTGTCACGACAAGCAGTATTGAAGCTGAAAAGGAGAGGGCTCGCCGTTTTGCCCACATCGAAATCCCATATGCAAGAAGAAGAAGAGGATAGGAGGGGTCAGATTTTTGGTTTGTAATGACGTAATGGTTTATAATCTTATATCTGGGATTAAAGAAAAGAAAAGTTGTTCAGTTGCTGCCTCACTTCCCAAGGATTAAAGAAAAGAAAATTTGATGCAGCTACCAAGACAACAAAAGAGAGGACAGGGTGGAAGGGAGAGAAGAAAAGAAAAGTGAAGAAAAGAAAAGTAAAGAAAAGCTGTCTCCACCACCAAGAAAAGTTGCCTAACATGAAATAAATATAAACTTTGCACTTGGATTATTGAGAGCCTCTCTTGCTTTAGTGGTTGGGAGTAAAGCTTTTATGTAGGAGGTCGAGGGTTCAAACCTCGCTTCTTACCGAAAAATTTGGTATATTTTACATATTACTGGACTCAAAGCTAGGAAACTAGATTTTGGGCTCGAAAAGCCCGAAGATCGAACCGGCCCATTTGGGATCGGTTTCTATCAGTTTCCAGTTTTGAAAAAGCCCGAACCGGCCCGAATCGATTGTTTCGGGTTCGGTCTCGATTTTACCAATTTTCGGGCCCAGCCCGATCCGAGCCCAGGCCTACATTTTTCTACCTAAATACAAGTTTGGCAAGGCCTAATCCTTATTTAGTCTTGCGAACACTTTAATTTCGAGTTTTCTTGTATTTACTTGTTCTACTTTTTTTTTTACCCACAATTTATCTGATTTAATTCTTTTAAGTTCCCGAAGCTGAGCCTCCTCCCTCACACGTAAAGTCCAGCCTTTCTTCTTTCCTTGTTCATGTCAAAATTGGGCAGAGAGAAAGGGGAACCTCATTCCGCTCCTCCCTTCCATATTGCCAACTTGCATAGGGCAACCTCTCTTAGAGATCTATCCCAGGCCTCCAAAAGGGAGAATCAAAGCCAGAGATTATGGTCCACCCTCCTCTTTTATTCCTGTGCATATCAGTGTGTTTGTGTGTCCCAAAAAGCCTTGCTCGATGCCTGTGCTAATCGACTCCCTATTTCTCTCTGATGGAGAGAGCTCTTTGTTATGTCATGATATGATTTTAGTACTTTTGGAGTGAAACTCAAATTGAGAATGCAAAACGTGGTCGCCTACTTCTGTGCCTCAACTTGCTTCAAAACCCTACAATATAATCATCGCAGCCTCCACCGAAATCTGAGTGTGGATACATCTTGATCGTTTGGTACAATCACAGAGAGTTCGGTAATTTCTTTTCAATTGGCACCTCTCTCTTTTCTGCTCTTCATCGAGCTATTGTCTATCATGGAATCTCTATACTAGGTTGCTATATCCAGTTTTCATCCATCCATGTTGAAAGTATAGTTGAATTAATTGAATTCTGAAGAAGAAGAATTTGTGATATTTTGAAGAAGAATTGGTAGAATATCTTTTTTGTTGAATTAGATGATGTTCGATGAAGAATTAGTTGTGCATATTTGACGAAGAAGAATTGATTGAATGTTGAAAGAAGAAGTGAATCATATTTTTTTTTAAGAAGAATTATTGCATTTTGGACAAGTAAAAGATTTAGTTGTAAATATTTGTGAAAGAAGAAGTGAATTTTGAAGAAGTAGATGAATTAGCTGTATATAGTTTGAATGATTTGAAGAAGAAGAACTGGTTGAATTTTGAAGAAGTAGATGAATTAGTTGTATATAATTTGAACAAGAAGAATTGAATGCAGTTTGAAGAAAAAGACTTGAGTGATTGTTAAAAGATATTTAGTTGAATAGAAGAAGTTTTTTTTTTTCTTTTCTTTTTTGAATGGATGGCTCTGGTTCGACAGGTATGGATACATTCAATTGGAGGTGCATACAACTATTATTGGTCATGATCTATATTTGGGTGGAGTTCTGCTTACATGGACATATTGGTAGATTGAAGAAGTATTAGTGGTACTAGCAAATAATGATCTTCTTCTTCTTCTTTTTGGTAAAGGGGCAGCAACTTGTTCACTTATCCCTATGTGAATGTAGTAATATGGTATTCCAATTGATGAGGCAAGGGTTTGATGAGTGGTTTTGATGATTGTAGCTACTAGTCAAATGAGCAGAACGGGCATGCATGGCCTATATTGCATGGTTGCTATCTCTTGGCCTTTGTTGTTGGTGGTTCAGCAAGTGCCTTTCATGGATTCAATTATGTGATCCAAAACTTGTGAAGTTTGATGTAATACTATGGTGATATATCAGCTTGATAAGGACGAGATATCTATTTTGGGCTAACAAGTATTTTACTTTGATGATTCTTCAGTATTCTTGGAGTAGACCAGATTTTCACATGTTCTAAACAGCTGAAGAGTTTGATAACATTGAGGTTAGACTTTATGCATTGTAGCAACAGGGTATAAAGTAATCTAGCAATAGCATGTGCAGTTGAGAAGAAATCTGTTTCCCAGTGGCATAATGTTGGGCTCTTTCTTCCAGTGAAGTTTCAACAAGACTTTGTCTGACCACTTATTGTCTTTCTCCTACTGTTTATGACTGCTACAGGCGTATGATGATAATTGAGGGATATAGTGTGGCAGCAGCTCTTGCACTCTAGAATTTGAACTGAGAATGGAAGCTCCATCAATTATTTACATTGAAGAGCTATGGGGAGCTATGGGTTGAATTGAAGATGTGCCAGTTCTATCATTTTTCAGTGTTCAAAAAGCACATCAATTGAAGATTTTATGTGCGGTTTTCTTTTCAAATGAGATCCAACCATATGCTTGTACCCAAGCCTATAGTTGAGTGGGGGTGTTAGGAATATGAAAGGGTGTTAGTGTAATTTTGTTATGCCTATAAATAGGCTGTTGATTTACTATTCATAATTAACAGTGAATATACAATGTAGTCCATTCATTTTTATACTCTTTCTCTCGCCCTTTCACTCCCTTTTTCTTATCTTCTTCTTCCTTCATCTCTGGTTCAATAGCTCAGCTTTCATGGCATCAGAGTGGATTCTAGAACGTTTTAGTAGGTTGCTGTGACGATGGAACACTCCCTTGATAGAGTTGCTGGTGGTTCTGTCAATAGCCCCCCATGGTTTGATGGAATATGTGAAAAGTATACTCAATGGAAAATATACATGAAGTCGTTTCTCTATGCACAAGATCAGCATGTATGGAACATTGTTGAAAATGGTTGGAAGGTACTTGTTGTTCCAACCAAAGGTGAAAGTTCATCTACTGTCACCCCTAAACCTAGAAAGGATTGGACTAATGCGGAAGTTCATGATCTACAAGCAGATTTCAAAGCTAAGAATAACATCTTCACAACTCTCTCTGAACGAGAAAAACTGAGGATTAGTCATTGTGACACTGCCAAGCAGGCATGGGATCTACTACAAACTACGTACAAAGGAAATAAAAAGGTACGTGCACAAAAACTGCAAGCATTGATCTTTGAGTTAGAAAAACTATGACCATAGGGGATGATGAAACGGTGGATGACTTTCATGGTAGAATTCTGAAAATCACTAGCCAGTGTTGTAGTCTGGGTGCACCCTTTGATGAGGATAAGATAGTCAAGAAGATACTTAGGGCCTTACCTGAAAAATTTCATTCCAAAGTCACAAGTATAGAGGATTCATTTGATATTGATGATTACCCACTTAATGAGCTTATCGGAAATCTTAAAACCTATGAGATGAGGTTGAAACCAGAGAAGAAAACTAAGGGTGTAGCTTTTAAGGCTGTGAAAGGAGTAGAAGAGGAAGAAGAAATACTAGAACTTGCTCTTTTAACAAAGGAGTTTAAAAAGTTTCTCAAAAGCAAGAACTCCTCTAGGAATCCTAATGCTCCCAGGAAAAACTTTCATAATGGTGGCAATAACAGTAGTGACTACAATGGTAAGAGTGGGAAATGAAGCTTCAAGGGAATTCATTCAGGGAAGACTAAGCGCTAAGAATGTAGTGGCTATGGTCATATCTCCACTGATTGTGGCAACATGAAGCATGGAAATAGCAACAACAAGTCTCTGCTCTCAACATGGAGTGATGATGAAACTCAGAAAGTGGAGAATGTAGCTTTTGTATCATCTCTACTGGCTGATTCAGAGAGTGATGAGGCCTTCTTAGATGATGAGACTTCTATCTGCTGCAAGCAACTCTACAAGGCATCAAAAGCTACATTGATCAAAAACATGGAATTGGAGAGAGAAGTCGAGACATTGAATGCCAAAAAAGAAGAGATGAAGCGCTTGTTGAAAGAATCACAGACAACATGGGAACAAGAAAGGAATAGGTTCACTGATGAGTTAACCAGTGCGCCAAATGATAAGGAACTGCTAGCATGGAAGAATGAACGTGTTGAACTCAACAACAAAATCAAAGTGCTGGAGCTTGAGGTAAAAGGGCAACATGCTTTGAACTTTAATTTACTAAAAGAAATTGATTTCTTGCAAGATGAGTTAAAGATTACTCAAGAAAAGTTCACTAAGTTCGATATCAGCTCAGGAGATGTATCAAGGTTGTTTGGATCAGGAAAAGCTCCTCATGACACCTTCGAACTTGGCTATTCAGGTAAGAGTTCCAAGAGTACCAAGAAAGAATCATGACCAGTTGTTGAAAATGATGACTCTTGTACTGACATTGTCAAAAAGCCAAGGACCAGGAGAATGAACAACTGAAATATGCTCAACAGGTAAAGTTTGACCAAGGAGTTACTACTGGTCAAAACAGGTATCTCAACTATAAGACTTTTATTCCTACTTTTCATTACTGTGGTAAGATCGGACATATTAGACCTAGATGTAATGAAAGAATTGGTAAGTTACAGCATGTTCAAGTGGTGTACGGTAGAATATCTGCAAAATGAGCTTAGAGAGCAAAAGGAAATCATTAATAAGCTGACTGAACAACCTACAAACTGTCAAAGGAAAATTAGTCTGGACTAGGAAGAGTAGAAATAATGGTTCTCTCACTCACATTGATACTACTAATGCTACTTGTCTTTTGACACGTGTGAATCTAGGTAAGAAATCAACATATATTGAAGCCACATGTCTAGTTTCTTTTATAGCCTTAGCAGATAAACGTAGAGACTTTTGGTATGTGGATAGTGGCTATTCTCAACATATGACTGGAGACAAAGCATGGTTTTCTTCCTTTGAGGATGAGTGCACAACAGGGTCTGTCACTTTTGGTGATGGAAGAAAAGCAAGCATATTGGCTTGAGGCACTGTGAATACACCTGGGATCCCAAATTTTAAGAATGTACTGTAGGTTGAAGGACTGACAACAAATTTGATTAGTGTTAGCCACCTAGATGACGACTATGAAGATGCGTGGTTCAATAAACAACGATGTCTAGTTCTTAATCACAAAGGTGAAGGCATTATGGGAGATAAGAGATCTTTTGATAATTGCTACCATATTAAAGCTAATGAATCTCCTGCTATGCAGTCTTGTCTTTCAGTGAGATCAACAGAAGAGACATTTGAACTATGGCATAGGAGATTGAGACATGTGAATTATTAAGATCTACTAAAGTTATCCTCCAAGCAATGTGTCAGAGGTTTGCCAGCTCTAAAAGATAAAACTGATAAGATGTGTAGAGGCTGTAGAATTGGGAAGCAAACCAAAGCACTTCACAAGGTGGTGAACTATGCTACAACTACAAAAGTTCTAGAGTTGCTTCATATGGATCTCATGGGTTGGACCAACTCAATCTGAAAGTGTTGGAGGTAAAAACTATATGTTGGTAGTAGTAGATGATTTTCCAAATTTACTTGGGTAAAGACAAAGCTGAAACTTTTGAATCCTTTAAAAGCCGAAGTCAGAAAATGTTGACAGAAAAACAGTCATCTAATCTTTGCATGGTCAGTGTCAGGTCTCACAATGGAACTGAGTTTAAAAATGCTACTTTCACTAACTATTTCAATGAGCTTAGTGTTTCCCATGAGTTTTTCATCTCCAATTACTCCTCAGCAGAATGGAATTGTTGAAAGAAAGAACAGAGTATTATTGGATATAGCCAGAGTTATGCTACATGATGCAAGCTTAAGCACAAACTTTTGGGCTGAAGCTATAAACACTGCATGCTACACCATAAATCGAGTCTTTCTCAGACTTGGCAATGACAAAACTGCATATGAACTTTGGAAAGGTAAAAAACCAAATGTCGGCCATTTCGTGTTTTTGGGAGTCTTTGCTACATCCTAAGGGATAGGGAACACCTTGGTAAGTTTGATGCAAGAAGTGATGAGGGTGTGTTCCTAGGATATTCCATGAACAGTATGGCATATCGAGTTTACAATAAGAGAACTCGTGTTGTAATGGAATCTATCAATGTTTCTATCAATGATCAGTTTGTCAAACAGGAAGAATCTTATGCAGATGCGCCTTCAACCTCAAGCACATTGTCTAAAAATGAGCCAAAAGAGGATGAAGAAGAAATTATGACTGACAGTATTTTTAAGCCATTGCCAACACTAAGACGAGGCTTCAAACAAGTTTAGAAGGATCATTCTAGACAAGATATCATCGGGAAAGTGTCAGATGGTCTGAAAACTAGAAGTCAAGCTACTGCACAGGTAAGTCAGGATGAGGTAAGTCAAGACAATGTATTGCTTTGTTTTATCACTGAGAGAATCAGATAAATATGAATGTCATATCCCGATTTGGTTTTGTGTCATTGGTTGAACCAAAAAAATTCAAGGAAGCCTTGTTGGATGGTCACTGGATTAGTGCTATGCAGGAATAATTGAATCAATTTACTAGGAATAATGTGTGGTATCTAGTACCTAGACCTAGTAATTGCAATGTCATAGGAACTAAGTGGATTTTTAGAAACAAAAGTGATGAAAAATGGAATGTAATTAGAACCAAAGCTAATATGGTGGCTTAAGGTTACTCACAGGTTGAAGGTCTTGATTTTGTTGAAGCATTTTCTTATGTTGCTAGATTGGAATATGTGAGATTACTATTGTTTGTAGCTTGTCATATCAGGTTCAAACTGTTTCAAATGGATGTCAAAACTGCTTTCCTAAATGGGATTTTACAAGAGGAAGTTTATGTGGAACAACCTCAAGGCTTTAAAGATCCACATAACCTAGATCATGTTTGCAGACTGAATAAAGCTTTGTATAGACTTAAACAAGCTCCTTGAGCTTGGTATGAGAGGCTTTCCGCTCACCTTGTGGGAAAAGGTTACTCTAGGGGATCAATGGATAAAACATTATTTGTAAAACAAGTAAAAAATGGCATTATCATTGCACAAGTGTGTGTTGATGACATTGTTTTTGGTTCTATATCTAAGTATTTTATCAAAGAGTTTCAGTCAGCCATGGAAAGTGAATTTGAAATAACTATCTATGGTGAGCCAACTTTCTTTCTCGGATTGGAAGTAAAGTAGCTTAACACAAGCCTATTTCTCTCTCAAACAAAATATGTTGAGAATCTAATCAAGAAGTTTGGTCTTGAGTCCAAGAAAATAGTGACCAATCCCATGAGTACCACTACAAAGCTTGTTGAAGACAAGGATGGCAAGTCCATTGATCCTACCCTCTATAAGAGCATGATTGGCAGTTTGTGCACAATTTCAAGCCAATCCAAAGAAATCTCACCTGGAAGTTGTTAGAAGAAGGGCTAAATACTGGTTACTACCCTGTGGTTTAGGTCCAAATCAATTCAGTCATTGGACTTCTAATTTCATAAAAAACACCCCTGCACTTTCAATTTTAATCTAATAGGTCCAATTCGTTAATATTTTTTTATGGGTTCAAGTTATAGTTGGATTATTTGTCTAAAAACTATTTATTTTTAATAGCAGAACTCACTCTTAAATTGACTAGAGGTGACTTTCAGACACCACATCATAAAACATAGGCGATATATGAGCCACGTTAACAAATTAAATAACTTAATTGTCAGAAAACTAACAAATTGGACCTATTAGATCAAAATTGAAAATGCATGGGTGTTTTTGATGAAATTAGAAGTCCAAGAACTGAATTGATTTTGAACCCAAATCACATGGTAGTAATCTGTATTTAACCCTTAGAAGAATTATTTGATACATCTCGGGTACGGTTTCTTGTGGCATTTTATATACCTTTGATGCTAATGTGGAGATTTCTTAGATACCGACTAGGGAGGCAACCTTAAGGATAGAAAGAGCACCTCAGGAGGTTGTTTCTTTGTTAGAGACAAGTTAGTCGCATGGCATAGTAAAAAGCAAAATTACATTTCTCTCTCGATTGTTGAAGCTGAATATGTGGCAGCTGGGAGTTATTGTACACAAATGCTGTGGATGAAACAAATGTTAATGGACTATGGTATTTCCCAAGGTAAGTTGTCTATCTTATGTGACAATACTAGTGCCATAAATATTACCAAGAATCTAGTTCAACACTCTAGAACTAAGCATATTGATCTCAGATATCACTTCATTAGAGATTTGGTTTAGCAAAAATTCTTGAGTTGAGCTTTGTCCCCACTGATAGTCAGTTAGCTGATCTTTTCACTAAGCCTCTAGACATAGCTAGGTTTGAATTACTGAGAAATGGCATTGGAATATGCTCTAAGAATTAGGGTAGCATTGTATATGTCTATATTTCAGTGAGAAAATTATGAACTTAGTGTACTTTTCTCACTGACATTAAAGGTTGCACATATCTTCAGTATACTGTTTCTTGCTGCCATGTCTTATTCTGGATAATGATTGTGCGCTTTTTTCGGATCTCAATCAGTTAAACTCATTTTGTACCTTCACTCATAACTATAAGTGGTGGCATGTTAATTATTTAGTGTGCTGAGAAGGCAGGTGAAGTGTGTGAACTGACTCAATACAAAAAGCACCTTTATAATGCTGGATAAAGATTAAAGTTTCTCTTCTCAAAGTAACCAGGTCTTGGTTTTGGTGAACTTTCCAAGGTTTTTAAGAAACGAGAATAAGAGATCAGTATGCCTCCTCTTAAAGTAATTAGGTCCTGGTTGTGGTGAACTTTCCAGGGTTTGTAAGAAACGAGATGTTAGGAACGTACAGGAGCTAAACCTTAAAAGTAAGAGTAGCAACTCGAGGTACATTTTGTCTAACATCCTTGTTATGTTTAGTACCCTAAGATCATCTTATCTGGGAGTTATTGAAGTGTACCTCGCTACATAAGTTCTTGCTATTACAATTGATCCATTGAATAATGAACATGAGAGCAGTGTGTCCTGCTTCTGTTTATAGACATAAGGAGAGAGCACAACCCCTCAGTTCACTCACTTTGCTTCCCATCTCTCTCTCTCTCTCTCTAAACATCTCTTCAGGCTCCATTTATCTTTTATGTTCACATCTTTCACCAGTTTCCTGCTTGGGATCCAGTTTTGAGTCTCAATCCTCTTTGTTGATAGAATACATCATGGTTATGCCTCTTAACTGAAATATGTGTCTTCGTTTAATTACTATGTGTTTCTCTATATTCAAACTATGCTATATTCTCTCACTAAAGATGTGACATCATATTATGCTCCTAAATGCTCGGTTATGGAATATATAATATGATATTGTTTTATCCAGATTTCATTCTTCATTCCTAAACTGGCATGTTTTTAGGGGGAGATTTCAATTTGCATGCATTACTCTTGGAACTCTAACTTGTCATAACTCTTCTCCTTCTTGGAGAAGCTATGTTGAGAATGTGTCTGTTGGTTTTCTAACCCTAATTGTGCCTCTATATAAGGGTTGTCTCTCTTTAGGGTTTGTCTCGCCGTGCAGCTTCAAAACCTCTCACCTTTTCATCTTCCCACCCTCTATCCACCATGGTTCGTACCAAGATCACCACCTGCATTGACGGCACAACGTCGTCCTCCTCTATCTTTGGAGGAGGAAGGAAGACAAGCCACTGCCCGGGCCGGCCTCACTCATCTTGGGGACCAACATCCATCTCGCAAGCGCACTCGGAGTCCCCCCTCCTCTTCCTCGGCTTTCTCCGTGGCTTCTTACTGCCTCTCAGTCTGCTCGTGCTCCTCTGCCTGCGGTCACCCTGGAGATTCTTGTAGCATCCATCGACGACATGCGTTCTACCCTTCGTGACGGCATCATGGTGACTGATTGGAGGGTCACATGCATGATTAACTACTTAGCCGACATGAACTTCTCTCTCATTCGATGCTAGAATTAGTTATACAATTTTGAAATACGTGGACAGAAGACAGAAGCTGATATTTCTAGAGAGATTCTGCACATCATTTTACTTTAGCCTTTAAAACCCTTACTCTTTAAATGGCTTCACTTGAAATTCTATAACAATTTCAATCTTACTGAGTTGGTTGTTAAACCATCCACCTTTCAAAATTTTTCCAAGAATTTACCTCCAGTATTTTGAACAATTTTCCTTGACCCTTGACAATTCCTTTTTAAACTCTGTTTCCAGCTTTTGACAACTTGTCTTTTAAAGGTGTTCTTACCACTTTTTCCTGAAAAACCAACTCCTTTTTGGAACCCAAATGGTTTGGTTATTAGTTGGTAAATTAGATTAAAGGAGAGGTTTTCTTCGGAGAGTATTGAGAGTGAATAGCTAGCCTTGTTTATTGTGATTTATGTCGCTTATTTGATCTAGGCTCAATACTTTGGTAGGATCTTGCGAAGTTGGTGGTTGCTACAAGATTGAGGCCAAGTACTGCAAAAGAAAGCTCGTGTTCTAGGTAGGGGATGCCTTTAACTCTATCTATGTTTTTCTTGCATATACTATGTTTTATATGAGGCCTCTTGCATGTTTTTTTTTTTTTTTGAAAATTATCTGTTTTTACACTTGAAAAGGTTTGCATGGTTGAAATGATGTGTTAGCAATTGATCGGGATGTAAGGAGATGCTTGTTCCTCCTTAGAGATTGAAAATCCCAAGCCACCGGTGGTAAGCAGTGAGCACCACGCCCTTGTTATTGATTATAAAGTGATTGGCTAGATGGACGGTTATGATGGAAGTTGTTGAAGGAGATCAATTGCCGTGGAATTGTAATTACGTGGTGATGATCACGTGGAATCACAAACTGGTTTTTATCTGTTACCCTTTATCAAAACAATATATCATGTTTTCAAACTTAGATATGGGGGAGGGCATGGGTAATGACTAGATGTAGGAGCCTAACCCTACTTTAGTTTGTTTTATAGGCTATTGTTGTTAAAGCTTGGGTACAGAGGATAATTGTCACGCCCCGAATTTTGTAATAACAATTCAAAATCCGAAACATGAAAATACTACAAACTCAAAATAATCATCCTGAAAATTTCTTTTCATAATACCCTCACACACACGAAATAAAATCAAACCGAATTTAGTCTCGGTTAATTATTACAACTCAAATCCAAAATGAAATGTAAAGCTCTAAATGAGCATACATACCTCACAACTAAATGAAATAACAAAAACTGCTGTAACACCTAAGCAGCTCGGTCACCTCCCTGGTTATCCTGACCGGCAGGAATATCCGCTACACCATTTGAATAGTGTACCGGAATTGCAACAACACAAAACCCGGTAAGCTTATGAAAGCTCGTATGAGTAAAAGGAAAGAACTATTGCTTAATTCAATTCATAATTATTCCCACGCACAACAACACTAAACAATTTCTACATCCACAAGTACTAACAATCACAATCAACACCAATTCAATACATCAAGATAAACCCCAACACACATCTTTCTACACAACTCTCAACATCGTATTTATAAAATACGGTACTTCACAGACTAGAGCTCTAACTGAATTGTAGCCCGTCACCTGGCCTAGGTTATGGCATCCGACATATTATCATTATCGTATTTCATCAATATGTATACCTATATATATATTTAGAACGTCCAATAATTCCACATACTCAACCAATCATATCCCATCATCCACCCAGGATTAGAGCGTTCGATTACCCTACACCGGTCACTACGTCGACCCTAAACCCATAAATGAGCACAACATATAATATCACATACTGAAATCAACCAAACCAAGATACACCATGTTATTATGGAATTACACAATTGAAATAAAATCAATTTATCAATTCAACTCAATCATATCATCACTCAACAATCCACTCATCAATATATATTTTCCATGTAAATATATATATACGTAATCATCCACTCAAGAATGACCACTAATACTATCTATAGTTCACACAAGAAAATCATGAAATTCATTTGTATAATTAAAATTCATTTTACTTACCTATGGACCGTGGTGATTCAAGTCCATGAAATTTTAAAACAAATATTTAATCCGCAAATATTTTTCACACAATTACCATAAATAAATAAATTAAAATGCTCGGTTTGTAATATGAACCATGTGAGTTTTACTCACCTCGAAATTCCCGCTGCGTCTTCAATATAATTATACTTATAATTAACGCCGAAATAGCCCACTCAAATAAAATCCGTCAATCATCTAATCAAATATGATTCGAATTTAGCCAACAATTTCAACACATAAATTAACTATCATTTAACGGCCGGATTCCAATTTACATTAAAATCCGACGAGCGGTTTCTCACGAATCGCTCCCCTAATTACCCTTTTGCACATATACGAAGATCAAACTGTCGGATCTTCGCCCATGACCACACAAAGCCTCTGGGACAGTCATCTGATCATCATAACAAATTTACAAGTTCATCCGACGGTCCAAATTTCACAGATCAAAAATCTAACGATCGAAATAACAAAATTCATAACTAATTCATACGATATCCGAAAAATGCGTATAATACGCCGAAATGATCGTATCGAAACATAGAATCATAAAATAGACAGAAACCAAATTTTAGACCTCCGGAGGTGGCCGGAAAGGGCCGCCGGAGTTAGGGACAGAGCCGCCACCGACCACCGCCAATGGTGTCGGGGCCGAACTTGTCCCCTTCGTTTCATCATTCTGAGCAACTTTCATAACTAGCACAAGACCTAAAAATGACGGGAAGGGATCGAAAAGTACCAATTACAGTCGGCGGCCGGAAAATTTCCAGAAACCGGCGAGCTTGAAAACCGACGTGAAAACTGCAACCTCAGGCCCCGATCCCTTCTGAAAACTTGTTCAGAACTTCCTTGCGAACTCAACAAGCCAAGAATCACAAGAAACGATCGTGTATAGCTCGAGATATCTTGATCGAAAGCTTCGGTGTTTCGATCCGTTCGGGTCGAGCTCCGACGAAAGTGAAAACGTTCGACCCAGTTCCGGTCCTTCTTGGTGCTTGTAGAGGAAGTTGAGGCGAGCTCTATGAGCCAAGAATCAAGTGAAATGGTGGTGTGTAGCTCGAGATATCAAGCTCGAACCGAAAATGGTGGTTTTCGATTCGGGCCGTGCCGCCGCCGCTACAGGCCGCGCCGCCTTGTAAAACTGTCTCTGGGAGCTTCAGGAGGTTGAGTTGATGTAGAGGGACGAGTTTCACTTGGTTTGGTGGTCGAAAACGCAAGAAGCTAGTTTTGGTTCGTTTTCGGGTCCGTTTGTTTCGGGTCGTTTCGCCGGCTGTGGAGGCCTTACCGGTGGAAGCGACGCCATCCAGGAGGTAGAGCAGCTCGAGACGAACGCCTGGGACTTGGTTTGAGGTCGAGAGGTGGTCTGTGGAGGGAGAACAATTAAGGAGAACTTTGCTCTCTTTTTCGCTCGATTTTGGTCGAGGGACTGAGGTAGGGGATGATGAATAGTGTTTTCTGAAAATGTAAGGAGGCCGGACCAAATAGAAGGGTTCTGAAAAATTAGCTAGGGTTTTTTCCTATTTATACAAGTTTCGGAAAAACTTCTTAAATCGATAACTAATTCAGAAAAAAATCTGATCTTCGTGTTCCGCACGTGTACGGATTCGTATCGACGAGCTCTACAACTTTCATGAAGGAAGTTTCTCCAAATTTTTTACGTAGAAAAAGTCGATTACTCAAATCGAGCATTTCGAGCTTTTCGTTAAAAATAATCGTTTCGAAACTTCGCTAATTGTAAAAATGAATTATTATCGAACAATAATCGTTAAATCGTATAATAATCACTCAATACAATTACTCGAATTTAAAATGAAATTTTCGGGTATTACAATCTACCCCCCTTAAAGGAATTTCGTCCCGAAATTCAAGTACCCAATTCGTCAAAAAACTGTGGATACCTCGTCCTCATGTCAGATTCTAACTCCCATGATGCATCACCCTCATCATGATGACTCCACAACACCTTCACAAGATCAACCTCTTTCCTACGAAGTTTCTTTGTAGACCTATCCAAGATACGAACAGGTTCAACTACAAACGTCACATCCGTGTTCACTTCGATCGTACCGTGATCAATCACGTGTGACTCGTCTCGAACATACTTCCTGAGCATAGACACATGGAAGACATTGTGCACACCCGACATGCTAACAGGTAAAGCAAGACGACATGCCAAGTTACCAACCCTTTCTAGAATCTCAAAGGGTCCAACATACCTCGGTGCGAGTTTCCCCTTCTTGCCAAATCTCACCACACCTTTCATAGGTGAGACTTTCAAGAACACATGATCACCTGTCTCAAACTCCAACGGTCTCCTCTTCAAGCCAGCATAACTCTTCTGTCTACTCTGAGCGGTTCGGATTCTGTCCCGAATAGTAGTGACATTCTCTGTAGTCTCCTGTACAATCTCGGGACCGATGAGTCCTTTATCCCCTGCTTCCGCCCAATAGATAGGAGTCCTACATGGCCTACCATAAAGAGCCTCGTATGGAGCCATACCGATACTAGAGTGATAGGTGTTGTTGTAGGCAAACTCTACTAATGGCAGATGATCCGCCCAACTACCGTTAAAATCCAAAACACAGGCTCTGAGCATGTCCTCCATCACCTGATTCACTCTCTCGGTCTGTCCATCTGTTTGTGGGTGAAACGCAATGCTCATAGCAAGAGACGTACCAAAAGCCTTATGGAACCTACGCCAGAATTCTGAAGTGAAACGAGCATCACGATCAGAGACAATCGTTACAGGTACTCCATGAAGCCTCACTATCTCGTTCACGTACAACTTACACAATGCATCCCCTGAGTACGTTTTTGCCACCGGAAGGAAGTGTGCTGATTTAGTCAACCAGTCAACAATCACCCAAATCGAGTCATAACTTTGCCTGGATCTGGGCAATCCAGTCACAAAGTCCATAGAGATGTCTTCCCATTTCCAAACAGGAATCGATAAGGGGTTCAGCATTCCTGCTGGTCTCTGATGCTCTGCCTTCACATGTTGACAGGTAAGACACTTCGACACGTGTTCCGCCACATCCCTCTTCATACCATACCACCAAAACTGCCTTCGTAGATCCATATACATTTTAGTACCTCCTGGATGTATAGTATATCGAGACCTATGTGCTTCCCGCATGATCTCCTCCCTGAGGTTATCAACACTCGGTACATACAATCTCCCTCGAAATCTCAACCCTCCATCAGCCCCAATCATCCACTCAGAAGGACCCTCCACATCCGGGTCAACAGTCATCTCAGCAATCCTCGCCTGAGCAAACTCATCAAGTGTTTGACCCTGAATGATCCTGGAGATCAAGGTGGGCTGTAAGGTGATACTACCGAGAAAGATTCCCGGTCCTGCTCCTGCGGGCATAAGGTCAAACTCAGATGCAGCTTCTAACATGCGCCACTCCCGCACCATAGTCGATGCCATGATTACCAGCGGTTTCCTACTCAAGGCATCCGCCACCACATTCGCCTTTCCGGGATGATACTCCAAGGTGAAATCATAGTCCTTAATGAGTTCCATCCATCTTCTCTGCCTCATGTTCAATTCCTTCTGGGAGAATAGATACTTCAAACTCTTGTGATCGGAAAAGAGTTCAAATTTCTCACCATAAAGATAGTGCCTCCATATCTTCAAGGCAAACACCACTGCTGCTAGCTCTAGATCATGAGTAGGGTAATTCTGCTCATGTACCTTCAACTGTCTAGAACCATATGCAACGACACTATCATTCTGCATCAACACACACCCCAAACCCTGATGAGATGCATCGCTGTAAATGACTAATCCACCACAACTAGTAGGAATAGTCAACACCGGAGCTGTAGTCAATCTAGTCTTCAGCTCATTGAAAGCCTTCTCACACTCATCCGACCATACAAACTGAGTGTCTTTCCTGGTCAATTTGGTCAAAGCCGAAGCAATACCATAAAACCCTTCAATGAAGCGCCTGTAATACCCGGCCAGTCCAAGGAAGCTACGGATTTCTGTAACCGTAGTAGGACGACTCCAACTCATCACTGCTTCAACCTTCGAAGGATCCACAGAAACTTCATCCTTCGAGACCACAAGACCAAGGAACTTGACTTCACTCTGCCAGAAATCGCACTTCTCGAACTTGGCAAATAGTTTCTGCTCCCTCAACGTCTGCAGCACTATCCGCAGATGCTTCTCATGCTCAGCTGACGACCTTGAATAAATCAAGATATCGTCCACGAACACTACCACAAACTGATCCAAGTAAGGACTGAACGTACGGTTCATCAAGTCCATAAATGCTGCGGGGGCATTCGTGAGACCAAAAGGCATGACAAGAAACTCAAAATGTCCATACCTGGTCCTGAACGCCGTCTTTGGAATATCTTCCTCCTTCACCCTCAACTGGTGATATCCAGACCTCAAGTCAATCTTCGAGAACACAGTAGCTTCTCTAAGCTGATCGAACAAGTCATCAATCCTAGGTAAAGGGTACCTATTCTTGATGGTCACCTTGTTCAACTGTCGATAATCCACAAATAGACGAAGTGAACTATCCTTCTTCTTCACAAACAACACTGGTGCGCCCCAAGGAGACACACTTGGCTGAATGAACCCTTGTGCAAGTAAGCCATCAATCTGAACCTTCAACTCCTGAAGTTCAGCTGGAGCCATTCGATAGGGTGCTTTCGACACAGGTGAAGTACCTGGTATCACATCAATGGAGAAGTCCATTACCCTTTTCGGAGGTAACCCAGGGATCTCCTGAAACACATCTACATACTCTGAAACTACAGGAATCCCTGTAATCTTTGAAGTACTACTCCCTGATTCAATGTGGGCCAAAATCCCTATCCTCATGGTGATGTCAAACTTCAGACAACGGTAATGAAACACCGGTTGTCCCGGAACATGGAAGGACACAATCATCCTAAAGCAATCAATAACAACATGGTTCGGGCTCAACCAATCCATACCCAAAATCACATCATACGTGTGATCCGGAATCACAATCAAAGATGCAGAAAACTCTCTGCCACCAATCCCAATAGGGCAATCATCACAAAGCATGCTAAGCTCAAGAGACACACCGAGAGGTGATGTAACACACAATGATCTAGTCAGAGGCATAGCAACCAAACCCAAAACATCCACAACCGAACTACATATGAAAGAGTGTGAGGCTCCCGTATCAAACAGTACTCTAGCAAGAAAGTGATAAACAGATAAGGTACCTTCCACTCCCGTGCCTGCCTGACCGATGGCAAAGACTCTAGCATGAGCAGGTGGTAGCTGCCTCTGCTGGTTACCCTGCACTCTACCCTGATTCCGAGGACACTCCCTAGCCTGATGCCCTGCCTGTCCACAGCTGTAGCATATCCTACCCCGTGGTTTCGTGCACGCACGAGAGATGTGGCCCGGCTACAGTTAAAGCACTTCACCGGAGCTGCTGGTGCTATCTGCCTAATAGGCATAGCCTGAACAGGAGGAGCTACTGCTGCCCTAGCTGGAGCCTGATGCTGGAACTGAGTTCTCTGTCTCTTCCAGAACCCACCCTTAAGGTCTATAGCTCTACTGCTTCCTGCTATGGCCTTTCCCTTGCCCTGGGAATCTCTCTCAGCAAACTCCTTCTCTCTACGAATCGGGTTCTGCTGCTCAATGATCTGTGCCTTAGCCAAGATCTCTCTCTTGGTCTTCAGCTCCAAGATGGCTACATCACGCTCAATCGAAGGACTCAACCCTCTCTGAAACTTCTTGGTCAAGTCCTCATCCTCCATCTGCCTCACATACTTATACAGTCTGGAGAACTCCGCATCATACTCAATTACGGTCATCTTCCCCTGTACAAGTGCAAGGAACTCTCGCTCCAACCTCTCCTTCACTGCTGGTGGAAAGTACTTCTCCCTGAACAGCCTCTCAAAGCCGTCCCATGTCAAGGTAGACACCTCAATGCTCCTCTGAGTGACGTTCCACCACACCCTAGCCTCATCCTTCAGCATGAAAGCGGCTAGCTTCCTCTTGTCGGTCTCAGTGCAATCAAGCAGATCGAAATAGGTCTGCAAATCCTCTATCCAACGATCCGCCACCATATAATCAGTGCCTCCTCCAAACGTGGTTGCTCCCAAGCAAGTAATTTCCCTTGCTAGCATCAGTAAGCGAGCAGGATTATCAACCACAGCCACAGGAGGAATAGGCTGATCCTCATAAGGTGCATCTTCCTCCGACTAGAATACTTCTTCGACTGGAGGGACCCTACCCCTTCCTCGGCCTCTACCCCTGCCACGAGGTCTACCTCTACCCCGACCTCTGGCTTCGTTTCCCTCAATCTCCATTACCTAATAAGCATGATATACTTGATTAATACACGCATAACACTTAAAAAAAACATAAGTCAAATGCAAGTCCATATTAACCAAGTACTGATCATACATAACGATGCCTAAATTTCTTAAAAGTACTAACGTTCCTAGCCAACCTAACGCACTCGCATACCCAATGACATTGTCAATACCGAAGAGCACACGATGGGGATCCGCTGCAGACGGGCCATCACTCGGTAAGTATTGACATATCACCAAATATGTACCTTACGCTCTGATACCAAACTGTCACGCCCCGAATTTTATAATAACAATTCAAAATCCGAAACATGAAAATACTACAAACTCAAAATAATCATCCTGAAAATTTCTTTTCATAATACCCTCACACACACGAAATAAAATCAAACCGAATTTAGTCTCGGTTAATTATTACAACTCAAATCCAAAATGAAATGTAAAGCTCTAAATGAGCATACACACCTCACAACTAAATGAAATAACAAAAACTGCTGTAACACCTAAGCAGCTCGGTCACCTCCCTGGTTATCCTGACCTGTAGGAATATCCGCTACACCATTTGAATAGTGTACCGGAATTGCAACAACACAAAACCCGGTAAGCTTATGAAAGCTCGTATGAGTAAAAGGAAAGAACTATTGCTTAATTCAATTCATAATTATTCCCACGCACAACAACACTAAACAATTTCTACATCCACAAGTACTAACAATCACAATCAACACCAATTCAATACATCAAGATAAACCCCAACACACATCTTTCTACACAACTCTCAACATCGTATTTATAAAATACGGTACTTGACAGACTAGAGCTCTAACTGAATCGTAGCCCGTCACCTGGCCTAGGTTATGGCATCCGACATATTATCATCATCGTATTTCATCAATATGTATACCTATATACATTTTAGAACGTCCAATAATTCCACATACTCAACCAATCGTATCCCATCATCCACCCAGGATTAGAGCGTCCGATTACCCCACACCGGTCACTACGTTGACCCTAAACCCATAAATGAGTACAACATATAATATCACATACTGAAATCATCCCAACCAAGATGCACCATATTATTATGGAATTACACAATTGAAATATAATCAATTCATCAATTCAGTCAATCATATCTTCACTCAACAATATATATTTTCCACGTAAATATATATATACGTAATCATCCACTCAAGAATGACCACTAATACCATCTATAGTTCACACAAGAAAATCATGAAATTCATTTGTATAATTAAAATTCATTTTACTTACCTATGGACCGTGGTAATTCAAGTCCATGAAATTTTAAAACAAATATTTAATCCGCAAATATTTTTCACACAATTACCATAAATAAATAAATTAAAACACTCGGTTCGTAATATGAACCATGTGAGTTTTACTCACCTCGAAATTCCCGCTGCATCTTCAATATAATTATACTTATAATCAACGCCGAAATAGCTCACTCAAATAAAATCCGTCAATCACCTAATCAAATATGATTCGAATTTAGCCAACAATTTCAACACATAAATTAACTACCATTTAACGGTCGGATTCCAATTTACATTAAAATCCGACGAACGGTTTCTCACGAATCGCTCCCCTAATTACCGTTTTGCACATATACGAAGATCCAACGGTCGGATCTTCGCCCATGACCACACAAAGCCTCTGGGACAGTCATATGATCATCATAACAAATTTACAAGTTCATCCGACGGTCCTAATTTCACAGATCAAAAATCTAACGATCGAAATCACAAAATTCATAACTAATTCATACGATATCCGAAAAATACGTATAATACGCCGAAATGATCGTATCGAAACATAGAATCATAAAATGGACAGAAACCAAATTTTAGACCTCCGGAGGTGACCGGAAAGGGCCGCCGGAGTTAGGGACAGAGCCGCCACCGACCACCGCCAATGGTGTCGGGGCCGAACTTGTCCCCTTCGTTTCATCATTCTGAGCAACTTTCATAACTAGGACAAGATCTAAAAATGACGGGAAGGGATCGAAAAGTACCAATTACAGTCGGTGGCCGGAAAATTTCCATAAACCGGCGAGCTTGAAAACCGAGGTGAAAATTGCAACCTCAGGCCCCGATCCCTTCTGGAAACTTGTTCAGAACTTCCTTGCGAACTCAACAAGCCAAGAATCACAAGAAACGATCGTGTATAGCTCGAGATATCTTGATCGAAAGCTTCGGTGTTTCGATCCGTTCGGGTCGAGCTCTCAAAAAGAAATACAAAACCCAAATACCATAACCAAAATGTCAAGCAAAGTAATACAAAGCCTCACCCTTAATGATTTCGGTTCTGTAACCTGCAAACCAAAAGAACAGAAAAGAAAGAAAAATTAGAAGGAAGGCGAAACTACAGGTTACCAATTATCTGCAGCACTTACCTCTGTGAAAGCTGGCAGCAGGGCTCGACGGTGGAGACACAACCTGAAATGAAAAGGCTAGATTATTGTTCACAAATAAAGAAAAAGAACAGTTAGCGAGTGGATGTGCGGTGGTGAAGCATTGCTGACAATTAAAAGAAATGACAGGTTTAATGAAATTGTTTAGCAACTTTGAAGCGGTGATGTGCTGCAGCAGTGCCAAACATGGTGAACAACAAATCGTGGCTATGTTAATTAATCCTATGAGGCCGTGATTGTGATCAGTAAGAGGTCAGCACGAGTTGAGAAGCAACAAATAGGAACAAACCTTAATTGTTTCTAGGAACAATACCACACAAGAAGACAAGAAACATGGTTTAGATATTCAATCTGGAACTTGGAAAAGTCAAACGGTGGCAACTATAATTCAATCAAGTGATTCAATCTTGCACTTGCTATACATGGTCAGTAAGAAGACAAGCACAAGCTAGCAAACAAAAAGATGGCATGTTAATTAATTGATCTTTTGAGGTGGACAGAACAACAAACATAAAGTGCGGCAAGTTTAATCGTCTTGGTGTGTGCTTTGAATGGAAACGGTTTTGAATCGATGGTCTAAAAGCATATCTGATGGATCGTGGCATTCACGGAAGGTCGTACCAGAAGAAGAGCTGCACCTGCTTTTCGTTCCTGCACACCGACTAATCGATCAAGTGCCTTAATGGGGAATTGAACCTGCAGCAACAAAGAAACAAATTTGGGTATTTTAGTCGGCATTTCGATTGATCAAAACCCATTGAAAAGAAATACGAAAGATGGAGGCTTTACCCAGTTCGTGATTGTAGCATCACGGGCATGAAACCCGCTATTTATACAGAGCCAGGCTTCAGGTTACCCTCTCCAAAGCGAACTGCAAGAGTTAGCTTCCATCTCCAAACACGATCTGTACTAGCTCGAGGCAACTACAAAAGATCCCAGCTTTCTGATGTGAAGACGAGTCTATCAGTTTGGTCTCATGGGTACAGCGGGCCTTTCAATTTAGAATACAATTGGGTCTGACGCAAAATAAAGCTAAAAGGCCTGGAAAGGAAAAACGGGTGTCCAAAACAGTCTATAGTTGGTTGAATCAAATTCCGAAGACCCCTTCAAGACAGTTTATCTCGATGTTCGGGCCTGGCCAATTTCGTTTGTCGACAACACAAAAGCCCATTAACACGGCCCTGTACAAGATTCAACACTTCGAGTACCCAGATAAAATACGGCCGTCTGCAGAAGAAGTACATTTGACAGATTTAAAAATAAATATATGTACATCTGTCTACACAAAATTCTCCCAACACCAAAAATACAAATTTTATGAACTACGGTTGGTTTGATCCCACAATAGGTACATAGGCAATCTAGCGACCCACTAGATGCAACCGCAAGTCCAAACATGGGTACATGTACATCTCTCCAAGGGTAGGTAGACAACCCATTCAAATATTTGAGTGCAGCCGCAAAAACAAACAAACAAACACACATCCACAATTGGTTTCTTCATAAATGGAATCAAAGGGTGTTTCCCTATAATGAAGGAATATAATGAAGAGACACATTCTGTCTTGATTGAGTCGAACCCGAAATAATAAAAACTCTATTCACTATATGAATATTAGTGAAATTATATTGGGTAACATTTTCACTCACTGTGTGCAATAATTTTTCCTCAACATAGATAACGCACGGTGGCTTATTGGATCAGGTTCTAAGGTGTCTTTTTGGAGGGATAATTTCATGGGAAAGCCTCTTATTGATTTCTTTGGGGCTATTGATAATAGGGTGGAAGGCCTTCAAGAATCTGTGGCTAGTTTCATTAATCAAGGCTCTTGGGAGCTCCCACAATTACTTCAAATACACTATCTTGCATTGTGTGAGTTGGTTAGTAAGGTTCCTATTGCTGTTGATCCTACATTTGATGACACATTGATAGGTCACCATCTTCTTCAAGTAAGCTTATTGCGATTAGCATTTCAATTTTTACGCCAACCGCTTCCTTCATTGAATTGGGGTAAATGCATTTGGTCGAAGTACAGTACGCCTCATATATCATTATTGACATTGAAGGTGCTAAAGGGTAGGGTGCTTACTGATGATTTTTTGCAGAAAAGTTGAGTCTCATTAGCTTCTCGTTGTGGTCTCTACCCTTATAATTTGGAATCTTTAGATCACATATTTCTTCATTGTCCATTGGCACGTGGATTTTAGTACTACATGATTAATCAGTTTGAGTTGGGTACTTTGCCTAATTCAATCTTAGACGTGCTTCATTTGGGTATCTCTGATGGTTTTAGTCCTTAATTAACAGAGGAACAATTGGCTTGCTTTACAACTATTTTATGATTTATTTGGCATGCTAGAAATAAAGCCAAATATGATGGTCAAGGCACATTGCCATGGCAACATGCATAACACAGTATGGGATCTCCGGATATTGAAACGGTTTGGTGTTCAATGCAAGCCCCGCTGTGCTCGTAGGAAGAATGAGGCTAATTGGTATCCACCTCGTTATGGATGGATTAGAATTAACTCTGATGGTGCTTGGAAGCCAGTTGAAGCGGAGGTAATGGCGGTCATCAAGGTCAATGAACTAGCTTGGGTTAGAGACTAGAAGCATCTTTGGTTGGAAGTGGATTCTTCTCTCATCCTTGACTTTCTTCGCAACCCTAATTTAGTTTCATGGACGTTTCGCATTGAATGGCAATTGCTTGTATCGCATTTCTCAAATGAATTTTCAATCATCTCATATATTTCGAGGAAGGTAATCAAGTTGCTAATGCATTAGCGAATTTTGGTGCTACTTCAAAGAGTTTAGTTTGGTGGGACCCTGCTTCACCCTTCATCCTTGCACATTATAACTGGGACCACTTGGGTCTTCCGAATTTTCTTTTTTGTTAGTTCCATATTTGCTTTAACTGATTTATCTAAGAGGTTTTGGTTTGATTCACTCTCCTTTTTACTCTTGTTTTCTTTTTCTTAATATATTAGGATAGGAAGGATCTCCTCCTTACCTATCCAAGCCTTTACCAAAAAAAAAAACCATGCAGAAAATCTTAGAGAAAAAGCAAGAATGGTGATTGACTACAGAGATGTCAACAAGAAAATCATTAAAGACGGTTATCAGATAGCTCAAGCAAGAGTCTTGATAAATCAGCTCAAATGAGCTAAAGTCTTTTCAAAATTCGATGCAAAGTCAGGTTTTTGGCAAGTCAAGATGCATTCAGATAGTATCCCTCTCACTGCATTTGGAACACCACAAGGACATTACGAATGGTTACTAATGTCTTTCAGCCAAAAGCAAGCCCCGTCAATAACAAAGATTGATGACATCTTCAAACATGTTGCTGAATTCTGTGTTGTCCATATTGATGACATCCTCGTCTACTCTAAAAATAGAGAACAAATGAAACACTTCTATTTCAAAATGGAATCATCTTGTGAGCCCCTGAAACTTTTCCGCCAATAAGATTTTTCGCAAGGTGATTTAAGTAAATGAACTAATTTCAGAAATTATTTTGGTCCCGAGACCACTTATTGGGCCGGCAACCTAAGTTTGGGCCAAGATTCGTCCAATTACGGTCAAGAAATTGACAAAATTGAGTTTATGTCGAAAGTTCGAGAATTTCGTTTGTGACGATTAACGGTTAGTCGGTTATGAGCCCAAAACATCAGAAATAATTAGCTAGGAGAATTGGGTAATTTGTCACAAGGGCGAAACAGACATTTGACATGTGATAGGTTAAAATAGGTTAGGAGAAACCCTAACACCCCAAAACCTTTTCTCCCTCTCTCTCTCCCCCGACCTCTCTCTCTCTCTCTCGTCCTCCCTCTCTGCCATCTCCGGAAATGCAACGTCTGGCCACCACAAGCCGTCACTACCACCACCAACCGATCCAACACCCAAAACCAACCAAAGCCCAAGAGAATTGCTGCCATGCACCCGCCTATAGCCACCACAAGCGACCACACAGTCCCCGTCGCCTTGTCTAGCCGAAACTTTTATTTTCCAGTTGTCTCTTCAACACACAACCACCATCGCTTTTTCCAGCTGACATCTATCATCTTATTCCAGAAATTTCATTGCCGATCGACGCTGCACGCTCATCATCGGAGCCCACGGCTCTGCATGTCTTTGCTTTCCAATCTCCAATCAATCTCAGGCTACATGACTCTCATAGATGAAAATAGCACGCCTTCTTCTACCAAAAACTCCATGGTTCAGACCTCTAACTCCGGCTACAACCACCGCATGCGCCACCGCCAGGGCGTGAGCTACCCAGCGCTGCCGTGGGTGAAACCGGCTTACTCCTTTCATCTAGCAAGCCGGATTTCTCGTCACCATTTTCATTGTCAAGGCTCCATTTTTATTTGGATTGAGAACCCTAATTCTATCGAATTGGAATGTGTGAGGTTTTTGAACCTGTGATTTAAAGCTTTAGAATTGAGAGAGAGCTACTGGGACAGTTTCGATTGATATCGAGGAAAGGTAAGAACCTCGAATCTTATTTTTGGATATGAAATCTGTTGAGAGTTGAGTGTTGATCATGTTTTGTCTGCTAAGGAGTCGAATGGTCAGTGTTGGTGAAATGCTACTACAACGAAATGATCTCTACTTTGAGAAAGAAGAGTAAGGGTCTGGGTTCTTAGATCTCTTTTGCCGTGTGATGTTCATAATTGGTGGAATTCTGGTTTTCTGGATTATTTGATATGATATCGATATATGTTGGGAGTTTAACATGGTAGTGGATAAGAATGAAATTCGTTGTATGTATAGACAGAGTTGGTTTTGTCAAATAAGAAGATGAATCTATTATAGATTTTGGCAGTGTCATTCCAAAAGTTGAACAAAGAGAAATTAATTTGGTGGTAATTGAGAAGCAAACTGATTTGTTAAAGGAAGTTAAGTAGCTTGAGTAAATGAAAATATTGACGGAAAATTGATGATGAGGAAGTTAAGCTAGTAAGGTTCACAAATTGAATTACAATTAAAGAACTCGGGAATGACCATATCCTGAATAAGCAAAGAGAACAAAATCATTCGGGAATGGTAACTGTTATTTAATTGCTTTATGTGCTAACTAAAGAAAGGTCAAAGTGTTAAATGTGATACCCTATTTCAAATGATTCAAATGCCATTTCACTTGGATTATTTGGGAATGGTAAGTATATTTGTTGCTTAAGAAAGGAATGTTAAACAATGACATCAAATATTTAACCCGAACTATATTACCAAAAAGAGTATGATCATCATATCCCGAATGAGGTTACTATTCTAAGTGAATCGTTTGGGAGTGGTTTCTAATAATTATCTATCATGGGTTATTCGGTGAATTTTAAAGTGAGTTATGAATTAATTACTCATCGGATATAATCTTAGTTAAAGAACTCGAGCATATGCACATGAAATTGGAAGAAGTATCGAAAGTCGGAAACGAAGCTAAGTTTGGGCGAGTACTCCAATTCCAAGTAGGGTGAGCTATCCCTTCCTTGTTAGAGGCTTTTCGATATACGTGGAATGCTATAGTAAAATAGTATGTTGCCTGCAAGTACGTTTTTGGTTGTTCATTAGTCGATGCCTCGTGATATATGTGTTTTCATAATTGATAATTGCTGATTGCGAAGACCGAGGCTAGACTTGCATGTTGAGATACTATACTCATTGTATGTTTGTACTTGTGACATGAAATTGAATGGGACCTAGACGCATTGATTCCTACGGATCCCTTGGGGTCGATAATCGTGAACGTCCGGACGGGGCTATCCTCCTATGTTGGTCGAGGAAAAAGGTAAGTACCGATCGTAAACCAGTCATAGGACACTCAGGGCCAGGAAATACACACTTTTTCTACTTATAGTCACCAGCACTATAGAGTAGTTGGCCGGTTCTCAAAGGATGACGAATTGGATCGGTGACCGATTGTTTTAGAATAGCCGGCGGGTAAGTATCTCAGAGTTCCAAGTTGTGTGAAGCATGCTGCAGATGTTTTATAAAAGAGAATAAATGTTTGTGGCTGCTTTTTTTTAAAGTATTTTCGATAAACGTGCACAATAATTATGTAGTAAATATTTTTAAGTATATTATTTTTCAAACCTGGTATGGTTGGGTCGGCATTTACTGGGCATGCGAGGACGAAAGCTCAACTCTACAACAGTGTGCAAGTTTCGTGCATGTGGTAGGGGAGCGTACAGGGAAGGCACATGGCCCGATTTGGAGTATTTATCTTTGACCTTATTAAATTAAGTTCTTAGTCCCTTACCGGGTTTTGAAGTCCCTTATTTGTTTACTTTCTTAATGATTTACTTATTTTTTTTCTACTCACTTATTTACAAAATTTTGGGAGATCCGTAACCCTGGAGCGCGTCCCTTATGCTTGTAGTTACTTAGTGATTTTGTTTTCCAAATTGGACTCCGATTGTAAGCCCAAATCCTTTAGCACTTTAAACTCCGTTTTAAAAATATGTTGTTCGGTTGCTAGAATGATTCGGCCAAAGAAAATGTTTTGTAAAAGAATAAACTAAACCCAAAGGCCTTGCAATTTCGGGTCGATGAGTCATCGGGATGTCATTTGTGACATGTCGGTTTCACATTGGTTCGGGGTCGCAGCGCTGTGGGACCTCTCTCCTGGGTCACTAGATATCTGAGTAGAAAATAATATTTTTTTTTAATCTTAGATGAAGTCGATTTTCTTGGTATAAATATCAAGAATGGAGTAATAAAACTCCAACCCCATATCCTTGAGAAAATCTGGAAATTTTTAGATAAAATTCTTGATGCTAAAACCTTTTACTGTACGCATTGACTGTGCTAGAGTAAAAAAAAATTTAAAAATTTAAACTTGACAAAGCTGCTAATAGAGGAAAATTAGTAAATTGGCAATTATTTCTTAACCATAATGATTATAATTTTGAATTAATTGCAGAAAACAAGAATTATCTTCTAGATGCCCTAACAAGAGAAATGGCAATGTCTAACAGAAGAGAAAGTGATGAAGGTCGTAACCCCAGAAACCAGAGACCAGGAAAAGAGCCTGAAGATGCTGAGGAATCTAAAGAAAAATTTTCAGAAGTTTCTTGCTAAGTGCAAAAGGACTAGCCAAAACTGATCAATCCAGGCTGAAGGATTGGCTAGCCCGTCTCAAATGACACACGGTAAAGCCTCCTCAAGACCATTTAAGGTTGTTGCTTTACCAAAAAGCAAAATAACTTGTCACGCCCCGAATTTTAGAATAGAAATTCAAAATTCGAAACATGAATTACTACAACTTTAAATAGTCATCCTGAAATTTTTTTTTCTTAACAACTTCACCACACAAAATAAAAACAAAACCGAATTTAGTCTCAGTTAGTTATTACAACTCAAATACAAAATGAATTATAAAGCTCTAAATGAGCATACACACCTCACAACTCAATGAAATAAAAATAATTGCTCTAACATCTAAGCAGCTAGGTCACCTTCCTGGTTATCCTGACCTGCAGGAATATCCGCTACACCATTTGAATAGCATACCGGGATTGCAACAACACAAAACCCGGTAAGTGTATGAAAGCTCGTATGAGTAAAAGAAAGAACGGTTGCTTAATTTAAATCATATTTATTTCTACCCAAGGCAACACGCAATAACTTCTACATCCACAAGAACCAACAATCCCAATCAATCAACAACTCAACACCAAACCCCAACTCACAACTTTATTCACAAAACCCCAACATCGTATTTATAAAAATACGGTATTTGACAGACTAGAGCTCTAACTGAATCGTAGCCCGTCACCTGGCCTAGGTTATGGCATCCGACATATTTATCTTTATCGTATTTCATCAATATGTATGCCTATATACATATTTAGAACGTCCGATAATTGAACCTACTCAACCAATCGTATCCCATCATCCACTTATGATTAGAGCGTCCGATTCCCCCATACCGATCGCAACGTTGACCCTAAATCCACAATAAGTACAACAATATGTTTTCACATAATTAAATCAACTCATCCAACATACATAATATTATTATGAAAATTAATCATTTGAAATAAAATCCAAATCATCATATCATCACTCAAAATCACGCCAATCAATATATATATTCCACGTAAATATATATACGTAATCATCCACTCAGGAATGACCACTAATACCATCTATAGTTCACACAAGAAAATAGTGAAATTCATTTATATAATTAAAATTCATTTTACTTACCTATGGACCGTAGTGATCAAGTCCATATGATTTTAAAAACAAATATTTACTCCAAAAATATTTTTCACACAATTACAAAAAAATAATTAATTTAAAATACTCGGTTCGTAATATGAACCACGTGAGTTTTACTCACCTCGAAATTCCCATTGTGTCTTCAAATAAAATATAACTCACAATAATCCAAATGCTCGTCAACTCAAGCCATCAAGTACCTAATCAAGTACGGTCTTTACTTAGCAACGAAGCACGAACTTCAGATGCAAAAGCCGGTCAACCACCTCAGATGCAAAAGCCGACAACTAGCAAACTTCGTCAAAATGAAATTGTGAACAACTTTAATGCCTGACTTTTTCCGAGATGAGGTCTAAATCGTCTTAGATCGGGCTTTGCAGTTGGATTAATCACGGCCCTCTGATAAGTTTTCAGATTGAATCAGGGACGTCGAAACCTTCAACTCTTGATCTACCACTCTACACTCAAAATCGTGATGCAAGCCACATATGGGGATAATCAGGAGGAGGAGCACGTCACGAAAATGGGGTGGATCGGCCCATGCAACGCCGGCACCGTTGAGATTTGACCGGGTCGATCGTTCGGGGCTGAGCTACTCCGATCTCCTGCTTGCGGCGAGCAGGGGCGGCAACGAGGTCGACAGGGAGGCAGGCGACGTCGATCTGAGCTGCCTTGCGGTGTTTTCGCCGCCGTTGGACATCGGACGGCGCTGGTGCAGTCAGGTATGGTCACGCGGGTCCGAGTTGGGTCGGTCGAATTTCTTCAATCCTTCGGGCTTCAGCCGAGAGAGGAGAGAGAGAGAGAGAGAGAGAGAGAGAGAGAGAGAGAGAGAGAGAGAGAGAGAGAAATTTTGATTTTTTTTGTTTTCTGAAATGTCCAAAAAAAACCTATATTTATAGAAAAAATCATATATTCAAATATTCATAACTTATTCATATGAACTCCGAATAATACGTTCCACATATGCACGAACTCGTATCGACGAGCTCTACAACTTTCATGAGGGAAGCTTTCCCAAGTTCGGAACGTATAAAAAGTCAATTTTCACGACCCACTAAATAACGTTCGTTTTCGAAAATAAAATAATTCGAAACTAACTTTAACAAACCACGATATTCCAATTAATCCCAAATATCATAATTCAATTAATATAACAATTATTGAATTACATAAATTTATTCTATGAAAAGTTGGGTCTTCACAGTCTACCCTCCTTAGAATAATTTCGTCCCGAGATTCAAGCATGTTCGTCCACGAAAAGCTGAGGATATCTCTTCCTCATGTCAGTCTCCAATTCCCATGACGCATCACCCTCATCATGATGACTCCACAACACCTTCACAAGATCAACTTCCTTCCTACGAAGTTTTTTCATAGACCTATCCAAGATACTAACAAGTTCAACTATAAATGTCACATCAGTGTTTACTTCGATTGTACCATGATCAATCACGTGAGACTCATCTCGGACATACTTCCTGAGCATAGACACATGGAAGACATTGTGCACACCCGACATGCTAACAAGTAAAGCAAGTCCATTACCCTTTTCGGAGGTAACCCAGGGATCTCCTGAAACACGTCAGCATACTCTGAAACTACAGGAATCCCTGTAATCTTTGAAGTACTACCCCCTGATTCAATATGGGCCAAAATCCCTGTCCTCATGGCGATGTCAGACTTCAGACAGCGATAATGAAACACCGGTTGTCCCGGAACATGAAAGGACACAATCATCCTAAAACAATCATCCTTCTACTCCCGTGTCTGCCTGACAGATGGCAAAGACTCTAGCAGGTGCAGATGGTAGTTACCTCTGCTGGTTACCCTGCACTCTACCCTGATTTCGAGGACACTCCCTGGCTTGATGCCCTGCCTGTCCACAGCTGTAGCATATCCTACCCCGTGATTTCGTGCACGCACGAGAGATGTGGCCCTGCTCGCCACAGTTAAAGCACTTCACCGGAGCTGCTGGTGCTATCTGCCTAATAGGGATAGCCTGAACGGGAGGAGCTACTGCTGCTCTAGCTGGAGCCTGATGCTGGAACTGAGTCCTCTGTTTCTTCCAGAAACCGCCCCTGAAGTCTCTGGACCTACTGCTTCCTGTTATGGCCTTTCCCTTGCCTTGGAAGTCTCTCTCAGCAGACTCCTTCTCTCTGTGAATCAGGTTCTGCTGTTCAATGATCTGTGCCTTAGCCAAGATCTCTCTCTTGGTCTTCAGCTCTAAGATGGCCACATCACGCTCAATCGAGGGGCTCAAACCTCTCTGGAACTTCTTGGCCAAGTCTTCGTCATCCATCTGCCTCACATACTTGTATAGCCTGGAGAACTCCGCATCGTACTCGATCACGGCCATCTTCCCCTGTACAAGTGCGAGGAATTCCCATTCTAACCTTTCCTTCACAGCTGCTGGAAAGTACTTCTCCCTGAATATCCTCTCGAAGCCATCCCATGTCAAGGTAGCTACATCAACACTCCTCTGTGTGACGTTCCACCACATTCTGGCCTCATCCTTCAGCATGAATGCGGCTAGCTTCCTCTTATCAACCTCACTGCAATCTAACAGCTCAAAATAGGTCTGCAAATCCTCAATCCAACAATCCGCCACCATATGATCAGTGCCTCCTCCAAACTTGGTTTGTCCCAAGCGGGTAATTTCCCTTATCAACCATGGCCACGGGAGGAATAGGCTGATCCTCATAAGGTGCCTCTACCTCTGCCTCATATGCATCTTCGACCGGAGGGGCCCTACCCCTACCTCAGCCTCTACCCCTGCCACGAGGTCTGCCTCTACCTCGACCTCTAGCTTTAGTTCCCTCAATCTCCATTACCTAATAAGCAGGGTATACTTGATTAATACACGCATAACACTTAAACAAGGCATAAGTCAAATGCAAGTCCATATTAACCAAGTAACTAAGCATACAAGACAACGCCAAAAGTTCTTATGACATGCTAACATTCCTAGTCAACCTAACGCTCTCACATACCCAATGACATTGTCAATACCGAAGAGCACACGATGGGGATCCACTGCAGACGGGCCATCACTCTGAAAGTATTGACATATCACCAAATATGTACCATACGCTCTGATACCAAACTGTCACGCCCCGAATTTTAGAATAGAAATTCAAAATTCGAAACATGAATTACTACAACTTTAAATAGTCATCCTGAAAATTTCTTTTCTTAACAACCTCACCACATGAAATAAAAACAAAATCGAATTTAGTCTCGGTTAGTTATTACAACTCAAATACAAAATGAATTGTAAAGCTCTAAATGAGCACACACACCTCACAACTCAATGAAATAAAAATAACTGCTGTAACACCTAAGCAGCTCGCTCACCCCCCTGGTTATCCTGACCTGCAGGAATATCCGCTACACCATTTGAATAGTGTACCAGGATTGCAACAACACAAAACCCGATAAGCTTATGAAAGCTCGTATGAGTAAAAGAAAGAACGGTTGCTTAATTTAAATCATATTATTTCTACCCAAGTCAACACGCAACAATTTCTACATCCACAAGAACCAACAATATCAATCAATCAACAACTCAACACCAAACCCCAACTCACAACTTTCTTCACAAAACCCCAACATCGTATTTATAAAAATACGGTATTTGACAGACTAGAGTTCTAACTGAATCGTAGCCCGTCACCTGGCCTAGGTTATGACATCCGACATATTTATCAATATCGTATTTCATCAATATGTATACCTATATACATATTTAGAACGTCCGATAATTGAACCTACTCAACCAATCGTATCCCATCATCCACTTAGGATTAGAGCGTCCGATTCCCCCATACCGATCACTACGTTGACCCTAAATCCACAATAAGTACAACAATATGTTTTCACATAATTAAATCAACTCATCCAACATACATAATATTATTATGAAAATTAATCATTTGAAATAAAATCCAAATCATCATATCATCACTCAAAATCACGCCAATCAATATATATATTCCACGTAAATATATATACGTAATCATCCACTCAGGAATGACCACTAATACCATCTATAGTTCACACAAGAAAATAGTGAAATTCATTTATATAATTAAAATTCATTTTACTTATCTATGGACAGTAATGATCAAGTCCATATGATTTTAAAAACAAATATTTACTCCAAAAATATTTTTCACACAATTACAAAAAAATAATTAATTTAAAGTACTCGGTTCGTAATAAGAACCACGTGAGTTTTACTCACCTCGAAAATCCCGTTGCATCTTCAAATAAAATATAACTCACAATAATCCAAATGTTCGTCAACTCGCCATCAAGTACCTAATCAAGTACGGTCTTTACTTAGCAACGAAGCACGAAATAAACCTAAAAGATGATCCAACGGTCGGATTTCAAAATAAAGACAATCCAACGGTCGGTTCGGATTTAAACGATGATCCAACGGTTAGATCCTCATGGATCGCCCTTGGAAACATCCTATCAAAATTATATGAAAATCCGACGGACGGGTCTTCACTAATTGCCTCCCAAATCACTGTTTTACAATTATACGAAGATCCAACGGTCCGATCTTCGCCCGTGACCACAAGTCATCGGGACAGTCATACGAACATCATATTAAATTTTGAAGTAAAACCGATGGTCTGATCTCCTTATATCACAAACCGAAGGTAAACTATAAAATAGTAAATAGTAACGTCAAAACTGAAATTGACTATTTATCAACTTTTTCTAACATGACCATGTTATATATCAAATCGCTTGTATGGATGCATAGATCATCGTCCAGATAATATAAACTCAAATTTTGGTTCGACGCGCTGCCACACGTGGCGGTCAGAGGGCGGTCAACACGGCGATCAACGCTGGTCAACCACATCAGATGCAAAAGTGGTCAACTACAAACTTCTTCAAAATGAAATTGTGAACAACTTTAATACCTGACTTTTTCCAATATGAGATCTAGATTGTCCTAGATCGGGTTTTGAAGTTGGATTAATCTCGGCACTTTGATCAGTTTTCAGATTGAATCAGGGACGTCGAAATCTTCAACTCTTGATCTACCACTCTACGCTCAAAATCGAGATGCAAACCACATATGGGGATGATCAAGAGGAGGAGCACGTCACGAAAATGGGGAGGATCGGCCCATGCAACGCCGGCACCGTGGAGATCCGACCGGGTCGAGCGTTCGGGGCTGAGCTGCTCTGATCTCCTGCTTGCGGCGAGCGGGGGAAGCAACGAGGTCGACAGGGAGGCAGGCGACGTCGATCTGAGCTGCCTTGCGGTGGTTTCGTCGCCGTTGGACGTCGGACGGTGCCGGTGCAGTTGGGTCGGGTCACGCGGGTCCGGATAAGGTCGGTCGAGTTTCTTCAATCATTCGAGCTTCAGCCGAGAGAGAAGAGAGGGAGAGAAAAATTTTGATTTTTTTTTGTTTTCTGAAATGTCCAAAAAAAAAACCTATATTTATAGAAAAAATTCAATTTTCAAATATTCATAACTTATTCATACGAACTCCGAATAATACGTTCCACATATGCACGAACTCGTATCGACGAGCTCTACAACTTTCATGAAGGATTGTTTCCTAAATTCTAAACGTATAAAAAGTCGATTTTCACGACCCCCTAAATAACGTTCGTTTTCGAAAATAAAATCATTCGAAACCAACTTTCTCAAACCACGACATTCCAATTAATCCCAAATATCATAATTCAATTAATATAATAATTATTGAATTACATAAATTTATCCTATGAAAATTTGGGTCTTCACATAACTCCACCTGGAGTTTTAAATGTTTTTAGTTATCACTTAAAGACTTTTGACGAACTTGTGTTCAGAACTCACAGAAGGTTGGCCTATCATCAGATGGCTATTTTAGATAACTTTTTGTTTGCTTTTCAGGAAAGAAATAGTGGCCTCATGTTCCCAGCTTTGTTTGCCCTCGCTGAAGAACTTCATGAAAACGCTAGACTACCATTTGAAGAATTCTATGAAAATACACAGCAGAGTGCTGTCCAGAATGACAAAATTCAATATCTTGATGATCCTGAAAGTGCTAGAGTTCCTGTTTTAGCATTAAAAGAATCAGAATGGTTTGACTCTCATAATCTTATTAGAAGTACCAGCTCATGTCTTCCAATATAAAGAGCCTTAGAGTCAGTTTGTAAGACATCAGAAAATTGAGAAGAATAATCTTCTCTCAAGAAGTACGACAGCCATCGTAGCATTGTGTCCAATCTTGTAAGAAATTGTGTGGAGTGGTGTGCTTTCATTTCAAGTAAGTATTTGTAATCATATTCATGGATAGCTAAATAGCTTTTAGCTGTTTACCTGAGAATGAGGCTCTGAGTTCTTCACTTGTAATTATGTTTAAATAAATAATTTCATATTGCTCATCTACCTCATCAAAATTTCAAATTTATGTCCATATTGTTTTTATTCTATCTTGGACTAAATACTGTTTAGTCCTTGAGCTTTTGACCATAAAACATTTCAGTCCCCTGACCTTCTAATTTCACACGTTTAGTCCATGTACTTCAAAATTTCAGATCAATAGGTCATTGCCGTCTAAAAGATACGGTGAAATGTCTATTGTACCCTCAGTTCTTTTTTTTATAAATTTATTCCTTTCTCTTTTTTTTAATTCTTTTTTTTTATATTATTTATTATTTTTTCAAACAAAAAGAAAGAAAAAAAAAGAAAAAAATAAACAGAAAGAAAGGGAAAAAAAATTCCTTTTCCAAAAAAAAATAAAATAATTAATTAATTAAAACAAAGAACTGATGGCATAATAGACATTTCGCCGTGACTTTTAGACAGTAAGGACCTATTGGTTTGAAATTTTGAAGTACAGGGACTAAACGTGTGAAATTAGAAGGTCAAGGACTGAAGTGTTTTATAGTCAAAAGCTTAAGGACTAAACAGTATTTACCCCTTCTATCTTCTATTTAATCCTGAAGTTTAAATTTTTCTGTTTCAAAGGAAAATCTTTTCTTTACCTAATGTAGAAACAAGCAGCAGTAATTCCGCCTGTCTTGAGTAATCACTAGGCAGAGAGCCATTAGGTTAAAAGCTTTGGCATGTTGAAGGCTAGTTATGTTTTTCTCAAAGTATAAGTAATAGGTTTTTCCAAGAAAAATAGAAAATTTGGTCAACGTAGGATATATTAGGCACTACCCTAAAAGGGAATACCCTTATAGGTCTTTTCCTATGAGATTTGTGTATATGGGCACAATACAAACTTGCTGGTCTGTTTGGGCAAAATACATGGTGATTTTTGGGCATATAGGCAAAAACTCCTTATAAGTACCCCATAAACTTAAGTAAAATATGGAAACCATGTAGTCAATTGACGACATACATATTGATTATATAAAAATCTGTTTTGAATTTCGAATTGGTTGGGAAGCATACATAAAACTCATTGTGTAATGATGATACTTGAACCATAGCAACTATGCATGAACCACGAACATGTCAATTTTATATGACATATCACATATGTGAGATAATCGCCTAATGTGTACATGCAATAACAAAAGGAACTTCTTCTTAAAAGAAGACATAAGACTAACGTTAATAAAAGGCATGTGTGAGGCATTGCATGCGAGAAGACATGTGTATCACGTACTCAATACATGGCGAAATAAACATTTACACAAGATTGTTATAACAAGTCAAGATGTCCACAGATCATGCTTCACAATTCAAACAAGTATAGGAGGCATATAAAGCATGCTTCTATTTTATACAAAGAAAGGTGAAAAACGTATCTCGTTATCAGCTCAGCTGAAAAGATTTGAAGAGCTGTCTGATATTTCAAGGACGAATGCCCAGATAGATGTCAAGGCTAGTTGCAAATGGGTCAAGATCCTTCTTCCGTTTTGGTGAGTACTCGAGAGGAGCATGATTTATTTGTTGATAAGGAAGAATTGTTGTGCTTTTAGATGAACACTTAGCTCAGTTCTCAAATAAGGAATTAAACAAGAGTGTCCATAGTATTTTTCTGGGTTACTGGGAGATTGAAGCTCTACCAAGATGATTGAAGCTCCGTCAATAAGACTGTTGCTGCTACTTCGTCAAAAGTGATGCTTATAGAGATCGATAGGCTTGCTGGCTCTAGCGTACCGGTGCTTGTTGTTTGCCCTGGTTGCTGGTGATAGCGCGTTAGCCTCGCTAGCGCTTTCGGTTGTTGTGCTTGGCTGTGGTGCTCCATCAAGAGGATGAGCTGATGCTTTGTCTAAAGGAATTGATGCTCTATCAAGAAGAATAAGTCACTGGCGGTTGTCACTAACGGGCTGCAAGCCTCTCTTCATATGGGTGTCCAGAGTAAATGATGGCACCCAAAAGTTATTTGTGTATGATGCTAACGCTGAACGAAGAGCTGCATCAAGGTTCTGATGATGATCGAAGAAATATGGGTGGAGCTTTGCTTGGTTTGGTGGAAGCAGTTGCGAGGCACGCTGGTCGCTAGCCTCGCTAGTGTTGGTTGGTACTGGCGCTTGGCTGTTGTTGCACTAGCGGTAGATGCTGGAGCTTGACGGTAATGAAGCTCATCGATGCTAGAACCTGAAGCCAAGATTGAAGGTTGGTGCTTAGCAGTTGACGTTAGTGCTTGGCGGTGATATCTTATTTGGTCATGGGTGCCCAGAGCAAGAGCTAATCCAAGCTTGACCATCAACAAAGATTGCAAAGGTTGATCGAATCTTGAAGGACCTTGCTTGGCGGAGGTTTTATTGGGGGTGCCTTGCTTGGCGGAGGCCTTTGGCGGTAGGCTTACTGGTGGAAGGCTCGTTCGTGGTAGAGCTCATTAGCGGTAGGTGTGCTGGCGGTAGGCCTCGCTAGGTGGAGGTTTGCTGACACTGGGCTAGCCGCTAGCCTCGCTAGACAGAGGCTAGTGCTTACTGGCACTGGGCTAGCCTCGCTAAGAGTCAAGCTGAAATTTTTATTTTTATTTTTTATTTTTTTGATGGGCCGCTAGCATGATGGACTAATTCTTTAACGAGTTGTTGAGCATGATGTCAGTGAGGGAGTTCCATGCTTGACCTACCCTTCAGGCGATGAGTTTCTTAATTGATATGTTCATGCTTGACGCTTTACACTAGGAGATGATGATGGAAGAAATTTGAGTGATGATCAAAGACGATTGGTGGTGAGTGAGCGACTTTGAAAGCTCAAAGAGGAAAAGAAGAAAATCTTTAACAAGTGGCGAAGCCATTGTATCGGCTTCCCACAGATGGAACCAATGTTAATGTTAGAATTGAAGGGTCTAGTTAACGTTAGAGAGAAGAGAGAGAGAAAATAAAGACACGATATATAGTGGTTCATCTCTCACCTTAGCGGGAGACTACGTCCACTTCAATGTTGCATTATATGTGTTTGGGCCTTACGCCCAACATGATTACAAGAGATGTAATGGAGTGGGATTCTAAGTGGAAGGAGTGATCCTTTTTATAAGGAAGGGAGCCACTCTCCTTTACATGTTTTCCAATGTGAGATGTGTTTGGCTCCAGTCATTTTAGGTCCAAACAAGATGCAAAAGACAACTATTCTCGAGTAGAAAGCTTCATTGTGAAGCATCTTGGCAAGGCCGGACAGGTGGCTTCCCAGCAAGGTCTTGGCCGCTTCTGACTACCACGGTGTAGCTTGGATGTTAGGCTAAGAGATGTATATCGTGGTTGGGTCCCACCATGGCTCATAGACTCACAAAGTAAGGGTTACTTATTCTTAGTGACATACCAAACTAGCCATGCCAGTAGAGGTATGTACAACTAGTTGAAATGTCAATAGAAATCCAAATAAAAGTGTTAGATGGATCCTAAGTTTATGGATAAGAAAGTCATTTTCTCCGTCAAAGGGCATTTTTCAAGTAAATAATGACAATGGTGATTACCGGTTCATTGACACATAGCTATAATATAAATTATAAGTGTCAGTGTGAGCCGTTAATTCTAAGGTCATGATTAAAACTTGAATGACCAATTAAGAAAAGTACTTGTAAATGTTTAAATTTACAAGGATTTGATGGGTGATACATCAAATAGGATGGGGAAGTCCAAAATTTTGATCACCAATGGTGGAAACTCAACTCAACACTTAAAGCATCAAGCCTTGAGTTCAATGAGCAAAGTACATCATATGTAGTGATTGCAAGCACTAAGATAAATGAATGAAAATGTGTTTCAACATATATATATAATATCCATCCAAAGTAGTGCTTGGTATCGTAATGTATTGTGAAGGTTGAGTTAATTCTCTTAGTACACATGATTGAAAGTACTATAGTTACAGGGGTACTACATGTCTACTTATATGAGTGTGAAAGTGGTGTCGCCTTCTATGCGACTTGGAGTAGTCTCTAAAGCACTCGTGAAATAGGATATAGACACAAGGCCAATCCACATGTCGGCTTGTAAAAACACTTTAAAGGGAGTACAAAGTGTGTAAAATGTGTCCGGTTAAGTCATATAGAATCACAATTTTAAACGTAAGGCCACTTAGCCATTCTGACTGAACTTTGATGTGTTCTCACTAACTTAATATTCGAGTCCACAAGGCACCTTACATTTTTGTACTAAGCTTTCCAAGATTATGCTCAAGAATTTTTAAAATGTTTTCAAAATCATATTTTCATTATATCTTTATGTTTTGAAAATGGTGCAGCATTGTTGGAAAGATTTTCAAAATATTAATTTTGATAAATAAATGAAAAGGTTGAGTAAGAGTATCGGTCGTTCTAAATATGTATATATGTATATATATTGATGAACTACGATAATGATAAATATGTCAGATGGCATAACGTAACCCAGGTGACTAGTTTAGGTTATGCTATCCGACAGGCTACGATTCAGTTAGAGCTCTAGTTTGTCAGACACCGTATTTTTATAAATACGATTTTGGGGTTTTGAGAAGAAAGATGTGAGTTTAGATTCCACGTTGAATTGCTGATTTGGTGATTGATTATTGAGATTGTGGTTTCTTTGTGGATGTTGGAATTGTTAGATGTTGACTTGGGTGAAAATAAATATGACTTAATTAAACAATCGTTCATTCTTATTTTACTCATACGAGTTTTCAAAAAAGCTTATCGGGTTTTGTGTTGTTACAATCCCTTACTATTCAAATGGTGCAGCGGATATTCCTGCAGGCCAGGATAATTAGGGAGGAGACCGTGTTGTTTAGGAGTTGCAGCATTTATTTGATTTCATTTGTGTTGTGAGGTTTGTTATGCTCATTTAGAGCTTTACAATGTTATTTGCGAGTTTGAGTTGTAATAATTAACCGAGACTAAATTCGAGATTTGAAATTCAATTCGTGTGGTGTGGTTGTTAAGGAAAAAATTTCAGGATGATTATTGTTGAGTTATAGTAATTCATGTTTCAGATTTTGAATTTTTATTCTAAAATTCAGGGCGTGACAATGTGTTTTTACAATTTCTGTAGGGGTAAATATTGTTTAGTCCTTGATCTTTTGACCATAAAACACTTCAGTCCCTGGCCTTCTAGTTTCACACGTTTAGTCCCTATACTTTAAAATTTTAAACCAATAGGTCCTTGCCGTCTAAAAGTTGCGGTGAAATGTCTATTATGCCCTCAGTTCTTTTTTTTTAATAAATTTATTCATTTCTCTTTTTTTTTAATTCTTTTTTTTTTCAAACAAAAAGAAAGAAAGGAAAAAAAACAGAAAAAAAGAAAGGGAAAAAAAATTCATTTTCCAAAAAAAATAAAATAAATAATTAATTAAAAAACTGAGGGCATAATAGACATTTCGCCGCAACTTTTAGACGGCAATGACCTATTGGTTTGAAATTTTGAAGTACATGGACTAAACGTGTGAAATTAGAAGGCCAGGGACTGAAGTGTTTTATGGTCAAAAGCTCAAGGACTAAACAGTATTTACCCCTAAAGAAATTGTAAAAACACATTGTCACGCCCTGAATTTTAGAATAAAAATTCAAAATCTGAAACATGAATTACTACAACTCAACAATAATCATCTTGAAATTTTTTCCTTAACAACCACACCACACGAATTGAATTTCAAATCTCGAATTTAGTCTCGGTTAATTATTACAACTCAAACTCGCAAATAACATTGTAAAGCTCTAAATGAGCATAACAAACCTCACAACACAAATGAAATCAAATAAATGCTGCAACTCCTAAACAGCACGGTCTCCTCCCTAATTATCCTGGCCTGCAGGAATATCCGCTGCACCATTTGAATAGTACGGGATTACAACAACACAAAACCCGATAAGCTTTTTTGAAAGCTCGTATGAGTAAAATAAAAATGAACGGTTGTTTAATTAAGTCATATTTATTTTCACCCAAGTCAACATCTAACAATTCCAACATCCACAAAGAAACCACAATCTCAATAATCAATCACCAAATCAGCAATTCAACGCGGAATCTAAACTCACATCTTTCTTCTCAAAACCCCAAAATCGTATTTATAAAAATACGGTGTCTGACAAACTAGAGCTCTAACTGAATCGTAGTCTGTCAGATAGCATAACCTAAGCCAGTCACCTGGCTTACGTTATGTCATCTGACATATTTATCATTATCGTAGTTCATCAATATATATACATATATACATATTTAGAACGACCGATACTCTTACTCAATCTAGCCCCATTACCCGACAAGAGTTGTGCATCCAATTTACTCAACCAATCGTAGTCCATCATCCACTTAGGATTAGAGAGTCCGATTTCCTTCATACCGGTCACTACGTCGACCCTAAATCCATAATCGAGCACAATAATATAATTCACACAATGAAATCAACCAATTCAAGATACACAATATTATCATGAATTTACGAATTTGGCATATAACTCGAAATCATTATTCCACTCAATCATATCATCACTCAACAACACACCAACTAATATATATATTCTACGTAAATATATATATATACACACACGTAATCATCCACTCAAGGATGACCACTAATACCATCTATATTCACACAAGAAAATCATGAAATTCATTTTGTATAAATAAAATTCATTTTACTTACCTATGGACCGTAGTTGATCAAGTTCATGTGATTTTAAAAACAAATATTTAATCCATAAATAATTTTCACATAATTACGACAAAATAAATTAATTAAAAGTACTCAGTTCGTAATATGAACCACGTGAGCTTTACTCACTTTGATACTCCCATTGCATTTTCAATTTAACACAATTCACCCCAAAATCGTCCACCAAAGTAAAACCGTCAATCACCTAATCAAACACGATAATTAACTTAGCGTACAATTCAAAAACGCACTTATATGAAGATCCAATGGACGGATCTTCACCCGTGACCACACGTCTATCGGACGGTCCTACGATCATCATATCAAAACTACACGTCTATCGGACAGTCCAATCTTCACAGATCATAAATCGGATGATCAAAATCAATTGAAATCGTAAAATTCATAAGTAATTCATACGATATCCAAAATTCACATGCTATACATCAAAATGATCGTATCGACATGTACAATCTAAAAATGAGACAAAAACTGCTCTTGGGGTGGCCGAAGGTCACCGGAAACCACCACCACAGTGGCAGCGGCGGCGCCATACCAAGTCAAAATTTTCCAAAACTCCCAACATCAAAGTTCTTCATCTCAACTCCAATTTCAACTTTCATAATAGCACAAAGTCAAATTTCAAGTCTAGGGGCCGAAATTTACCTAAAAAAGAAAGAGGCTGAAATCGCCTAAAATCGATCAAATCTTAAATTCGTCTTCGGGTTAAATGGGGATATGAGACTTGGTGAGTTTGTAGAGCATTCCAAGACAAACATTGCCCAGTTGGTCTCTCCTCCTACTTTAGCTGGAGTTGGCCGGAATTTGAAGAAATGCTGAAAAAATGATCTGACATTCTTTGCCTCGATTCGTTGTCTATGGTGAATGATAGGATGCAACGCATATATATATATATATATATAGAAAGCATGTTTCAAGGCGAAGAGATAGGGAACAAGCGGCTCTTCGATTGGTGGTTGTAGGAGGAAGAAATCAGCCGGCGAAGGGAGGAGAAGCTCGGGCTATTTCAGCTCGAGCTGTGCAGCTTCTCGCCCTTGTAGCGTCTCCCACGGTTCTTTTTGGACTTCTATGTCTTCTAGGAAGTTTTAAATGACTTCAAGGCGAGCAAAATTGCTTTTGGAATCAAGTCGATTGGTCGCTTGAGGAGGAAGATATGGCCGGAAGAAGAGGAACCCAGATTTTTCGTCGAAAATGGGGGAGAGGGAAGAGAGCTCGGGGGGCTGAAATGCAAAATGAGAAAATTATGGATTTATGAATAAATCCGGAATTTTTCCATATTTATACTGAAATCCCAAACTTCAAACCCTCATAACTTCTTCATACGATTTTTGCGTTCCACATATGTACGAAATCATATCGACGAGTTCTACAATTTTTATGAAGGAAGTTTTCCAAAATTCCGTATGTACAAAAAGCCAATTTTCATGACCCCTTAAATAAAGTTTGTTTCAAAAATAAAATCGTTCGAATTAATTTCACAACTTCTCCAAGCTTCTATTCACGCCCACGACCACGAAATCATTTCTAAAAATCCACGGAATTTATTTTGGATTTTTCGGGATATTATACACATATACAAGGGTGGAGCACAAGGAACAAAGATCAGAACCACATCCATATGTAAGAAATCCAATTACAAATCCTATAGTTTGTTTCTTATGTCTGAGAAAAAAAGTTGATCATGTGAAACGTTAATAAGTAAACGATTTCTCATTTTTTATTTTCCTTGAATAATTAATCTAAGTGAAAGCACCTAAATTAATCCTATCAAACATGCAATCATAGTCTAAAAGTTAGCTACTGAAGAACAAGTTCAATGCACGAAGAACAAAGAAAGGATGTCAACTTAAGTACACAACCTCGTATGAAAAGGTTCATCTATTTGGAATCCTCCTCAATTCATTTCAACTTTTCTCCAAAGCCTTTACTACTTATGATTCAGGGTTACAAAACTATTAGGTGAATTATTAACCTAAATCTAGCACCATTTACATGCAAATCCTAAAAGTTTTGAACCAATTAAGATTAACACATAAAAGATTTCAATCACACAAAACCAATTGAGCAAACTCAAACAAGCAGCATAGATATCACAACTATAGAAATCGAAATTTATTTTAAAATTTAAAGACGGGCTTAAACTTTGCCCTTAACGTATTTGTTAACTAGGAATATTGTTCATGGATTCAAAACAAAGAAAACCAAAATAAGTTACAGGGAAAAAGATTGAATTACACTGTGAAGGGAGTGTATGATGAAGAGCTTAAGACGTTGAACATGAATCTTGAAAGCAAGGCTTCAATATTACGGCACAAGGTGGAAGGATGGCAGCTAGGAAGACTCATGGCTTCTTCTTCTTCTCCCTTTTGCTTGAAGACGCAGAACTAAGATCTAGAGAATGGAGAGAGTTTTTCTGAAGTTTTGAAAAGAATGAATGAATGAGGTGTCCAGGGTGCATCTATATATAGGAGACGTCTTGGGCTTCTAGATCATTCTTTTAATTTCTAGGAATTATTTGATTAATCCACACAACATTAGCCAATCAAATAATTCCATGTCATCCTTCCTGTGTCATCCAGCCAATGAGAAACCTTCAAAATAGCACCTTTATTTTAGGGAGATTATTTGTGTTGAATTTCCATGGATTTTTCTGATTTTATCTCTTCAATATCGACAAAGGGTGGAGTGTGGAGCTCAAGGAATGTATCTGGATCTGTTTTCAACCTTTCTGTTTGTTGTAATCCCTTGAAATTCTCCAGGATAAGTCAAAAACGTCACCTTCTTGAATCTTCTTTTATTTTCATGGCAAATTATGTATTTATCCACCAAAATACTCCTTTTATGTCCCAAAAGCCCTAGAGCAATTAGGTTTATTTAATTAAACCCTGATGTGTCTAGAGAATCTTAAGCTTTCTTGAGTAATCTTAAAGCCACATGGTCTCCTAGTGCTCTCAGGTTTCCTAGCCTCATTAGGACTCCTCATGTCTTCAAGACTCCTAGTCAAACAATGTTCTTGAACCTTCCAGAATTTTCTTTTGCTTTCCTAGTTCAACTGGGACTTTTTGTGTCATTAAGATTCCTTTTCCTGGCAAGAGTAGGTTTCCTAGTCCAACTAGGACTCTGCATTTTTCGCCATTTTTCTTCATTTCTCTGAACATGTTTTCTAGTTGACCCAGGATTCCTACTTTGATTGAGATTCCTAGTTGGACCAGGATTTCCTGGCTAGACTAGGAAAACTTGATTTTTTTTTTTCCATTTTAGCTTATTTATGCATCCTTGTGCCTTGCCTTTGTTGTTTTCAACGTTTCTTTTGCTTCTCATATGCCTTTAAGCTCATTTCCTCTTCATTTGCTCCAGTGCCCCTAAAAATGGAAACTACATTAAAACTGATTTATTTAATGAAATAACTATAAAAACATTGCATTAAAATGCTTCTAGCAGGCTGGATGAGAAAACTCATTCAGAAATTTTGATGTTATAATGGTGATCCAACAGTTAGATGAGAGTATAGGGGTTATGATTTTATACTTGCTCTATACTCCTTTTTTTTGTATTTTTTTCTTTGTTGTATTTATGAGCTGTCAGGCGTGTGCAAGTGCAATATTATGTGTGGTAGATTTATTTACCAGCCACTACGTGACAAGTCTCTTTTTAATGTTACCACATTGATAATAAGTCATCGTTTCTACTAAGAAAAAAATTATTTGAAGATGAATTTGTTACGGGTTCCTCTAGTAATGAAAAATTTACAATTAAAAGTGCTGCTTGGTTACAAGCTAATCGAGTTCAACCTCATGCTAAAGCAAATCTGCTAACTTCAATGTGGAAGTTAAACATTTCTCCTAAGGTAAACATTTTCAGTTGGGTTCTATTAAAGGATGACTCACAACTAGAAGTCGACTTGCAAGATACAATATCAACTTAACTCCTCTTTATCTCTTTTGTGGCCATCTTGATGAAACTATAGATCATATTTTCATGCATTGCTCTTTTGTTACTCAAAATTGTATAACTTATTAGATTGCCCTACTCCATTAAGTCTGAAAAATAGTTTTGTTGAATGGTTAGAAGCTTTACAAAAGAACTCTATCTAAGATTGTTCCTCTGATTTTTTTACTTCAAACTTTATTGTTAAGTTGGACAATTTGGCATGATAGGAATAAAATTAGTCTTTCGATAGCTCGATCCCTCTCCAAACCAAATCATTTATGGAGCTACTTCTCTGGGGTCAAGCTACTGGGAGGCTAATCCTATGCATATTAAATCAAAAGCTTCTAGATTTTATCATATAAAATGGAAACCTCCTAATGATAACTTTGTTAAGTTCAATTTTGATGGTTCAGTTAAATCTGACTCTTCTGCTGTTACTGGTTTTGTTATAAATCTGACTATAAAAAATTTGATCTTATTAAATGTTTTTTTTTCTGATTATCAAAAAGAAAATTACAAGCTAAAACCTCTACAACAACCAACTCCCAAACAATCCAGTAAAAATTGAAAGGGGTAAGGTTTTGAAACAACGCTGAGCTTGAGTACCATGTTCAGTTTTAGCAACGGCATCCACTAAAAAATTTGCCTCTCTTTTTATGATGGAAGTAGGACACCGAATAAGACTTGCAAGCTGCTTAATGTCTTGTACCACATGTTTAATTCTCCAAAGAGTCTGGGTTGTTCATGTAGTACTGTTTAGAAGTAATTTAGAATCACCGTCAACTTCAATATTTGTATAGCCATGCACCAAGCTGCACGTAATCAGTAATCCAGCTCGTAAAGCCAACTAGATCTTACAATGTTCTTGTTGCTGGAGCATCAGGTTTTTGAGATGATTTGAATGTTGTGTTTGATTTTTCAGAATGATAAAATAAAAATAAAAGTCAATAAAAAATTTAAAAAGCCCAAATTATAAGGTATGAAATTATGAATCATTTGTTTCGCAGTTTTTCACGAACCCATCAAAAAATACACAACTTTTTATTCTACAATTCAGTCCAATACAGGTGTGAAGAGGCTTTTTGGGGGTCGCCTTCCCAAAAGACTAGATAAAGCTTCTGAAAAGCCTTGAGCTTTTATTTCTCTGTCTGCCATTAAAGTGTAAGTGCCTTAAATATAAGCCCTTGCTTCCCTACTCCCATCCCCACTTGCCAACTCTGTCTGTGTCCCTTTTGGTCGGGAGAATCAACCCATTTTTCCGGCGATTCCTTTCATTTTCACTTGATTTTCTTCTCATTGTCCATCTGTCCGCCTTTACATACCTGGTCTATCTCTCTATGTAAATTGTGGGTTTTCAGCAAATTCTCACAACTGGATACTCCTCAATAGCCCATCCAAACACAGAGAAGAAGAAGAAGAAGAAGAAGACATGATCAGCTTGGGAGACCTGTACCACGTTCTAACAGCTGTTGTGCCACTCTATGTGGCCATGATTTTGGCCTATGGGTCAGTGAAGTGGTGGAAGATCTTCAGCCCCGATCAATGTTCTGGCATCAACCGCTTTGTGGCCCTGTTCGCCGTTCCTCTGCTCTCTTTCCACTTCATCTCCACCAACAATCCATACGCCATGAACTACAGGTTCATAGCCGCAGACACTCTTCAAAAAGTCATAGTCTTGGCGGTCCTGGCCATATGGTCAAGAACCAGCTCAAGAGGCTCTCTGGAGTGGTCCATCACTCTCTTTTCCCTTTCTACTCTTCCCAACACTCTGGTGATGGGCATACCCTTGCTAAAGGGCATGTATGGAGACTCCTCAGGGACCTTAATGGTCCAAATAGTTGTGCTCCAGTGCATTGTTTGGTACACTCTGATGCTCTTCTTGTTCGAGTACAGAGGAGCTAGGCTCTTGATTGGTGAGCAGTTCCCGGACACTGCTGCCTCCATTGTTTCCTTTCGCGTTGATTCCGATATCGTTTCTTTAGATGGGAAAGAGCCATTACAGACTGAAGCCCAGCTCGGAGAAGATGGGAAACTCCATGTTACTGTCAGAAAATCCACCAGCTCTCGCTCTGAAATCTTCTCCAAACCATCTCTTGGACCCAACTCTGGTGTTTCCTGTACCCCAAGGCTTTCCAACTTGACTAATGCTGAAATCTACAGCCTTCAGTCTTCTAGAAACCCAACTCCCAGGGGTTCCAATTTTAGTCATACGGATTTCTATGCAATGGTGAATGGGAAGAACATGAGTAATGTGAGTCCAAGGCTGTCGAATTACGGCTATGACGAAGAGGCTGCCGGTGCCGGCATGAGACCACCAAGTTCCATGCAGGGGTATCCTACGCCTCCCAGCACAGGAATATTCTCTCCGGTGGCTGGACCCAATGGAACTGCCAAGATAAAACCCAATGGGACTGATGCCGCTGGTAAGGATCTTCACATGTTTGTTTGGAGCTCAAGTGCTTCTCCAGTCTCAGAAGGAGGCATTCATGTTTTCAGAGGTGGAGTTACTCACCAGAAAGGTTTGAAACACTAATCTCAACTCTTTTGGCTGTATTAGATTGTTTTGTGTGCCAGCATAATCTGGTATAGTTTGCTATTTTGGAATTTTCTATTCATTCGTGCAAATGCGTTTGTATTTGTCTGTGAATTGATTGTGGGTTTGTATATTCAAGGTTTCATTTGTATCTGCGTGGGGTGAAGTGGGGTTTGATAAACTTTTGTTTCTATTTCGTGTTCCCCATTTTCGTCTTCTTTCTTAATTTTGAACACAAATGTCCCTGTTTCCTTCTTCTCATTTTGTCATTACTAGTGGTGTGACTGTCTGAAGTCGTTTTATCTTGTTTTCGTAAGCAACTATTCATTTTTTTTTTTGCAATAATGTTGGTTTAGATCACGATGATTTTGGGCGAGATGAGTTCAGCTTCGATAACAGACCAGTTCCTAATGGGATTGATCGAGAGGGTCCGGTGCTTTCCAAGTTGGGTTCCAGCTCCTCCACCACTGAACTCCACCCAAAGACTTGTCATGGTGAATCAAAGGCCACAGCAATGCCACCAGCTAGCGTTATGACCCGTCTCATTCTCATTATGGTCTGGAGGAAACTCATTAGGAACCCAAACACGTACTCCAGCCTTATAGGCCTCACCTGGTCTTTAGTCTCATATAAGTAAGCATATGTTGAATTTCTACAAATAATAATTGTATAGCACTTTTAATCTGTATATATACTTCCCGCGTTCATAACTAATCAAAACATTGTTCAGGTGGAACATTGTTATGCCTGCAATCATAGCCCGTTCAATAGCCATTCTTTCTGATGCCGGTCTTGGAATGGCCATGTTTAGCCTTGGTATGTTAGGATTGTAGAAAGGTCATTTTGTAGCGATTGTGCTACAGAGACTATACAACTTTGTGTGGCTATTACTTAGCAGCTCAAATTCTAATTGGTTTGCAGGTTTGTTCATGGCATTACAACCACGGATGATTGCATGTGGAAACAGAATTGCAAGCTTTGCCATGGCAGTTAGATTCCTTGCCGGTCCTGCTGTCATGGCAGCAGCCTCACTTGCTGTGGGACTGCGAGGCGTTTTGCTACACATTGCCATTGTTCAGGTGATCAAGTTTTGCAACAAACTCTGATAAAAAGGCCTCCTTAACTAGTTTTGAGTTACAACGGTACTCTGTTTCCAGTTGTTGACATTTATTGTGTGGTTTCATTTCAGGCAGCTCTTCCACAAGGGATTGTGCCCTTTGTGTTTGCCAAGGAATACAATGTTCATCCTAACATACTGAGCACCGGGTTGGTTTTGTTGGAACATTTCTGATTATTGTTTTACTTATGGGACGTACACTTACATTCATCGATCTGATATGAGGTTGTTGTTTGTTTTGTGCAGGGTTATTTTTGGGATGCTAATTGCTCTTCCTATCACATTGATTTACTACATCGTTCTAGGACTTTAAATCTCAGTGCATTTGATAGGCAAATAAACAGTAGTTAGTTGAAATTAAGGTAGCTCCTAGCTTGTTGGTTCTCACGCTTTTGGCACTGGGGTTTTGCTGCTAACAGAAGAACAGAAGGAGGTAGAGAGGAAAATGGAGAAATGTAATGATGAGAGATATAAATCCAGAATTGAGGTTTTTGTTTTTGGGAGCAGTATGTATCTTTGTTGCCTTTATCTATAAAATGCCTCGGCTTTTGTTTAGTATTTTGATGAAAATGAAGTTGAAAGATCCTCCACTTTTGACCTCTCTTGATCAGACAAGATATAACCCCACTTGGAATCTCTATGCAAATATTCAAACCAAACCAAACCAAACCAGCCAAACCAAACCAAACCAAACCTTGAATGCTTTGTGTTAGAAAACAGAGATAGTGAATGCTTTGTATGAATCTGCAAGAAAGCATCTGAAACCAAAGAAAACAGTAAATGCTTTGTATTGTCAGAAGGAAAAAGTGGATGCTAGTTGTCACTTGTGTTTTTGTGGAAGTTGACGGATGTAGTACTAGAGAGAGGCATAGGCTGCTGTCGGTTGCTTAACTTAGGTTTTGGTCTCTCCATTGGGGAACACGGACGGGGCCGCTAGCCTGCCTCGGTGAAACCCATAAATTGCATTCAGACAGATAAATCCCTAGCATGCCTAGATAAAAAAGAAAATTACAAAAAGGCAAATGTTGATATTGTATTTTTTTTTATTAATTGGGAATGAGACTTGTACTGTTATACGCAAGTGTTGATTAATGAAATTATAGAATACAATGAATATGACATAGAGCTTTAATCTCACAGTTAAAATAAGCATCAAGTCATGCTTCGAATTTTTGAATAAAAATTCAAAATTCGAAACATGAATTACCACAACTTAAAATAATTATCCTGAAAATTTCTTTTTTCCTAACAATCTCACCACATAATTTAATTTCAAATCTCGAATTTAGTCTAAGTTAATTATTACAACTCACTCACAAATTAAATTGTAAAGCTCTAAATGAGCATAACAAACCTCACAACTTAAATAAAATCAAATAAATGCTGCAACTTCTAAACAGTACGGTTACCTTCCTGGTTATCCTGACCTGTAGGAATATCCGCTACACCATTTGAATAGTGTACCGAGATTACAACAACACAAAACCCGGTAAGCTTTTGAAGCTCGTATGAGTTAAAAGAAAGAACGGTTGTTTAATTAATTCATAAACATTTTCACCAAGTCAACGCTTAACACTTTCCACAACCACAAGGAACCACAATCTCATAATCAATCACCAAATCAACAAATCCACACAAAACCCTAACTCACATCTTTCTTCTCAAAACCCCAAAATCGTATTTATAAAAATACGGTATTGACAGATTAGAGCTCTAACTGAATCGTAGCCCGTCACCTGACCCAGGTTATGACATCCGACATATTTATCTTTATCGTATTTCATCAATATATATACGTATATACATATTTAGAACGTCTGATACCTGTACTTAATCAAGCCTCATTACCCGACAAGTGTTGTGGCATCTAACTCACTCAATCAATCGTATCCCATCATCCACCTAGGATTAGAGCGTCCGATTCTCCCATACCGGTCACTACATTGACCCTAAATCCATAAATGAGCACAACAATATATTTTCACACAATGAAATCAACTCATCCAAGATACACAATATTATTATGAAATTTAAGCATTTGAAATATAATTCACATCATCATTCCAACTCAATCACATCAACACTCATCAACACACCACCCAATATATATATTCCACGTAAATATATATATATATATATACACGTAATTATCCACTCAGGGATGACCACTAATATCATCTATAGTTAACACAAGAAAATTGTAAAATTCATTTTACTTACCTATGGACCGTAGTTGATCAAGTCCGTGTGATCTTAAAAAAAAAATATTTAATCCATAAATATTTTTCACACAATTACGACAAAATAAATTAATTAAAACACTCGGTTCATAATATGAACCACGTGAGTTTTACTCACAATAATCCAAATGCTTGTCAACTTAAGCCGTCAAGTACCTAATCAAGTACGGTCTTTACTTAGCAAAGAAGCATAAAATAAACCTAAATCATGATTCAACGGTCGGATTCTAAAATAAAGACGATCCAACGGTCGGATTGAATTTAAACGATGATCCAATGGTTAAATCCTCACGGATCGCCCTTGGAAACATCCTATCAAAATAATACGAAAATCCAACGACGGATCTTCACGAATCGCCTCCTGAATCACTGTTTTACAATTATACGAAGATCCAACGGTAGGATCTTCGTCCATGACTTCACAAAGCCATCGGCACAATCATACAATCAACATATTAATATTTGAAGCAAAACCGACGATCAGATTCTCCAAAATCGTGAACCGAAGATAAAACGTCAAAACTTTAAATAGGAGCGTAAAAACTTAAATTGACTATTTATCAAATTTTTCTAAGATGACCATGTTATATATCAAAACACTCGTATGGATGCATAGATCATCGTCCAGATAATATAAACTCAAAATATGGTCCGACGCGTCACCACACGCGGCGGTCAACGCCGGTCAACTACCTTCGATGCGAAAGTTGTCAACTACAAATTTCTTCAAAATAAAAGTGTGATCAACTTTCATACCTGGAGCTAAGAGAGGTTTGACCTAGATCGAGTTTTGAAGTTGGATTAATCTCAGTCCTCGATCACGTTTCCAGATCCAACCAGAGGCGTCAATTTTCAATCCTTGATCTACAACTCTACACTGAAATTTTTTTTGGGTTTTTCTGAAAAATTCATATATTTATAGGAAAAACTCAATTTTCAAATATTCATAATAAATTCATACGAATTTCGAATATTACATTCCACATATGCACGAGATCGTATCGACGAGTTTTACAACTTTTATGAAGGAAGTTTTTCCAAATTTCGAACGTATAAAAATTCAATTTTCATGACCCCCTAAATAACGTTCGTTTCGAAAATAAAATTCGTTCGTAACCCCTTTCCTCACACAACGACATACAAAGCAAGCCCAAAATTCATAATTCATATTATTGAATAAATATTTAATTACATTTAATTTATTTAAATTAAATTTCGGGTCTTCACACATCAAGAGAATATCCTGAATACCCATTTTTAGGTATTCTCTAATACCCCACTAAGTTTTTTTTTTCCTTATTTTTTTAATATCATTTTACCCTCACCCTTTTGTTACAGAGAGAGAGAGAGAGACCATAGGAGACTTCGCCGGATTCCGGTCACCGATCATCGGATTCTGGTCATCGGTCGCCAGATTCCGACCAACTTTCGTCGGAATCCGGTCACCGACCGCCGCCCACCGAAATTTTCTAAAAACCTCTATTGCCCCCAATAGACGTCTATTGCCCCCAATAATCTATTGACCCCTAATAGATGTCTATTGCCTCCCAATAGAGAACAATAAACATGTATTGCCACCCAATAGAACTTTCGATTGCCGAAATGAGAACTAATCTCCTGAAAATTAAACAAATAAAATTTTGATTAAGAAAAAAGAAAAAAAGGAAATTACATCAATTCAAAACATGTATCCCTAAAAGACCTTCAATAAAAATCTATTCTACTCCAATAGATGTCAAAAATAATATTATATGGATCAGATCTATTATTATACAAAGGCCAATAAGAAGATAGAAACTAGGCTAGCTCAAACTTGATTACAACTAAACAAAACCAAGAAAGAAGCAAGGTAGCCATTGTCATTGTCATGAAAAAAAAAAAAAAGCAACGTAGCCATTGTCATGAAAACAAAGCAACGTAGCCATTTAAAATGACTTTCTACAAATAATATGATTTTTTTTTTTGAAACGATGATAATGTTCTTCTTTATCAGTGACGATTAGAGAGAAGGATATGAACCTTCCCTTAGTAAACTAGCAGTAGTATGGTGGTATGGGGCTTCAAATGAAAACTTGCCTACAAACTCGGTGAACCACAAAGGAGAAAAGCTCGAGGAGCCCGACGAACAGACCCTGTATCAACGTGGCGGTCGTCTTCGGCTTCGAGGAGCTCTTTTCCATAACCGAAAAAAAGCTTCCATCTCATCGAGTCTCTTCGCCACAAACGGAGAAAGCTCCGATCTCGTTGTATCTCTTCGTTGTCGAGTCTCTTCGCCGCAACTGGACAAAGCTCTGATCTCGTCCTCTAAGTCCAGAGCCTCCATGGCGCGGTAGTGTCGGCATTGTACTGAGAGAGAGAGAGAGAGAGAGAGAGTGGAAAGAGTGACAATGTTGTAGTTTGATAATAGACTTAGGGCAAAATGGTCTTTTCTCATTAAATTGTGTAGAAGGGAACAAAAATCTATTGCTGGGGTAAGTAATTTTCCCTTATTTTGATGTTTTGGGTCAAGGACTTTATCGAGAAATAATATGAGGAGACTTCACAAAATCTATGTATTCTAACATGCATCAATTAGCAAAAAGTGCACGACTCGCTACTCCATTTGTTTTGACAAAACGATGACAAAACGAAAAAATAACTCTATCACGAAAAAAAAACATCATTACAAATAACATAACTTTCCTATTATGTTGCTGCACAGAAATAAATTCGACGACATTCTATTTCATCATACCACTAAGATGCTGCGTTAATTTGATCATATAAATGACTCACTACCTCACTAAGCCAGACAAGAGACACTGAGTGTGCAATCTGGAACCGAACCTACGTCGCCCTACCAAAAAACAGTAAGGACTTATTATCGGCATAGAGCCACGTCTAACTAAAATTAAAAAACAATAAATCAAAGCAGAAAAATAACATGGGACCAGAGCCAATGTCCAGGCCCAAATACCAACAAGCCCAAGTCCAAGTTGAATACAGCAGAGGCCCAGATACCAGCATTCCACCCACAAATCCCTTGCCATCCCACCACCGACAGACTCTCTGCAGTTACCTGCTGTGCGCCAAGCGATCACAAGCCATCTCTCCCTCCTGCCATCATTTCTCCTAATGTCAGCAAGGATCTCCAGCCCAACCACCCCGATCTCCGGATCGGATCCTAGCAACCCAAACCAGATTTGAGCACTGCAGATCTTGACGTCGTCACTTACTTAGTCCAACAAACCAGATCCATCCGCCAGAAAAGGAATCTGAGATCCCTTCGACGACGGCCACATAACCCCACCCACCATCCTTCAACCCGCCGCCGTAGCACCCCTCAGAAACCTGTGATATCTCAGATGAGAAACCGGTGTCGTCAACCTCGCCTCCTCCACTCCAACATGGTTTGTTTAGGGAGAACCCCACGTTGTCCGTGACGGACCCATCACACCAAACATGAAAAGGACCCGTCCGGCCGCAGCACCCGCAGCTCGTCCACCTAGAAGGGTCGCCGGATGAGAAAGGATTTAGGACTGAAAATGGGATTTGGGATACGCGCGTGTGGTTGAGAGGAAAAAAGTTTTTTCATGCGAGGAATAATTTTGTAACACTTCAAAATTTCTTATAGTTTTTGTTAGAAGAGTAGAAATTGTTTTACTGTAGTTAAAGTATCTCCAACAATTTTTTCTATAAAATCTTTAGTACACAGTGATTTATAAGTTAAAGTCTCTAAAAAATTTCTATCACATTGTCAATAATTTATTATTCATAATTAAATATGATAATATTTTTTAAATGTACAAAATATAGTCAAATAGATGGTAATTAGTATACAGTAGAATCTTCATAAATGCATGTTTGATAAATTAATAATTTTAATTAAATAATAAATTTTCCCAGTTTCACTCAGGACTAGTTTATATTATAAAAAACTTGACTAAATGCATAAGATAATAATTTTTTAGACATCTTAAGGACCTGGTGAATGTATGAAGAAATAATTGATGAGATAAATGAAAGACGTATCATAAAAAAATATTAGTAATTGATTAAATACATAAAAAAATAGTATATAAAAATTCAAAATACATATTAATTAAATTTTTTTAACAATTTTTATTTTCTCAATTTAACTAATTATCAAAATATTCTTTTATTATAATTTGCTTTTTCCTTGTGTCTTAACTGAATTGAACTTTATCTTTAATTTATTGTAATGCATGCAACAGATTTTGTATATTATTTTTCATTTTGTAGCAAGTAGTTATTCAAAGTTATTATTGTTTGAAATGTCTCACTCGAAGAAACATTTGGTATAGCATCATTGTCATTTGGATCTTGATTATTTTCAATTAAAAACCTAATCAAATTAGACTATATTGTATAATTCAACTAGGAATAACATATATCTCTCTCTAAATTAATAAATATCCATTTTATCAATGAATGTATATGCTATGCAATTATCGAGATAATAAACCCTTTAAAGTAATAATTTTATTCAATTATAAAGGTTTTATTGTAATTTGAAGAGTGAATAAAGAAAAGAGTAAAAACTTTCAAAATGATGATTCTCTATAATTTTTTAGTTTGCTGTAAATTAGAGTCTCTCTCTCTCTCTCTCTCTCTCTCTCTCAAATAGTAAAAGGTATAGGGAGCTTGTTGGGGCAGAAAAAAAAAACGTACTTTTCCCTAAAATAAAGAAAAACAAATTCGCTACCTTACATTTTTTTCTCAGTTGCTTCGCACACAAAAACATAGCCCAAAGATTTTATATGGCATACTCTCATGGCGGAACTCTTTTTGCCAAAAATTTCAAAGAAAACAAAAATAGCGTCGTTGAGAGAGATTTTCTATGGCACACTCCTATGGCGGAACTCCTTTTGCCAAAAAATAAAGAGTGATTCTAGTTTGACCTCCAAATTTGATGGACCTCTCTTACTTATTAAACATTCATTTTATTTTTTTTAATACTTAAAAAAGCTAAGTACACCTCCTTCATTTTACCAAAATACCCTTGAACAATAAATCCTTCAACAATTTGTTGTTGTTGTTTTTTTTTTTTTAATTTTTTAATTTTTTTTATAATATCTCTATCAATTCAACCACGAAAAATTTTATAAGGGAGCTGCCTACATTTTTTGTGTACCTTCATCCAGTGGCAGAACCAAATATTGATTCTTGGAGGGGCCGACCAAGCAGACAATTATAAAGATTTTTTTGTTAACTTAAATTTTGTTTTTTTGTTTTGCAATATGAATATTTTGTAAAAAAAGACTTTGGTTCTCAAATAAATAATATATAATATATTAATTAAATCAAATTAAAAGGAGTTAGCCTTGGATCTTAATTAATAGCAACTAAATCAAAATATTCAATAAATTTAGTTTAAGGAAATACCAAATCAGATTGTTTTGAATTTATTTTTGTATCAAATGAGGGGATCATGAATAGAAATTAGTTATTTTTACTTACTTGTTTTAGGTAATTTATATTAATTAGGTAACTTATATTAATGGGGGAGGTAAGAAGAGATTTTTTTTTCTCTCTTTGTCCATATTTGTCTTTTCATACGAGTTGACAAAATTTAATAAAAATTGAAAAAAAAGATGAAGGTCCAAATATCAAATTTAGAAGTCAAATTAAAATCACCCAAAAAAAAAAATAGTCTCGTTGAGAGAGATTTCTATGGCAGAACTCCTTTTGTCATTAAAAAAAAAAAAAAGAGTACTACAAAGTGTCCTCCGTTTTTCCCCTTATGTAACCACTAGATGGGAGAAATTTATCTTAATTACTTAATGCACACCCCTTATATTTTTTTCTCTCATTTTTTCATCAAACTTCCATCCATTCCCTCCTCATTAAATAAATAAATGAGATAACTTATAAAAATATATTAGGTCGGCTATGTATCATAAATCTATACTATTATTAATTATCCAAAAAAAAATTATACTATTATAAAGAAAAGAGAGCTTGCCCTCCATAACAGATTTTTTTTTTCCACCAACTCACCCCTTATATATATATACAATTTTTTTTTTGAAGAATATCATGTCGATATATTAAACTCAGGCCAGAAAGGACCATTACATATCCTCCATTTACCATCTATAGGTGGATAAAGAGTTTGTGGTAAACCACAACGATACATAGATTAGGTCCGATCATTTGATTGTTCCCATGCTCACTTGTTCAAGAAAACCTATAAATTATGTTACCGAAGACAAGTCAATAGGCAAAGTTCAAAAGAAAACTAAACTAAACTTTATCCTTGCCCTTAACACTAGGGATAGAAGGTTTGCTAGGGCAAATCACCTTAAGCACATTTTCAGCAGAAACCTTTTTTTGTCTTGGACGGATTTTTGTTTTTTGAGCCCCAAAGGTCTTCCTTTCTTCTTCTTCTGTTCCACCTTGACCAGTGGTATGGCTTCCTTTGGGTGCAGATATGTGCTAGGTACTAGGACACCTCCTGGAGCTTCATTCAATCCCAAAGACTTAGTAGAGAGTTTAGTATGAAATTCGGGACTTTTAGCTTCTTTGGTAGCATAGATGAGCTGGATGCAATGTCACTTGCACCAAACTGAATTTTCAGCTTTTTTTTGGAGATGTGTAGGGCGATGTAGGTCGGCCTCTTTTTGTAGTAGCTGGTTTAGTTACCACTGGGACTAATGCTAGGGCGTTGTGCTCTTCAGTAGGCCTTAAATATTCACTTCTCAACACAATGGGATGGCGCAGCTTGTGCACCATTGGAGTACCAAACAAATTTTGAGCAATTAGAGGCAGAATAGGTGTTTGCACTCTATGAAATTTGAACGCACCATGTTGGATACGAAGATCATTCAATCTAGGGAACTGGGAGGTCAGAGTAGCCCCAGTTGTAACCTGTTCATTAGCATTGGCCTGCCGGACATGTACATCTCCATTAGGGCAGATATCCTGTTCATGGAAAATACGATTGCATGCCTTGCACAGGCCATGTAAGTTCTCAAAGAAATATGTAATTTCTTCCACAACACCCGGGATGAATTTCAACACACATTTCCGAAAGAAAGGGTGCGAGAGAGCATGCGCAACATGAACCCTAATAAGGCCTTTGTTATCAAATAGCTTTTTATCAAAATCCAGATATTTTCCAGCAAGAGATGCAACATTCATAATGATTTTTTTTCTCCTCTAGGGTAGGAGGAATACCTGTAATTTTAACCCAGAAGAAGAGCAAGTTCATCGTGACTGCTAGCGGATCCTCGAAGCCATCATATTGCTGCATCAGAATAGGGGAACGATGAAAGTACCATGGCCCTCCCCGAAGCACTTTGTTGCGATCTTTTTTTTCTGATCAAAAGAAAAAACATACCGCCCCTGTGTGCGATCTTGCACTTTGAATCCTCCATCGAGTACCCAAATACTTCGAAAATGACGTTGGAGATCTACGGTGCCAAAGTGTTTTTTCGTCAGAGATTTGGCCAGAAGGAAAGCCTGAGAAGTTGGTCTGCTTCCTGTGCCATTTAAATGGGAGATGTCCACAACTTCCGAGCCCGCTAAGACTAGAGAAGCGGCAAAGCTTACTGTAACATCATCAATAGTCGTCATGCTTGCGGTGGAAGAGGATGCGCGGCCTTGAAGGATAGGCTAGATAGGTTAGGGTTTGAGGTTGTTGATACCTAAAAAATCAATATTCATGCCCAATGGTTGTTTGAGGCCTAAATACAAATATAATGCGCAAAACTACAAACTATGAGCTTTAGTAGCTTAAAACCCATTATGCTAGAAAGAACTCTTGATCTCGCAATTCACTCTCGATTCTGCCTTATTAAGTGTCATACCACGCACGTGGACCCAAGCCACAATTATGCTCTTGGGGCTTACAAGATTGGGTGTGGTGTGGAAGGTAACGGAAGTACATAAGGATCATTCTTGACTTTTCGATTGTCGGCGGTTTTGGACTTAGGACCAAAATCCAGTCCCAACAATCAAAATCATTACATGGACATGCAAAGATGAGAGAATCCAAACCCATAAGCTTAAACACAATTATCTACCAATAGTCTTTCCAACAACATGAACGTCGATACTGCTTTTACCCCGCAGTAACTCATCCTCCTCAACGTCAAATACAAAGCCTCAATCAAATTTCTTCTTTTATTTATTCTTAGTTCTAGCTTGCTACAAGTTATTCTAGAAGTAACATGCAACTCTTCCCAATGAGATATATCACCTTTTATGACTTCTTTATTAATTCAACTTAGACTATAACTACAACACATATTCCCTAGAAGTGTGCTACTCCAATTCCATATTTCACGCAAAATAGTACGACAGATAGCTCCCCCTTAGTCATTTGGTTATTGCCTTATTCTCCATATTTGACTTTAACATCATATTTCTCTTTCAAAGTCCATTAGTTTCATCCGATGAACCTGGATCTTAACCTTATCTCTTCAAGCCTATAAATTAAGGCTTCTGGTTACTGCAAGGAAAAAGGGGGAATGAGACAATCTCCAAGCAATAGATCATGCAAGTTCCAAGCAATACATCCCACAAGCAAACCTCAAGCAACAATTTAAGCATTCTCAACCTCCAACCCAAAACCAATTCAAAGCCTTACACGACCTTTAAACCCATACGACATCCCTAAAAATCCATTCCTTCATTCACTGCAGTAGATGATACGTAGTAAACCTCTCACCGCAGCAAAGCTTTCATCTTCTGCAACTCATGTGCTTCCAGCTCCCACACTACATGCCTTCTTGCAAGCCGTTTTGTATATTTCTAGTTCATCCATCAAAGCTATATGAAGTTTCTACCTCACCATCACCAGAAGCATGCCATCGCAACAGGCCACCGCAGCAAACCAACATTACTGCGGGGAGCTTAAGGAAAGACGCTACAAAGCTTCTTGAAGCTTTGGACCAAATTCCTGAACTCAGAAGTGGTAAACAGAGAAGATCAACCCAATCAAGCAATCCTAACAGCCTCTGTACAAATTCACCCCAACATAAATGGCGACTCTGCTGGTGAACTGGGTTTAGATTCCTTATTTCCTCTCACCCATCACTCTAGTAATGTTCTTGACTTCGAGCTGCAATTTACAGAGTTTGAGGAGAGAGAAAATGGATCTGGGCTTTTCTCTTTCTCCTTCACCACCTACTTTCGGTCACCACCGCAACTCACCTCCACTACCACCGTGCTCACAGGCCTCCGGCGAGTCCATCTCAGCCTCCGCGATGTCCGACGATGTCGGGGGGAGGTCACGAATACACAATACCTAGAAAACCTCTCTGGACACCCAGAGTTTTCTCACAAAAGCCAGCAGCCTATCTCCTCCCTTGCTGATACAACTCTTTTCCATCAACTCAGAAAGGCACCTGTCTCCACCACAAATATCGCAAAACCATTGGCATCTGTGACGATGTGAGAGTAACAAGGAGAGAGGAACTGAATCTCAGATTCTACCTCTCTGTGTTCGACGAACTCCGGTCGCAATTGAAGGTTACCACGGCCATCATCGTCTTCTCAAGGAATCAGTGGGTCAGGCCCAACCATCACATCGCCGGAGGCCGAGCCCTCGCCGGTGTTAAGGTCACCCACGACCTCTGCCTCCTTCACCGGTCGTCACTTCAAGTCATCTCTTCCCTGGCTAGCATTATCATCCCTCACCTCCATCAACCTACTGTATCTGGAAATCTCATAGTTCCAGCTTTATCGATGAGAGAGAGACGGGAGAGATCTGAAATCTAGTTCCTAATCTTCATCTCTCGGTGATCTTCATCTCAACAACACTACCAATGACTTCATTGGGTATCAGCTCCTCATCCCGGCAGAAAATTTGGCATACCTGCTACCACACCAAGTCTCGAATTCAACTTCTCCAGTAGCGTTTCGGTGACTCGTTACTACCACTTTGCATAAGAGCAAAGATACATTTAGGCTCGCGCTTTTGGTGGCAGCCTTGTCACTCTCGGCAATATTCAGAGAAGACCCAATCTCAGTATACAACTATCGGACTAGCACTCTCAAGCTTTATACTCTCGGTACCCAATTCTAGGTGTCCGGCAGCGACACGCACCGGCTCTCTGTATTTCAACTCTCTCAGTATAACGATATTGCAACCCTCTCCAACTCTCGATATCACAACTCCCTCTCTCGGTATGGCAACATCTCTTAGCACCTTATCCCTCCCAGTCTCGGGGTAGCAGTGGGCTCCAACTTTGTCCAATCACTCAACGTCTCGGCGGCCTTCACCGTCCTAAAAAGAAAAAGAAAAAAAAGGAGCGAGGCGAATCGAAGAGTTGTGGCAAACAATCAACTGCTCAATACACTCGACCTTGTAGAGATTTCTCTCTCATCTTCCTTGCTTCTCCGGCTTGTGCACACCACTTTGGTGCTCAATTCAGAAGCTAAGGTCTTTACTCTTTCATAGGCAATTCTGCCAATGTTTTCGAAGTTGCGATTAATTAAACGTATATGCTGGTTATACAATCATGCTTGGTGTCTGCACATGTATAACGCCTTCCCTGCTATGCACACGAGTACACTTCATTTTGATTCCACGTGTCCATAAAACAACCTGTTTATTAAGACACCTATTTGTCTATATGCACACATTTATATTTTCTGCGCCTCTGCATACTACAAAAGTGCAATTGCATTGGTAGTCATCATGTCAAAGCATAATATCATGTTGATTATCTCTCTCGGAGACCACATGTTTATCCAATCATATAGTTGCTCGGCATTCAAACTTTAGTACATACATCCATTCCACTACAACTATTATTTGGTTACAAATGTCAAATCAAGTTAATTTTATGGGTTACTGGACACCTACTCACACAACGAGTTTGAACCATTAATGAGGGTAAATGGTGGCCATGTCCAGTTTCACTTGCTATCATGTTTCTCTTATTAGCACATTTTCCCTGTGCCAGCACACTCTATTCTCTCCTCTTTGGACAGCTACCAGTTGATGCCAACCATAGCCTCCATTCAAGGATAAGTGGTCTATACACATGGGTCTATACACATTAACTCAATTAATATCTCACCTCTACTTTGCCCATCTCGGTGCTTTCTATATTTCTTATATAATGGATTTGTGGCACCCTTGCTTCGCCGCCCTTGATTTGCGGCTGAAAACATGACCACGCACTTAACACCTTAGTAGCACTACATATATAAGCATGACTTGCTAGTCGACCTTTAACTACTAATTATATATATATTTATATTCTTTTATACATGATGGGTTATGGCCGTTATTCACCATTACATGGTGCATATTTGTTGAAGTATATATATATATATATATATATATATATATATATATATAAAATAATAATTATGTCACTTTGAGTTCAAATTATGACAACTCTGATACAGTAATGCATACTGATTTTTCACATGGGCAACACGCCACCAAGCATCACTAGATTGTTCTTTTGCATAGTATTGTGTACTCAACTACTAGATAACAAAGCGTATTCCATAATGAGCTACAGACCCATGCCCATATACAAATCATAATGAGAAAATATCTTGTGTGAAGCATGATCACCTGTGCACTATTTTCATGCAAAACAAATCTACTAGTCAACACGTACACTATGATTCTCACATTTCTCCATGTTAAAGCATGCAATTTTGTCAAAGCTGATTACGTTACTCTTTGAGAAATTGAAAGAGTTGTTTGATTCATGCCATTGTCTCCACAATAGTAACGCCAGACATTCACCTACATATCGGCATGCAAAATATACAAACAGATTATGTCCAATTAGCCAATCAGATTGTCTAAACAAAATGCTAATCGCTTATCCCTTTTTTTAGAAGGTACCATCGCCCTTATGAGGCTACTTTGTATACAATGCCAAATCAGTCACCGATGCACGCTAGCCAACATGAAGTCCTACGCACGGACAAATCTATTATTGCAAGTATTGAAGAATTGCATGCAAAGGATTTCTGGTGCCTGTTTCTCTAGCTAAACCATAATTAGTTTGACTCGTGCATCACAGCAGTACAAGAAATGCCCAAGTTCCCTCCTCGAAATCGACATCCGTAACTTACCACTCCAACACGGTCTCAGTAATGGTACCAAACTCAGTCTAGACAAAGAAGAACAAAAAAAGAAACCAAAGCATTATTGAAGCTATATTCAAGCAATACTCAATCAAGCATCAAGCAATACTCAATCAAATTAAAACCATTAGAACAAGCAATCAATCAAGTCAAAACCATTCGAGCAAGCAATCAATACTCAATCAAGCCAATTTCAAGCAAGAGGCAGTCTTCATCATCACTTTCCAAAAGCAACCAGCATCTTAAATGATATGCTATGACACTTGGGGGTTAAGTGATGATGGTCTTGTTTAGGGTTATTGTAAAGTTGTAAGTCATCAAGTCATTTATGTGATCATCCTATACTGTAGCTCAGCCATATATCTTTCAAAATGCCCCTTTTTTACATGTCAACAAGCCAACATCTCTCAAGCTTTTAGCTAGAATTATGGACACACCACGGTCAACTATTTTCCACTATGGCCATGTGATCCTAATATCAAGATGATGTTCATTCCAAGCATTTCTTCATGCCAAAAAGCCGACGCTAGTCTTAATACTATGATTTGTAGGATTATTCTTTCTCCTCGCAGCTCCCAGTCATGTCTCATACCACAATAGAAAGCTCTTTGCCATGGCCAAAACTTCCACTACAGTACTCATCTTATCTCTTGGAGCTCAACCCAACAAGACGAATGTCCCCAAATCTATTAGCCTTGGTATTGAAATTAGAAAAGTACATATTCTCCAGAGCATTTCCCAATCTTAAACCACTAATTTGGTGATAAAAGGGGGAATTTAACCTTACCTCCTCATTTACCCCGCAGCAACATGAGAAAAGAACATATCCTTATTAAAAAACTCAGGCCAAGTGTATTTACCTGTTAGCCTCATTTCTTTAAATAAATAAGGTAGTCCATAAACAAAGGCCCATGCCCTCTCTCTTGATTGTCCAAAATATTTATGAGAACTCTTATCATTCATTTTTTTCATGCATATCACCAATTCATATGCTAAGTCGTATATGCACAAGCTAATCCATATTTGGAGCCCACACCAAGGTAAACACAATGCCAAGCAGATTCATGACCAAAAAGGCATGCCGAGCCTTACACAAGCTCATGCCAGGCAATGCCAAAGCCCTCTTTGTCAAGGTCATGCATATATCCGAAACCATATGGGAGTCATGCCAAGCATAAGCATATACATTTCAAATTCCTCACACTCTCCCTTGGTTCGTCAAATGATTAAGGCAACTTCAAGCCAAAACCATCAATACACGTGCCTAACACATGCTTAAGATGGTTGCCACAAGCTCATCCAATTTAAGTCTAACATAAGCAAACTCTCATTCTACACATGCCGAACACATAATCAAGCATGTAAAAGCCAAGCAAAGAAAATATATCTTTTTATACACCATGCGAAGCAAACCATCAAGCATATCTATAAGCCAAATGCATATGCTTATTCTATCTATTAAATACTTTTACGCTCTCTATTTTCATTTTGCGCATCCTACTTTACTCTAACTACGAATCATATTTCACACACATACTTACCTATTTTGTTTTAACTTTCTTTTCATTTGTCAATTATTTTGCAAATGGTTTTTGTTGTTATTGCTCTTCGTCATCAACTTTGAAGTCAAAAATCGTTTCTACTCTTCTTTAGCTTATCATTCCCACTTGCCAAATTACTTGCTTATCTAATACTCATGTTCTTCATTTCAAAAGAACAACTTATTTTCTAAATCTCATGATTATCCTCGTTTGCTCATTACTTACTTATTTTCCATAAACTATGCTCAATCTTTTATGCACTTTTCATTACGTTTAAAATTTATTCATTTTCTTGTGTTCACAATTACTCTACTAGAATTTATCATATTATTCTTACTCTTCGTCCAACCGCACACATGCTTTACTTTCAAACTCACTCTTATTTTACTCTAATTCATTATCAATCTTACTTTACTTAACTCATTCTCATTATCTTATGCTTACTTATTTTCTTCATCGTCCTCCTAAACACATGCGCTCTTCCTTAAAACAAATCACATGAATACTTCAAGTTCTTATGTGACTAACTCTTTTAAATTTCATGCTTCTATACTCTTGGTTTTCGATCATGCTTAACTTAGGTCACTTTCTTATTGATTATGTAGCCTATTTCATAGTCATTGCATAGCCTACATAATCAAGGGGGCTAATGTTGATACCCAAAAAATCAATATTCATGCCCATTGTTTGAGGCCCAAGTACAAATATAAATGCGCAAAACTACAAACTATGAGCTTTAATAGCTTAAAACCCATTATGCTAGAAAGAACTCTTGATCTCGCAATTCACTCTCGATTCTGCCTTATTAAGTGTCATGCCACGCACGTGGACCCAAGCCACAATCATGCTCTTGGGGCTTACAAGATTGGGTGTGGTGTGGAAGGTAACGGAAGTACATGAGGATCATTTTTGATTTTCGATTGTCAGCGGTTTTGGACTTGGGACCAAAATCCAGGCCCAACAATCTAAATCATTACATGGACATGCAAAGATGAGAGAATCCAAACCCATAAGCTTAAACATAATTATCTACCAATAGTCTTTCCAACAACATGAACGTCGATACTGCTTTTACCCCGCAGTAACTCATCCTCCTCAACGTCAAATACAAAGCCTCAATCAAATTTCTTCTTTTATTTATTCTTAGTTCTAGCTTGCTACAAGTTATTCTAGAAGTAACATGCAACTCTTCCCAATGAGATATATCACCTTTTATGACTTCTTTATTAATTCAACTTAGACTATAACTACAACACCTATTCCCTAGAAGTTTGCTACTCCAATTCCATATTTCATGCAAAATAGTACGACAGATAGCTCCCCCTTAGTCATTTGGTTATTGTCTTATTCTCCATATTTGACTTTAACATCATATTTCTCTTTCAAAGTCCATTAGTTTCATCCGATGAACCTGGATCTTAACCTTACCTCTTTTAGCCTATAAATTAAGGCTTCTGGTTACTGCAAGGAAGGGGGGGGGGGGGAGGGGGGGGGGGAATGAGACAATCTCCAAGCAATAGATCATGCAAGCCCCAAGCAATACACCCCACAAGCAAACCTCAAGCAACAATTTAAGCATTCTCAACCTCCAACCCAAAACCAATTCAAAGCCTTACACGACCTTTAAACCCATACGACATCCCTAAAAATCCATTCCTTTATTCACTGCAGTAGATGATACGTAGTAAACCTCTCACCGCAGCAATGCTCTCATCTTCTGCAACTCATGTGCTTCCAGCTCCCACACTACATGCCTTCTTGCAAGCCGTTTTGTATATTTCTAGTTCATCCATCAAAGCTATATGAAGTTTCTACCTCACCATCACCAGAAGCACGCCACCGTAATAGGCCACCGCACTTAAGGAAAGACGCTACAAAGCTTCAAGAAGCTTTGGACCCAGTTTCTGAACTCAGAAGGGATAAACAGAGAAGATCAACCCAATCAAGCAATCTAGCAGCCTCTGTACGAATTCACCCCAACAGAGGTTTTGGTGGGAGCTGCTACTAGAGTCGCTTTAGGGTTTTTCTCCAGTTAAGGTGTTACTTGCATGGTATATTTTTTTATTCACCCCTTATATATTAAAATACTTTGAATAAAGAATAAGCAATAGAGACAATAAAGTCAATTAACAAAATAAAAAATAAAAACAAAAACTAAATTAAATATAGTGGAAATGTGGTCGGTGGAAACTCCCACTAATTTTAACTACCTCCACCTCACACTCTTAAAAAATAAAAATAAAAATAAATACCAACCTTTCTACACACAGCGTGTGTAGACCAATGCTAGTTTTTATTTAATACATTCTTTTACTATAATTTTTTAATTTATTGTGAAATTTATTGCTAATTAATTCTGGCACATATCAATATGGTAATAACTAATTATCTTTCTCCTTTCCATGCATAATTGATGGCTCTCCTTGAAGGTATGAAGTTAGCAGAAACTGAGTTATCTTTGAGATCGATTGCCTATTACTGGTTCACGCTTTGAATCAAAGTGCAGCTGATTTGTCAAGCTTGGGTCTTATACTTAAGGAGGTGAAGCAGATTATGACCAGACATCCAGAGTTTAAGTTGATCCATGCTCAGCGTGAGGCTAATAGAGTTGCTCATGTACTTCCAAATCTTGCTCTAACTTCTTGTGAGAGTCAGAGTTGGTTCGTATCTGCTTCCGAAATGATAAAGGATGTCATTTTAAACGATTGTAATCGTTCATATATTCAATGAATTTATATTTTTAAAAAAAGGAGGTTGGTATAACTTAGTTTTCTTATCTTTGTTGTTCTTCAAGTTGAAAAACTTGATGTCTCTAAGATTTTAAAATCAATATATGTCAATATCTTCGTGATCCATATAGTCATAGTCAATATTAAAATCCGTAAAGAATGAGTCGTGGTGGTTGCTTTGCAAACGAAGTGATTGATGATGACGTATACATGATCCAAGATATATTTGATGGTTTTATAACATCTTTCAATATGTTTCAAGTAAATGTTCGTGTATGATCTTGAAGAGAGGTCGATTGAACAATGATCAAAGACAAGGACAAAATTTAACCTATAAGAAAATATTTAACTAACATTTTGATATAGCAAGTATTTAATTCTTTTTATTTTATTTTTATTTATTTACTAATGAGGAGGGGTATAGATGGAAATTTGATGACAAAAAAAAAAACAAGGGTGTGTATATAAAACTTCTCAATAGATGAAGGTTATTTTATTTTTTATTTTTTTGATTGCATCAACATACTAAGATTACAACAATTAATCTTTCGTGGATCAAACTCACAACCTCCCACTTACAAAAGAGAGATTAATGCCCGCTAGACCAAATGGTAATGGACAGATGGAGTTTTATTACTTGGAACGTTTTTGTTTCTGAGAAAAATTATGCTTTCACAAGTCAAAGATGTTCCCATATAATTACACCAAGGTACCTCCTACAAGTTATAAATCCCTAGAAAAGGCATTAAAACTGACCCAATCCACAGTTTCCCATCCTTCTCTTCAACTTCACTGATAAACCTCATGCTCTTTCCCTGACAATCTTCCAAAACTTGCAAAACCTCACCTTTCTCGCTTAATTTTATAGCAGTTGCATGAGCCTTTCCTCCTACTAGTAGTGCATGCAATCGCTTAAATTCTAGAGGAAGCTTTAGGAGTGACTTTCCAGCCCATGTGTTAGACACCAACCACTTTGCGAAAAGTCCCCTCTTTGCATGTAGTGCAACCCAAAACTCGCCTTTTGAGTTCCTTCGGATATTATCTGGGAATCCCGGAAGCTCGGCAAAAATATCCGTATATCCAGCACTTGGACCATGAAGCCAAAGCCTCAAGATCCTGCAATTCGTGGTTTCAGCTACTAGCACAAAAGAGTGGTCTTTGCTCAATGCAACCCCATTGGCAAAAGCAAGACCTCGTAGTAAAACCATGACTTCTTGGCTAGATATATCATATCTCAGTAATCTGCCAGTCTTGTCTCCATTCAAAATTGACGACATGAATTGCCTGCAAATTCAAGAGAGCATAAAATTGTATACTCGTCAGTTTTCAGTTCTTTTAGCAAAGAATCTCAACATATAGCATAGAAGGAAATGCTTTTTTAAGCCATTATTATGTCCAATAAGAACCTAACAGAGTGGTAAAAATATAAAGTTTAAACACAAGGATTTTAGATTTCTATTGTCTCAAGGCATATGGAGGAATAGAACACCAAAACTAAGAAATATCAAATCCTGCTATCAGTTGAATGTTTAATTTGAATCCTATTTCACTTGGGTGCTGAGACACAAATGGTTCATTCTATAGATACAACATATCTATATTTTGCACAAAACTTTTTCATACTTTGAGATTACAGTGATCACGGAAGCACCTGCTGTCTGGTACAGCTCAATGAATTGCACTGAGATGCACTTTTTCTACCAATGTTTAAAAAGTAATGCAGGATAATCTGTTAAAGGCCAAATACGTTTGGCATGTCCGACCATTGGACATCCACCACCATCACCTTGTTGCTAGAAAATAAATGAACTAAGCTGCTGAAATGAAAATTCTCCTTTAAATCAATTTCAAAACCCAAGGTCATAAAATGTTGCTGCTAAAATTACCTTCTGTGGAAGATTGTACTCGAATCAGTGAAGTAAATTACATCTTGCTGCTCATCAATGTCAATATCATTGGTGAAGCAAAGCCGCTGACCTTCAACTTCTTTAACCACTTGAGATGCTAAACCTCCAGCAGGACCTACTACTTGTAAACCAAGGTATGCATCAGCAATATAGAGATCTCCAGTTTTCTTATTGAACCTTAGTCCTAAAGGTCTTCCACAAACATGCTCCAGTTCTGGTGCAAAAGGCCTATCACACTCCTTCCTTGAAAACAGAAGTTTCAATCATATAAAGACTTCATCGCTAAAAATTAAAAAAACAATAAAAAGAATCAATTAAAACCTAACATAGTAAAAATTTCTATAAAAAAGATACTGTGAGGCATTCATTTGGATTAAATATAACTGAACACAAGTTGAAGCGTAATTATTAATCACTATGAGCAATGCTGAGTATTACTTCTTTTCCTCTGAGCTCCAAATGAGTATGCACGTATCTCCTTACTCTAAATTTCCAGACAGTCCAACATGAAATAATTAGGGAGTGGTTTCCTTGGTCGCATTAGATGGACTAAAATCCTTGACCAATGGTAATCCTAATTGTTTTCCCATTCTCCCTCACCGCCTGGGCTCACCTGATGTAATTTAATAGTAAACCTCATTTTTTGGTAAGGGAAGAGAAGAAAATTGATGCTAAACCTCTTGGCATAGCATAGTCATGCAACAATTTTAGAAATGTAATCCATCTTTCTGCATCACATTTCACAAACTAAAATATACAATATAGTTTCTTCTACTACTTCTAGAGTAAGAAGTACATGGGATAGATCTGTTCTGATGGAGAAAATCAATTCCTGACATTCTATTATACAGTGTAAATCAGTGTAAGAGTATGTACAGGGTTCAAATGCATATATTTTGGTCTTATGTTTTTTCTGTTGATTGAATGGCTTCGTAAATAGCCATGTCTAAGACCATTTTACAGTTAGCTTTCAAGCCAACTTTTATGATTGGTGTATTGTTGTGCTGTGTCCTTTCTTTCATTGTAATATCTTGATGTTTTTGTTAATATTAGCATACTAATAAGACGGTTCAGTGGTGACCTTATTCCCTCTACCTATAATTTTCATCTTTATCTTAACAGAAGTATGGTTGCTATCAATATACAATTTGATGCATTTAAACTTTACACATGAAAATTTCTGACAAAGACAGCATATTAAACTTAAGGACTAGGCTCTTTTCTTTTTCAAAAATAAGACTAGTCTATTTGACAGTATTATAATCTAACTCCTAAAATTTATTAGGGAGAGAACATAATTCTGTCAAATTGAATCCAATACATATGACCAGATTTAAATGTCTATCACTTCCTAATAAGTACAACACAAATACATATGACCAGATTTAATTGTATGTCACTTCCTAATAAGTACAACACGACATGCTAGCATTTGTGTTCGGTTAATCTCAGATTCTCAGCTGTTACTTACAACTGAAACTTGAAACTTTATACTTAATCTTTTGTTAACCAAGGAAACTCTAGGTTAATAAAGTTCAACTCTCTGTCAGCAAATGGGACACCCTATTCTGCGGTGAACCTATAACAGCGCTTTGATATGTAGTGACTACTTAATCCTCTAAATTCAGAAACTGTTTCTATCAAGCTGGTTTATCCAAATGTAGTGTCTGGTGTGCTTTGCTTTACTTTAGTTCACTCTTGTATAGCAATACATCTATCTAGTTATTAGCCTTGGATTAGTACTTAAATGGTTTAGTACTGTAACTTTCATCTCTATTTTAATGAAAGTATGCTTCCTCTTCAAAGAAGAACAATAGTAATAACAATTAAAGCATTGATGAAACTTGCTGACAGAGTCGTATTCTTTTAGCATTTAAATAGATGTTAATCCTATGGTGAACTTGAAGTTCACTTTAATTGGATCATGAACTATATGAGACTTATGTCAGAAGCAGCTGAAGTTGAGCTTGAAGCAGCTATGGTGCAAGTGATTGTTGAAATGGTTGGTTACCTTTGAGATGTGGTGACTGCGAAATCAGTCCAACGGCGGTCGTTTTGATCCCACTTGAGGATACGACCATCGGCGACACCGGTGTAAGGCCCATCACCGTTGGGGTCGAAAGCAAGACTCTCCGGTCCGACGGCTCCAGTCACTTGGAGTATTTCGGAGGTGTGCAGAAGGTCGTCGGAACCTGGGATTGGACCCAACTTGAATAACTGGAGACCCAAAACTATGGCCACTGTCGCTGCACACAACGTTAAATTCGGCTTCATCGCTTTCTTTTCTTCTGATCTTCTTTTACTTCAAGATTGCAAACTTAGAAACACAAGATACGAGCACCCTGTATCTGGGGATGTTCCTACGGAGTCAGGAGGAGTCAACTATTATGAGTCATCAGTCTTACACTGTGCTTCTCTTCCGGTAATTCAGGAGGCCGCCAACGAAGAACCAAAGGATGGAATTATTACTTTATCATTAATTTTATTTTATTTTTGTAATTATATTACAAGAGAGTGGAACCATCTAATTTATTATTACATTGTAAATTATGTCAGAGTTCAATTTTCTTTACCATTTTAGGTACTCTAAGATCTCGTTTGATCCGATCTGTGGAATGAAAAATTTGGGAATTGAAACTTTATCATTTCTTGTGTTTGGCACGCTCAACGAAGTGAACAATTTTCTTGTATAAAGAGAAGATGGATCCCATTAGATGGGGTTTCTGGATCAAAATGTTATTCACTACTTTTTTATATTTGTTTCCACCTGCCAAATCAGATCTATGAGTCAAAACATTGTTCATTCAATATTCTATTAATTTATTTATTAAAAATGAAAATATATGATGTAAATAAATATATAATAATGACGAACATTTTGGAAAACTTACCATAAAGTTTGTGTTTGACAGATCTATTTAATTATTGACCTAACAAAATACCTCACACTTACACTTTGCTTGTCCTTAAGCAAAAACATAAACTAAACTAGCATGAACAAACTTGTATCCTTGATGAATTTAACCATTTTCCCTCAGAGAACCATGACTTAGTGAATTGACTTTCAATTAAGCAAACTTAGAAACTAAATTTTCGAAATGCAAAGCTAATAATTGGATTTGGAAAGACATGCTCAACAAAGTACATGCATATGCTTTGTGTGCCACCATAAATGATTCATGTGGGATTAACTTGAACCGCATTTGTCTAACCATCAAACTTTAATGGTTAGTAGTTGCACTCAAAAGCAATTCCATCTTTTCTCCACATGATCATTGCATGAGTTCTCTTAGATCACAAGATCTTTTATTTAAGTTGTAATAGGGCTTAAGGCGGGGGGGGGGGGGGGGGGAGTTCAAAGCCTCCTAGTAAGCAATTCTTTTATTGAGTTCTTTTGTCGCTAAGACTCTAGGTGCTTTGTAAAATCTCATTTTCTTTTCCACAAACCCAAAAACTAAAGGACTACAAAAAACTATTATTCCCCTTTTGTACAACCCACACTCTTTTTGTATTTTTTTTCCTCTCACTATTTTTGCATAACACTTTTTCTATTATTTTTTTCATTTTCTATTTTTTTTTGGGTGACCTTAGTCCATATTGACTTTGAATAATTCTTTTGATATTTTGAACATGTTATTAGGGTCACCCTTTTCTTTTCTTGGCTACAACCCGTAGCTCACGCACACAATACTCTATCCACCTCACACTTATTCTTTTGCACACTTCTCAAACACATTTACAAACACTAAACTAACAATAGGACTCACATTGTTTACCATTTGGCTTAGAAATTGTAGGAAAAGTGTTTAAGTTTTTAAAAATGTAGACATTTGTGGTGGTGAAGAAATGAAAAGGCTAACACATATTTATATAGGCTCAAATTGGCTTACTAATGTATTTTCATTTTACGGACAAAAGTTATTTGGCTGTGGTGGATTCCTAATGCCTCGGTCTTCCCCAATAACAACTCATGCTTGATATAAAGTCTCGAAAGATTTGAACCAAGTTCTAGATTACATGCACAATAAATTGATCACACAATGAAAGAACTAGTGCATTTTGACTATGAATGCACTCTCTTAGGCTCAAAAGCTCACATTATTAGGCATAGATAGTTTCAAAAAATTTAGTCCTCATCTTTCTCACATGAATATATCTAAAATGACATAGACAATATGACATTAAATGCATGTGAGCACAAAACGCCAAATCTATATATTAAATAAGCATTAATCTTCAATCGCTAAATATGCTCAAAATCAATCGATCAATCCAATTAGACAAAAGTTCGGTTTCATCATTGGGGTTTTTTCGTTTTAGGAACCACGCAAACAAGGCAACATATTTTTAGAATTTTCAAAATTTTCAATTTTTATGGGTTTTTCAATAAGAAAATGAAAAGAAAACAAAGGATTCGGAATGAAATTACTTAGCCTTACACCTCACACTTAAATCACACATTGTCCTCAATGTGCCGTTATGAACAATTGTGAATCACGTGCGAAGCTTAGGTCCAAATAAAAACTTCCAAATGCTAGTCAACACAATTTATTAACAATTAACAATGGCCAAACAAGCACCTCACACTTAAAACATCATGTAGTCCTTAATGTATAATGAAGCTATTAAGATCCTATCAATGTTTTGGGGACATGCTCATATGGCCGAGACTAGCATTCAAAACAATTAAACTAACACAAGGCAAGAGATAAAAGATAGCCACCTCACACTTGAACTTTGGATAATCCTTTCAATAAAAGCTAAATCTTTTGTGTCTTATCCATTGTCCAAGGGTGAAATAACTATCCAAAACTCTCAAAGCCACAACATATAAACACATAAACAAACGTAATTCATGCTAGGAAAAATCAAGAGTAGAGTTAGAAAAATGCAAACTCTTTGAAGTTCGATCCTCCACTTAGCTCCATAGTCCAAAATAGGTGATAACATCACAAGGCCAAGTTAGGCCCTTGCCATCCCTAGTTCCATGCATCACCAATCGAATGAACCTCACACTTAATCTTTGAACACATCAACCCATGTTCTCGGCTACTCCCAAACTCCAAAATTCTTCATCTTGGTTTATTTTTTTTTTTTTTTTTCATTTTGGAGTCCGCCAATCCGGGTTTAAGTTTAAGGACATTAACAAGGTCCAATGTGACTCAAATTAAAACTTTAACTATTTCTAGAAAATTAGAACTCAAATTAGAATTTGTAATTAGAAAAGCAAAACGGAAAAGAAATCCAAATTTGTGTGTTGTCTAACACTCAACAGTTCGGTAACTCCTCATGAAATACGACTAGGTAAGAGTAGGAAGAGATTTTGATGGAGCCGAAACTCACTTGAGTACACTTCTCTCATTCAAATCTTACTTAGACATCGTATCTAATTGGATCAGCCTACTTATGAAGAGTGAATAAACTCAACGTTACAAAGATAGAATCCAAATCCTATTTCCTTAAAAACTATAAGCTCTAATCAAATTCCAATTGAAAAGAAATAAGTCAAAGCACTTTTTATTTTAAAAAAAATTAAATAAGTAACAAAAAGGTGAAATTGCACAAGCAATAAGCAAATAGCAAATAGGCAAGGCTATCTTACTAATGTCAAGATGCTCAAGTTAGTCTTTTCTTACCACAATTTATAAATTTACTTACCCAAAGTACTTGTAGTAATTTCAAAAATTAAACTAGCACAGAAAAACTACCAAATAATTAAAGGAAAAAAAATAAAGATAAACTAGAAATGGGTTCTCTAGGCCCACGACAACCTAATAGGGATTGAGTTTTACCTTAATCCATAGTAACAGTGCCAAAAACTTGTTGTAAACATCACGAGTATGAAAATAAGTGCAAAGTTTTATGATGCTACCTACTCCCAAGTGTATGAGGTAAAGTTTTAATAAAGGAAAAAAGTAATAGTATCGTACCCAAGGGATTGAGTAGCTTTACCCTAGCTAGATCACCATGAAAATTAACCTAGAAAACATATGTAAAGTCTACATTTTACAAGTTCACAACCTTAGCCCTTTGGAAGCAAAGATCATGAGGATGGTGTTAACAATTGTGGTAGTGAGGGGCTTTGTTGATTTTAATTTGGATACAGAAAATTAAGTTGCAGAAAATAAAATAAACAAATAAAAATGTGGAGACTAAATCAAGAAGAAGAATAGAGACTTAGGCATCGCACCTAACCTTACTCATGCACAAAATGTAACCCTTATTTAATGTAATAACATGCTTTGACAAATTTTCCCTTAGTGCTTTGGTGAAGCTACCAAGAAACCAACTAATCATGCAATTCAACAAACTTTGGTGAAGCTAAGTTAAATTACGCAACCTTAGTCCCATTTATATTTTATTAAAACATAAGTGGGCTATGAACCGCAAGCCTAATACCCCCTTAGAGTAATTAAACTCATGACACATGCATTAAGTTTAGAATAAGAAATTCAAGCAACTTAACAATTCCCGTAAGAATTATTAAGCCACCACCTAAAGGCTACACATGCTCACGGATTCAAGAAGTGGTCAAGTTCAAGTTTCCGATTCCTTAGTTTCCTAAACATGCTTTCTAGGTGACTAAGCTAGCAAACACATTTAGTAAGCATTAAAGTTTAGAAGCCCAAAGATTCAAAACATGCATAAACATCAAAACACATGGAAATTTACATTATTTGCACATAAGTTTGCCCTAGCCTCAAATCCAACTACTTACAACACATGTAATTACAAATACAAGCCATAAACATCAAATTAGAGAGACAAGGAGAGAAAAAGAGAAGAACTACCTAACCGTTCACCTAGCTCTCAAAGATGTCAAATGATGAGTGAATTGCTTCAAGGTATGGGATTTTCGGTTTTACAACCCAAAACATCATGCACATTCACAAAACTCAAGAACAAAGAAGAACAAATTCTTGGATGTATGAAAGAAAGTGTTGTAATTGATTTAGAGTGTGTAGTAACTTCGGTTTTGGTGAAACCCAAGTGCCTATACACCTATTTCTCACACAAACTCAAAGAACTATGTACAAGGTATGAAAAACTAGCCTCAAACTAAAAAAAAGAGAGATTTTGATGCTCCAAAGTGAGAGAGTGTTAGACAAATAGTCACCCTCAAGTATAAGGGCCAAGTTATAGTGTAGGGATTATGAGTGGGGGATATCGTACCCAAGGGATTGGAAAACCCACTCTAGCTAAGGAAAACCTAAAGGATGCTAGATGAATATGCAAATGTACAAATTACAAACAAGGGCTCACAAATGAACCAAAGTTCATGGTGATTATATGCAAGATGAGGTAGTGTTTTAATTTTAGTTTTAGAGATGATTTGATTCGAAAATAGCTAAATGAATACTTGAAATGTAAAATAGCCTAAGATAAATTAGATATAATAAAATGGATGAGAGTTAGGACTTAAGGTTTTCACCTCTAGCATTTCTTGCAAACAATGATGCTTCTATAATGAATGATGTCATTTTAATTAACCAATTTCTCTCCTTGCATCCCTCTCCTTGCTATTTCAAAAAGGTAGCTTCAAGGGAACTCATCATCCTTCACTTGCATCATATGCATGGCTACCTCCAAGTAGGGCTTTCCTTTAAGAACATATTGCCGGTCCGTTTACTCCCCAAATTAATGAAGAGGAACAAGAGGAGCATCCATGAAATAAAGGGCCTCTTCTTCATTTCCCAAGCTTACTAACAAATATGGCTTCAATCGATGACCATTAACTTTAAAGATGCTCTCATCCTTTAGATTCATGATCTCAATAGCACCATGGGAAAAGACTTGCACAACTTCAAAGGGACCACTCCACCTTGATCTAAGCTTTCCGGGAAACAATCTAAGTCTTGAGTTGTATAGAAGAACAAGTTGTCCCTTATGAAATTCCTTCTTGACCAGCTTCTTGTCATGATAAAGCTTGCTTCTCTCCTTATATAACTTAGCATTTTCATAAGCCTCCATCCAGATTTCATCAAGCTCACATAAGTCAAGCTTCCTCTTCTCTCCCGCTTTGTCAAGATCGAAATTGAGCTTTTTGATTGCCCAACTTGCTTTGTGCTCTAATTCCACCGGTAAGTGACATGCTTTACCATATACTAACCGGTAAGGTGACATACCAAGTGGAGTCTTGTAGGCAGTCCTGTAAGCCCATAATGCATCTCCAAGTTTGGTGCTCCAATCTTTTCTTGTAATTCCCACAACTTTTTCTAGAATGTTCTTGATCTCCCGGTTTGATATTTCAACTTGACCATTTGTTTGTGGATGATAAGGAGTGCCAACCTTGTGCTTGATGCCATACTTCTTGCATAGAGCCTCAAAATACTTGTTGATAAAGTGGGATCCTCCATCACTTATGATGGCTCTTGGGGTGCCATATCTTTGGAAAATGTTCTCCTTGAGGAATTTGAGCACAACATTGTGATCATTCTTAGCACTTGCAATTACTTCTACCCACTTAGACACATAATCAACTCCTACAAGGATGTATTGATTGCCATAAGAGCTTGGGAATGGTCCCATGAAGTCAATGCCCCAACAATCAAAAATTTCTACTTCCATGATGTTGGTGAGGGGCATTTGATTCCTTGAAGCAATGTTACCACTTCTTTGGCATTTATCACAAGTACTAACATAGACATGTGCATCTTTGAAAAGAGTAGGCCAATAAAAACCACAACTTAGTACCTTGAATGCCGTCTTCTTCCCTCCAAAATGACCTCCACAAGCAAGTGTATGACAATGGGAAAGGATACTAGGAACCTCCTCTTAAGCTATGCATCTTCTCAATATTTGATCCTTTCCAAACTTGAACAAATATGGGTCATCCCACAAATAATGGCGTGCTTCCTTGAGGAATCGCTTCCTTCCTTGGTAATCAAGCTCACTTGGAATGTATTTCCCTTCACTTGCATGGTAGTTCACCAAATTAGCGAACCATGGGAGTTCTTTGACATTGATGTTGAACAATTGCTCATCCGGGAAAGTGTTCTTCAAAGGAATGGAGGAGGCATCACCTCCTTCAACCAATCTTGATAAATGATCAGCCACTTGGTTTTCTTTCCCCGGTTTGTCTTTTATCTCAATATCAAACTCTTGCAACAACAAAATCCATCTTATCAATCTTGGCTTAGCCTCCTTCTTTGACAAAAGATACTTCAAGGTACTATGATCCGTGTGCACAACAACTTTGGTACCAAGCAAATAGCTTCTAAACTTCTCAAGAGCAAAGATAATTGCAAGAAGTTCTTTCTCCTTTGTGGTGTAGTTAATTTGTGCATCATTCAAGGTACGACTAGCATAGTAAATAGCATGAAGTACCTTCTCCCTCTTTTAAGCCAAGACAGCTCCCATAGCATAATCTGAAGCATCACACATTAACTCAAAGGGAAGAGACCAATCCGGTGCAATCATGATAGGAGCTTGAGTGAGCATCACCTTTATTGTCTCAAATGCTTTCAAACAATTTTCATCAAACGCAAAAGGAGCATCCTTGGCTAGCAAATCACAAAGGGGCTTAGAGATCTTAGAGAAATCTTTCATGTACCTTCTATAGAAACCAGCATGTCCAAGAAAGCTTCTAATTGCTTTGACATTATGTGGAGGTGGTAACTTGGAAATGAGCTCCACCTTGGCCTTGTCAACTTCCATTCCTCTTGCACTCACCACATGCCCAAGAACAATTCCCTCATTCACCATGAAGTGTCATTTCTCCCAATTCAAGACTAGGTTGCAATCTTCACATCTTTGAAGCACAAGCGCCAAATGGTGTAGGCATTGATCAAATGAATCCCCAAATACACTAAAGTCATCCATGAACACTTCAATGAATCTCTCCACCATATCACTAAAAATGGAAATCATGCACCTTTGAAAAGTTGCCGGGGCATTGCACAAACCGAATGGCATTCTTCTATAGGCAAAGATGCCATATGAACAAGTGAAGGTGGTCTTGTCTTGGTCTTCTGGAGCAATGGGGATTTGATTGTAGCCACTATATCCATCAAGAAAGCAATAATACTCATGGCCGGCAAGTCTCTCTAGCATTTGATCAATGAATGGCAATGGAAAGTGATCCTTTCTTGTAGCATTGTTGAGCTTGCGGTAGTCGATACACACTCTCCACCCATTTGCTATTCTTTGAGGGACAAACTCTCCTTTATCATTAGCCACAACCGTCATGCCACTCTTTTTGGGAACCACTTGAACCGGTGACACCCACTTTGAATCAGAAATGGGATAGATGACACCAACATCAAGTAATTTCATTACTTCCTTCCTCACTACTTCTTGCATTGGAGGATTGAGCCTCCTTTGTGGATCCCTCATAGGCTTCATATCATCTTCAAGAAGGATCTTATGCATGCACATACTTGGACTTATGCCTTTGATATCGGCTATAGTCCAACCAATGGCCTCCTTGTGATCATCCAACACCCTAAGTAGCTTTTGTTCTTGTAAACCACTCAATTGTGAAGAGATGATTACTGGCAACTTCTGGTTTGCACCAATGAAAGCATACTTTAAATGAGAAGGAAGTGGTTTCATGTCAAGAGTAGGAGGACACTTAATTGATGGAAGTAAAGGGGTAGAGTTAGTAAGAGGTATCTCCATCTTTGGTTGCAAATGCGGAGTGCAAGACCTTAAGGCTTCAAGCGTAAGCTCTGCTTCTTTGGTTGCCTCTTCAATGAACTCCATACCATTATGATGCAAACATGTCTCCAATGGATCTTGGGATGCATTTTCAATGAAAGTTTTCTTCACCATCTTGTCAATACCATCCAAAACATCAATCTGGAAACAATCATAGGCATTTGATGGCTTACTCATTGCATCAAAGATTCTAAAAGCAATGGTGGTATCATGAACGATCATGGTCATCAAGCCCTCTTTGACATCAATCTTCGTACCGGCGGTTGCCATAAATGCTCTCTCAAGGATGATAGGTAACTCTTTTTCATAAAGAGGAGCCTCTTCCATGTCTAAAATGATGAAATCCGCCGGTAGGATCAAGTCTTCTACCTTCACAAGAACATCTTCCACAACCCCTTTTGGGTAAACAATACTCCTATCCGCCATTTGCAAAGAGATAGCAATAGGCCGGATTTCACCAATTGTAAGGGACTCATATATGCTATAAGGCATTAAGTTGATACTAGCACCCAAATCCATCAAAGCTTTATCAAAGAAGGTTTTACCTATCTTGCATGGAACAGTGAATGAACCGGGATCTTTCAACTTTGGTGGAAGCTTTCTTTGCAAAACTACACTAACTTCTTCACTTAGACACACTTTCTCATCCTTCTCAAACTTCCTCTTGTGGGTACATAGCTCCTTGAGAAACTTAGCATATGTAGGAATTGTTTTGATTGCATCCAAAAGAGGGATGTTAATCTCCACCTTCCTAAATAAGTCAAGAAACTCCTTTTTCACCTTCTCATTCTTTTGCCTCAATGCCTCTTTTCTTTGAAATTGAGGATAAGGAAGGGAAACTTCTTTCTCTTGAACTATCTTCATAGGAGGATTGAAAGTGATACCTCTCTTGAATGGTTTGTCGGTTGAAGTGGAGCCTTCTTTGTCATGAGTTTTAGCCTTGGTATTAAGTTTGTTCTTCAAGACTTCCTCTTGCACTTCTTTTTCTTCTTCCAAAGCTACTCTCAAACCCAAAGGTTTGTCAAAGGCATTTGTCTTCTCATTCAAAGCTTCTTCACCATTATTAAACCCCAAGATGACTTCTTCATGTGACAACTCTTTTGCCTTGCCCTTTTCTCTCTTTTCAAAACCGGGCGGCTCTCTAGGAGTCACAACTTCCTCATTGGTAGGCATGTACACATTATTCTCAACTTGCCTCCCACTTCTCAAAGTAGTAATGGACTTGGCTTCATGCCTTGGGTTGTTCTCCACTTGACTTGGAAACACACCTTGCTTCCTTTGGCTTAACTCTTGGGCTAGCTGTCCCATTTGTATCTCAAGCTTGCTCATACTTTGGTGAAGGACATTGATCCTCTCATCTTGCTTTGCTTGAGTACCTTTGTTCTCTACAAAGAAACTCATCAACATGTCTTCAACATTAGGCTTCTTTAATGACTCTTGAGGTGGCATTATAGGTTGTGCTTGAGGTGGAGATTGATAAGGTGCCTTTTGGTATTGATTGTTGGCTCCTTGATTGTTGTAGTTTGAGGAGCTTGCACCTTGATAGCCACCACTAGGCCTTTGAAAACCTTGGCCTTGATCACGATTGCCCAACCCTTGTTCTCGGATTTGATTGCCTCCCCACTCAAAGTTAGGGTGGTTTCTCCATCCGGGATTGTAGGTGTTACTATATGGATCATTTCTTGGCCTTGGTTGGAAACCAACTTGGTTGCATTGCTCCATATCAACTTGGAGTGCACTTCCTCTTGGACAAAGCATTGTCTCATGTTGATCACTCTCACAAACTAAACACACATGCTCAACCATCTTGCTTGACATAGGTTGAAGGTGCTCCCGGTTTCCTTGAGTATTAAGAATCAAGTCTAGCTTCTTATTCATGTTGGCCTCAATCCTCTTCAACTCGATTTGCATTTGAGTGTTAGGTGGATCCATCTCATACATACCTCCTCTTCTTTGTTGATCCTTCAAAATCACATTAGCTTCCTTCACCGGTCTTCTATCACTTTGATTATCATAGAGTTGGGATGACTCGGCTAGTGACTCAAGAACGCTTTCCGCTTCAATCTCATTTTTATCCATGAAGCTCCCTTGACAAGCATTGTCAATTCTTCTCTTGGTATCTTGACTTGGCCCATTATAGAAAGTGCTTAATAGCAACCACTTCTTGACACCATGATTAGGGCAACTTTGCTCCATGTCTTTGAATCTCTCCCCCAAGACTCATGGAACAACTCCGATGGGAACTCTTGAAAAGTCATGAGTGAATTCCTTAATACATTGCTCTTTGATGGTGGAAAGTACTTCTTGAGGAATGCGGCCTTCATGTTATCCCATGAGTTGATACTTGCCGCCGGAATCTTGTACAACCAATCTTTGGCTTTATCCTTCAAGGAGAAGGGGAAAAGCCTTAGCCTAAGATTGTCTTCATCAATACCATTGAGTTGAACCATTGAGCAAACTTCATTAAAGAGCTTAATGTGCCTAAAAGGATCGCCGGTGAAGCCACCATCAAAAGCCGGTAGAAGTTGAAAGGTACTTGGCATAATGGAAAAGGCATGAGCACATGGTGGCAAGACAATACAACTTGGATGATTTGTGAAAGTAGGAACGGTGTAGTCCTTCAATGGCCTTGGTTCATCATCCATTTTTAGTTCAGGACACTCCTCCCTTAGTTGCCTTGACAACTCCTGTGTTCTTTGATCAATGTATTGAAGTAGAGTGGGTGGACCGATGGGACGAGGTTCTTCTTCACCACTATCCTCTTGAATGATATAGTCTTGATCGTCACTTGGTGTGTTTAGAGGAGATGGATGCTCTTCACTTGATTGAGCTATAAGATTCATACACACCTAAAGGATATACAAAGTGAATGATATAAGTAACTAGAATTAAAATGCAAGGTATATACAAAAATAAAAAAAATCACGACCTTTTTTTTTTCTTTTCAATTTATTTTCAACACTTAGGTACGGGAACATGAAATCTCGATGTGCAATGGGACTGAAACAGCTACCCTTTTCAAGAGTATGTTTTATCCAATATACCTTAGTGTATCACAACATTTTCTTTTGTTATAAATATTGTTAATAGCGAATCTAATTCCAAGCAGTAAATCAAGTAGACATGCGGCCCAAGTATAGTCGTCTAGACACAAATTCCCTTTAACATCCTTTGGGCAACCTTACTGAAATGGCCAGGTAGGGGAGGGCGACCACGAGAGGTAGAATCCATTTTGGCATGAGCTACTCCCACATAGTGGTTTAGGCCCATTTGCAAGCACTTCTGGATCTAACAAAACCCGTCATGAACGTTGTCCCCTTCGTAGACACCATTCCACATAAGCTATACTTACTAAGATGAAAAAAATCGTAAGTGTGAAGACAGTTCAACAAGTGTTAATAAAGACCGCCCTCAACCTTAAGAGACCTGAACTAGGTACCAATAAGGGGTTTAGGCCAATATTAACAAAAGAGACTTCACCTATTCCTCTCAATTTACTACTTACAATTAAAACACTAACACACTTCTTTTTCTTTTCTTTTTTTGTTTTTTCTCTTTTTTTTTCCTTTTTTTTTGGTTACAAATTTCTATCAACTTCTAATCCAAAAGAAATAAATCTAACCATCAAATATTTAATTTTGAAACTAGAAAGTGAAATTGCAATAAGTAATAAACAAATGGAAAATAGGCAAGATTAATTCTTTTTTATTTTCAACATGCTCATAATTTGTCTTTTTCTTACCACAATTTACTAATTTATTTACCCAAAGTACTTATTACAATTTCAAAAATAAGGTAACTACCACAAAAATTAACAAAACAAAGAAAAGATAAAAACCCAAGTTGAAACACAAAACAAAACTAAAATTTCTAGCTACCCTAAGGCAAACCCAACTAAGAATTGGATTTTACACCAATCCCCGGCAACGGCGCCAAAAACTTGTTAGACAAATAGTCACCCTCAAGTATAAGGGCCAAGTTATAGTGTAGAAATTATGAGTGGGGGATATCGTACCCAAGGGATTGGAAAACCCACTCTAGCTAAGGAAGACCTAAAGGATGCTAGATGAATATGCAAATGTACAAATTACAAACAAGGGCTCACAAATGAACCAAAGTTCATGGTGATTATATGCAAGATGGGGTAGTGTTTTGATTTTAGTTTTAGAGATGATTTGATTCGGAAATAGCTAAATGAATACTTGAAATGTAAAATAGCCTAAGATAAATTAGATATAATAAAATGGATGACAGTTAGGACTTAAGGTTTTCACCTCTAGCCTTTCTTGCAAACAATGATGCTTCTATAATGAATGATGTCATTTTAATTAACCAATTTCTCTCCTTACATCCCTCTCGGGTATGCCAAGGGACATGCTCATTTGATGATATCAAGCAACCCCTCTCGGGTGTAGTACTTAAGTACTTAAATCATGCATTTCAATCCGGTTAGGTATCTAATGCATATACCTAAGTACATAAAGCTTGGAGATGAAGAAATTATGCAAACCAACCAAGCTTATCTCTAAGTGATTGTAGTTCACAACCCTAACATGCACATATGATATGCTATCATGCTTCAAACAACCAAGGTTAATCAAGCCTTAATTATTTCTCATGTCATGGCAAATATTCATACCCAAATTGATTACGTTTAAGCATAAACATTCAACTCTTGAACTAGCATGTTAAGGTGCTAAAGAAAAGTGCATCAACCATAACATTTACATTAAAGTCAAACAAGATTGGCTAGGGCTTTCAACCTTAGCCCCAACAAACTAACTACTCACTCATAATCAAATAAATAAGCTCCAACATATTTATGAACATCAAACTAAAAAGTAGGGATAGAGAAGTGACTAGTGATTGTCAAATTGAGGATGATGTAGATGAACTCATGGAAGTTTTGTCATGGTGATGATGATTCCTCAAGTGATGCTAGACTCCTCTCCTTCTTCAAAGATTGATGATGGAATATGAGAAGTGGAAATGATCAAGTTGTGAAATGGTGGAATGGTGAAGCTTTATGTATATGAAATAGAATGGGTAGATGGGAAAGATGATGACTTTGGTGGTGGTGGTGGTAATAGATGTTATGGATTGATGGTGGTGGTGATGGAGGTTTTGTGGATGAGATGATAGTGGATTGTAGAGAATATAGAGAGAAAAAGATCTAATGAAGTGGTATATGGGGTGGTCTCTCAAGAGTGTAATGAAATGATGCTTATATAGAGAAGATAAAGAGAAGCATGATAGTGAAAGTAATGATAAAAGTAGAATAAATGAGGTGGAATATGATAGTGGAAGTATGGAGGTGGAGTATGAGTGGAAGTAATGATTAAAGAGAGTTGAAAAACATGGTTAAAGGAAAAGAGAAGAGCATCTAAACTCTCTTTATTGTGAGTGGGAGACATGAAAATGATAAGTGATGGAGATGGTTTTTGGTCACTTTCTTCTCCTTTATTCCTTCAATTATATCTTCACCAAGAATTTATAATGGGCCTTCGACTTCTTCATATCAAATGATCCACCATGAGTGTAGATTATTTTGATAAAATTTCAGAGCTTGCTTCCATGTGGTTGGGCCGAAAATGCTTCTGGACTCCTTACAGGTCTGGTTTTCCAGTTTTGTTTTTCAGAAATTTGGACTAATTATTTGAAAGTCTTCCACTCCAATCTAGCTCTTGCACTATTCATAAGAAATGATCCTTGAGATGTCTAGAATGAATCTGAAAAATTTTAGCTCATTTAGATTTCGTTTGGTTAGTCTGCAGCCCTTCCTTCCTTATTTAGCTCGGTTACTCCTAACCGAAGTAGGAAAAAATGCTAAAGTTGACTTTTCATTTCCATGCTTCCATCATTTCCTAACATGATAAAGAAAACATAATAAATATTTATAAATAAACACAAATCTTAAGCAAAAGTATAAGATTAAGAAAATAATGAAATTGGATTAATCAACATTAAATTGGACTTTAGAACAAGTAATTTCCATATTTTAGGGTAACAAATATGTAAATGAATTATGACCCAACAGAGAGCCAAGGGGATGCACCGTTTTGGAAGAGAGATGAGACTATTTAAACCCCAAGGCAATTCAAATCAAGGGTGCAGATCAAAAGAAATGAAGGGCTAGATGTGATTGACAAATGTGTAAACACAAAATGTGGATGCACAAATTGTGGATCTAGTTTTTGACTCCACATAGAAATGACCTAGAAAACCCATAGATATTTTGGTGGAGGAGAAAAATAAGGTTAGAAGGGTCATTGGTAGGGAAACAATGTAATAAATAGGAGACAAATGTGTAAGGTGTAAGAATGAGACCACTTGTCCTCTTTCAAATTTTGAATTTTAAAATAACCTAGACCTAAAGTCTTCCCACCTAAAGTCTCTAACCCTAATCATCTCTTCCTTGTCCTCCACATATGTTCTCAGCCAGCCAACTCGGGCGCAAACCACCGTTGACCTTTTTTTTTTTGTCCATTTGTGCACTTTCTTCTCATTTCTTCCTTCAATTGAAGCTTCACCGAGAGTTCGAAATTGGCCTTTGATTTCTTCATACCAAATGTTGCTCCATGAGTGTAGATCATCATGGTAAAATTTTAGAGCTTAGTTCACCTTTGTTTGGCCGGAAATGCTGCTTGTATCCTTACATGTCCGGTTTACAGTTTTCGTCTTCTAGTGTAGAAAATTGGACCGATCATTTGAAGGTCTTCCACTCCAAACTAGCTTTTACACTCTTCATAAAAAATGGTCATTAGGATGTCTAGAATGGATCTGAAACGTTTCAACTTATTTGGAGTTCATTTGGTCAGTCTGTCGCTCCTCCTTCTTTTCCTAGCTCGGTTTCTCCTAGCTGGAATAGGAAAATGTCATAAGATTGACTATTTAGTTCTAAGTTTCTCCATCATTTCCTAGCATGATAAGGAAAACATAATAAATATAGGGTTAAATACTATTTAGTCCTTGAGCTTTTGACCATAAAACACTTCAGTCCCTGACCTTCTAATTTCACACGTTTAGTCCCTGTACTTCAAAATTTCAGACCAATAGGTCATTGCCGTCTAAAAGTCGCGGTGAAATGTCTATTATGCCCTCAGTTCTTTCTTTTATATAATAAATTTATTCCTTTTTTTTTTAATTCTTTTTTCTTTATTTTATTTATTCTTTTTTTTTTTCAAACAGAAAGAAAGAAAGGAAAAAAAACAGAAAAAAATAAAAAAACAGAAAGAAAGAAAGGGAAAAAAAAATTCCTTTTCCAAAAAAAATAAAATAATTAATTAGTTAAAAAAAGAACTGAGGGCCGCGACTTTTAAACGGCAAGGACCTACTGATCTGAAATTTTGAAGTACAGGGACTAAACGTGTGAAATTAGAAGGTCAGGGACTGAAGTATTTTTTGAGCAAAAGTACAAGGAGTAAACAGTATTTAACCCATAAATATATATAAATAAACACAAAGGTTAAGCCAAAGTACAAGATTGGAGGAATAATTATTAGGTAATTATGGACCTAACAGGGGTGAGCGTACTCGAACTTGGGACCTGATGAGTTCATTGGCAGCAAAACAATGCTCTCTAGCCTGGCTTCGCACTGGAGACTTCAATGAAATACTATGCCAAGCCGATATATCTGGAGGCCTTCCTCGTGCAGCTGCTCCAATGGCAAGGTTTAGGTAGACTCTGATCCACTGTAGCCTCTTGGATATGGGTTTTGTTGGTTTGTTGGTAGCATGTTCACATAGTCGAACAAATGTATGAAGGAGCGTCTTGACAGAGGCATACAAACACATCAGTGGAGAACACAATATCCCTACAGTCGAGTGATCACCTAATCACTAAGTGAGTCAGATCATTGCCCTATCCTTGTGGAAGTAAGAGCTGAAAAAAAAAAAATCAAAAACGTGTTGTAAAACATAAAGTGAGAGAGTTTGAGAGAAGAGAGAAATGAAGCAGAGAATGAGATTTCTTTCTATTCATCTCACCATGAGGTTTATATAGGACTCCCTCAGGTATACAAAAGGTAACTATTAACGATTACACCAATCACTCGTTTGATTACAAATCAATCAATTGCTAATTATATTATGATGATTACCAATCAATCTAAATTGGTGTAAATCATGGAACACTAATCGCTATAACATGAATAGCCAAATTAATATTTACAACACTCCCCTTTGGATATTCCATGTCAATAGTGTTGCCCCTGCTATGCGCTTCTAAGTTGCCTCATCAAAAACCTTGCTAAGTAATAAAAACCTTGTGAAAAAAACAACCTTGGTCGAAGGAGAAAAAGAACATAACGCGTGTGAATGTGGAGTAGTCGTATCACAACAGAGATAAGTGAAGTCTTCTTATCAGCGGGAAAAACCCATGGTTGAAGGGAAAAGATGAGCAAATGCATTAGAGTTGCTGCACCAAAACCTTGCCTGGTAAAGACAGTGGGAAAAACCCGTGGTCGAAGGGAAAAGATGAGCAAATGCATATATGTCGAATTAAAGCATCTTCAGGATGCAGTAAGTGGGGTGACTAGTCTAAAGATGTGCCTCATGAAAACCTTGCTGGGTAAATCCAGTGGGGCAAAACAATCCTGGACGAAGGACAAAAATAGTACACGATGGTCAAATGGGTATGCCTTGTACATGCTTCTGGAATGTAGATTTTGGTAGTGACTTGGCAAAGAGATTTGCACGATTGTCTTCAGATCGAATCTACTTGACTTCAATCTTCTGATGCTCCTGTTGTTGCTGGTTGAAGAAAAACTTCGGTACAATATGTTTGGTGTTGTCTCCTTTGATAAAACTTGTATTTATCTGCTTGATATAAGCAACATTATCCTTGCAGATAATGGTCGGTTCATCAATAGTGGAATGCAGTCCATATGTGCTTCGAACATGCTTTGTAACGACTCTTAGACATATTCATTCGCTCACTGCTTCATGAAGTATTAGAATCCTAGCATAATTCAAAGAGGTAGCAACAAAGGTCTATTTCGTAGACCTCCAATAAATTATAGTATTCCCAATGGTAAAGATATAACCAGTTTGGGAATATGCCTTGCGTAGGTTTGGTAGATAGCCCGTGTTAGCATATCAACAGGGCGAGCATCATTCGAGGATCAAGGGGGTTTGATCCATTCCTTGATGCGTAGGGATAGAATAAGCCCATATCTGTTGCACCTCTAAGGAAGCAAAAAATTTCTTTTATGCCATTCTAGTGGTGGAATGTTGACGCAAAGCTATATCTAGCTAATAAATTCACATCGAATGAGATATCCTGTCTACGGCATTGATCCGAGTATAATAATGCACCTATTGCATTTAGATATGGGACTTTTGGCACCAATATCTTTCCGTTATCATCTGCAAGATGATAAGGTTCTCTCTAGACTTCGGACGACAATGGGTGTGCTTGCTTTTATCCTCATTAAAGTGTCTTAACATCTTCTAGATGTAATTTGGTTGATGGACCAAAATTTCATATGCACTGTGCTCGGGCTCACATGAACCTTCTAGATATAATTTGGTTGATGCACATAGCTATGTCTAGCTAACAAGTTCACATCGAAAGATATCCTGTCTAGGGCATTGAGCAAAGTACAATAATGTGCCTATTGCATTTATATATGGGACTTTTGACACCAATATCTTTTCGTTATCATCTGTAGGATGATAAGGTTCTCTCTAGTCTTTGGACGACAATGGGTGTGCTTGCTTTTATCCTCATTAAGGTGTCTTAACATCTTCTGGATGTAATTTGGTTGATGGACCAAAATTTCATATGCACTCTGCTCGGGCTCTAGGTCGAGACAATAATTTGTTCTCCCAAGGCCTTTCATCTCAAATTTCGACTTCAGGTGCTTTGCGGTTTCCTTGATCTCTTCAAGAGTATCAATAAAATTCTGTCATTGACATAGACTGCCACAATTGCAAACTAGGAACTTGTTTCCTTAATAAACATGTATGGGCATAGTTTATTATTCACAGATCCCATCCTGATCAAATATTCACTTTAATGGTTATACCACCTCCATCTAGATTGTTTTAATCCATAAAGTGAACGCTTTAAAACTAATAGAGAGAGTGTTCCGTGGTCTAGAACTATTTGCATCGGGTATCATAAGTCCTTTAGGAACTTTCATGTATATCTCTGTATTATGATCCCCATAAAGACAAGCTGTGACCACATTCATAAGCTACATATTCAATTTTTCGAAAACTACCAAACTGATAAGGTAGCTGAACGTTATGACGTCCATTACAGGAGAATACATCTCCTCATAATTAATCATAGGGCGTTGAGAAAATCCTTGCGCCATTAGACGAGCCTTGTATATCACAATTTCATTTTTCTCATTACGCTTCCTTACAAATACCCATTTAAATTCTACAGGTTTAACATAGGAAGGTGGAGAAACAACAAGTCCAAACACCTTTCTCTTTGTCAAGGAATCTAATTTGACCTAGATTGCTTATTTCCTTTTTGGCCGGTCGTCTCTTTGATGATATTGATCAATAAAGCAAGGTTTGAGATCATCGCTTATTATAATTTCTGTGGCCACTGCAAAGACTAATATATCGATGATAATCTCATTCTGATTCCAAATCTCATTAAATTTACTGAGATTTCTTTATTCTTGGGAGTGGGTTCACATGTTGGAGCGTCCCCCAACATGGTCTCTTCTAGGAAGTATCCATAATTCAGATTTATCTCATGAGATGAATCGGTTTGAGATTGCGATGCCAAGAGGATTCATTTGTGCCAAGTTTACCCTCTTCCGGGGATAAGAGTCCTCGAACCTAATGGTCTACCTCACTTCTGGGTAGGGACATATGACTGGTTAGCCGCCATTGTCGTACCTTGTACATCTGGGACAACACGTCCTATATGGCATCTATCCTTGCAAGCACATTTGCAGCAGGTATATGTGACCTTGTCACTTTAGCTAGATAAGAGAAAGTGTTTGACATATTATATTATATACTCTATAGATCTAGAATTGTCCGCACTTCAGTATTTTCGTGCGGTTTGGGGATCAAGATGAGACATAGTGGGGACATTTCATGTTAATTCACGTCGTTCATCAGGAAAGGTGACGTTCTTATCTCCCTCTAACGGCGGGAAAATTATCTCATCAAAGTGACAATCTGCAAACTTAGTGTTGAAGAGATCACCGGTCAAGGGCTCTTAATTACATATAATGAATGGAATTCATGATCGACATACATCCCCATCCTTTGTTGATGACCTAATTTGGTACGTTGTGGGGACACAATTAGTACGAGGACTGTATACCCAAATGCGAGTAAGTGCGAAACATTAGGTTCGTACACAGTCACCAGCTGCAACGCTGAGTAAGGTTGGGTAGCAGTGGGCCTCAATTGGACTAACGTGGCTGCATGTAAGATTGCATAGGGAACTGTATGTTCAATATCAATCCCAAGGGATATGCAATAATCATCGAAAACGTCAATGTAAATTCTTCGGCATTATCAAGTCTTATGGGCGAGAGTTTAGCAAAAGCAGTATTTTCTTGTGGATAATAGTGTAACATGTGATCACTTTGTCGATACATCAACCAAAATTATTAATATTTAACTGGTCTGCATGGTAGTTGGATATGTCCACCAATTTCCATTGCATTCTGTGCAGAAAAATGGTGGTGTATGTACTAGTCTATGCATATAATGGTCTAGTATTAACTATTCCTAACTAGTAAGCTTGGCATAGTGTCATTATACATAAGACCCTAATTCAGAAGGGGATGCAAGTGTGATGAGTTGAGGATACGGTGCATCATATTTTAACCTGGGTGTCTCAAATGGTCATGCCATAGAATGTAGTTGCTCGAATTAGTTAGCTTCTAGCTAATAGATTTCAATTTCTCCAATGTATGCTTCTGGCCGTACACTCGGAGGTTATGCAAAGATATTCTACTCCTTTTTCTCAGTAGTTTCAACGTGATAACCATTGGTTCAAATATCCTTAATACTCAATAATATTCTTCCGGAATACTCAATAATATTCTTCCGGAATACTCAATAATATTCTTGCGGAACGTAGAGAATAGTCCAGTACCATTGGATAACATAAAGTGAGCTTTGCCATAGCCCTCTATCAAGTTGGATTGGCTTAATATAGTTGTCACAGAGGTATGAATAGGTAATATGTTTGGAAAATATCTCCGATTTGGGTGTATGGTGTGCGTAATGGCACTGTTAGCCAGACAACAAATTTTCCCACAGAATATGCCTATTCATTTATTTAATTCAACCGATCACATTTATAAATAAATTTATTGAATTATATATTCAAACAGAATCACATTTCCATAATCCATCATAACCCATAAATCACCACAAATAATCTGAAGATTAAATCACTATTCATTAAATAAATACGGCATAAGTGCCGATCATATCCATGTTTTCGAGTTTACTGTCATCGATCTATCTACTATCAGCTTGGAATTCGATGATCTCTCTGGTGGTATCCATAGGAAATGATCCTTCAGTGAAGATAATCTTTCGAGTTTCGCGACTAGCGTAATACTCTATAACTTGCACTATTACACAGCAAGTGTGAGACCAGTGATCAATTCTCCTTTATCGATAACACAGATCTTGCTAATTTAGATTATGGGGGTAATGACACATCTAGTATCCGCTAATCATGTCTTACTTTCGGCAAGTAAAATGTCGATTTTAGGTAGTTTCTTCCGGAGACTTCCACTTGGTAAAATTCAATATTAAAGAACAAATATTCATGGTAAGTGCTTTTTGGAAAAATCCATGAGCAACAAATGGGAACTTCGAGTTCTAACTACATGGTATGAAAAATCAGATTAACATGTAAAATCTACTGGTTTTATCATGTTTGGTAATTTATGAAGAAACTTCAAATTTGTTAAACGACATTATCGAAACTACAAGTCCGATTTATGTATGAACTGCTGGTTCATTTATGAACTTCTAGTTCATTAGGTACCTGCATTTTCTACACATATATTCTAGTGCAAAAATTTAGAAAGTAATTAAATGATTTAAATAATACCTCAAAAATTGCATAGATAGAAATCATGAATCAATTGTTAATATTAATTGTATGCTACTAATTTAACATATTAACTATCACACAATTATGTGAATAAATGCTTCTGGAAATTAATTACACATATTAGATATGATAAATCTATTTACAACAGCCATAATGTCAAAGTGGTTAGAGTGCCTTATTGACATACATATTGACCGGGTTCGAACCCCAATATAATCAAATAATTTTTCCTTTTATTTGATTCTGCTGGACCAAGGAATGAGTGGGCTTGATAGTGAAGCGTACTAGGCTTAGTCTGCGAGCTTGTAACCCGGGCTTTCATGCATAAGTCAAAAGGTGTGTGAGGCATGCTGGGTTGTTAGGTCTCGCAGAGGGAGAGTGGGCCTGTTGGGCTCAAACTGGTCAGCCAAGGAATGAAATGTTATTAGTCGACCCTTTTGGTAACTCCAATTGAATGCGACCAGGTAATTAAGGAAGGATAAGGTTTAGGTGGAGTGAGACTCACTTAAGTACACAGCCTCATTTGAATCTTACGTAGACATCACATCCAACTGGATGAACCTAGTTGGGGAAGATTCAAAACCATTGCCATGGCAACACGTGGCGAGCTTCTGTGCTAGCCTTGCAACTTGGGCCTGAGCTTCTGGCTCGAATTTATTGTTGTGATTCTGGGCTTGATTTGAGCTTCTGACTCAGCCTCATTTAATATTCACTATTATAACATAGACAAATTCAATATATATTCTTAAATCATAATGGAAACAACTTAATGCAGGGGTTATGTACCTAAGGAAACGGGTTCAAATCCCATTAATGCTTCTGGCATTACGTATAGGTAATAAGTTGGGTGATAATTTAGCCTATAATGCTTCTAGCATAATGAATTATAATGGCATAATTCATCCCTAAATTGCATACCCTTAAATGTCATATGAATTATAATGCACATAATTCATATTTGTAATTGACATTACATATATATTAAATTGGGAGTAAATAACATAATCAGTGCTAATGGTGCAGCCAGTAGTTAACTTTCTATAAAGATTTGTGTTCAAATCTCATAAGAGCAATATACATACCTTGTAGTCACTAAATGCTTCGGGCATAATGAATATTGCATATATGTAACGTTTGGTATAAATGACCAAATTAATGGTACCCCCTTAGTGGTTACGAGCATTACTTTCGGAATGCATGCAGGTGGCGGTGGCTGATTCTGGTGGCTACTGGTCACTCTAGTGATTTGTGATGTCAAATTCTCCTTTTTCAATCTCAAAACATGAACAAATTTATATGACATATATATATATATATATATGTATGAACTAAATAAATTAATAATATAAATTTGGGTGTTCATGCAACATAGGCGATTTTTCAATATGCAACCAAAGATAAAAAGCATGAAATACAAAATTTGAAATAATAAATTAGATATGGTTCATGCTTCATGGTGATTTATTCATATAATCAAGGCTTGAAAAACAAGAATTAACATTAGAATTTAGAAAACATTACTCGATGCAGAATGGATGAATCTTTCACATGCAAGATAGTGATTTAGAATAGCAAGTAGAACGATCATCCTTCTAGGTTGCCGATTCACAATCTTAGAGATTTGGTTGACGATCCTCAATCTTGTCTCAATGGTAGAACTATTCGTGCTGATAACGTATTGTAAAACATAAAGTGAGAGAGTTTGAGAGAAGAGAGAAGAGAGAAATGACGTAGAGAATGAGATGTCTTTCTATTCATCTCACCATGAGATTTATATAGGACTACCTCTGGTATACAAAAGGTAACTATTAATGATTACACCAATCACTCGTCTGATTACAAATCAATCAATTGCTAATTATATTCTGTTGATTACCAATCAATCTAAATTGGTGTAAATTATGCAACACTAATTGCCATAACATGAATAGCCACATTAATATTTACAACAAAACGTACACATTGCAAGTGTTTTTGATTTGAACAGATGTGGCATGGTGACAATGATGGATGCTTATTATTCAACGTCATTGGGCTCAACCTACTACCGGTAACGTTTTGAATCAAATAGGTCAGAAAATTGCTTCCATTAGGCAACACCTCATGGATTGGCACAATACTGAGTTTCAAAAACAAAAGACCGAGTTACATAGTCTTCAGATGTAGATGAATGACATAATGCATAGTCCATTCTCTTCTACACAATATGAAGAACAATGCCTATTACATGTCAGGCATAGTTAAATACTAGCTCAACAGGAGAAATATTAAAGGCAAAGGTCTAGGGTTGTGTAGCTCAAAGATGGAGACAGGAATCGGCTTTCTTCCACCATAAAGTCTCTAACAGAAAATGTAGTAATACCATTAAGGGTTCACAGAATGCACAAGGGCTGTGGACTTCGAATCCTGATGAAGTAAAGCAGTTACTTCTACAATACTACAATAATATTTTTGCTATTGAAGGTGCTAATGAAGATGCTATTTCAGAGATTTTTAGAGCAGCCGCGTTGAAAGTCACATCAACTATGAACATGAACTTGCTGCAGCCATATTCCTATGAGAAGATCAAAGCTACTTTATTTCAAATACACCCTTTAAAGAGCCCTGGACCTGATGGCATGCCTCATTTATTTATTTTTTTTTCCAAAAATATTGGAGCATTGTGGGTTTGGATGTTTGTGTAGCAATTAGAAACTTTCTGGAACATGGTGATATTTGGGTTGCCTCCAATTTTACACATCTGTGTTTTATTCCAAAAATTGCAAATCCTACTGATGCATCTCATTTTCCTCATATAGCTCTTTGCAATGTCATTTATAGAATCAGTTCCAAAGTTATTGCTAAAAGATTGAAAAAGTGGCTCCTAGATATTACCTCACAACTACGAAGTGCATATGTGCCTGGACATTTAATTTCTGACAACACCCTGATTGCTATTGAGATAGCGCATTTTATGCATAAATTGAGGCCTCAGGAAGAAGGTTTTTTCTCACTTAAATTAGACATTGGTAAGGCTTATGATCGCCTTGAATGGATATTTCTTCATATCATTTTGACTAAATTGGGTTTGACTCAAGGTGGATTGATCAATTACCCCAACAAGGGGTATCCGGCAGGGAGACCCACCTTTACCATATCTTTTTATTCTTTGTGCTGGGGGCTTGTCTGCTTTGATGTCTCAGGTGATTGATTCAGGTTATGTTAAGGGCTTGAAGATGAGCCCACAAGCACCCACATTGCATCATTTAGTAGATGATAATTTTTTATTTGGGGAAGCTACTGTTGTGAAGACCCGAATTTTCATATAATAAATTTATGTAATTCAATAATTGTTATGTTAATTGAATTATGATATTTGAGATTAATTCGTATGTCGTGGTTTGAGAAAATTGATTTCGAATGATTTTATTTTCGAAAACGAACGTTATTTAGGAGGTCGTGAAAATCGACTTTTTATACGTTCAAAATTTAGGAAAACTTCCTTCATGAAAGTTGTAGAGCCCGTCGATACGAGTTCGTGCATATGTGGAACGCATTTTTCGGAGCTCTATGAATAAGTTATGAATATTTGAAAATTAGAATTTTTCTATAAATAGTAAGAAAAATATGATTTTTTCATTAAGGACGAAAAAATCAAATTTTTGCGTTTAGCCCCCTCCTCTCTCTCTCTCTCTCTCTCTCTCTCTCTCTCTCTCTCTCTCTCTCTCTCTCTCTCTCTCTCTCGTGCGACCCCTTGCCCTTGCTCACCGACCCGCCAACCCGACCATACCCCATCTCTCTCCTCTGGCCATGCAACCGCCGGACCCGGGCCTCCCCGCCTTCGCCCCGAGCCGTCCAGCCACTTCCCGCCCTTGGTTTCGCCAGGTGCTGCCTCCAGCCTTGGATCGAAGCAACCTCAACCCCGTGAGGCCGACCCGATCGGACTTCCCCCATACCGTCGGTGCACGGGCCGATCCTCCCCATTTTCGTGATTTCCTCTTCCTCCTGATCAACCCCATATAAGCCTTGGATCACGATTTTGTGTGTGGAGCGAAGGATCAAGGATTGAAATTTTTGATGGCTGAAATTCAATCTGGAAATTGATTAGAGGGTCGAGATTAATCCAAATTCAAAGCTCAATCTAGGACGATCTAGACCTTATCTCGAAAAAAGTCAGGTATTAAAGTTGTTCATAATTTCATTTTAAAGAAGTTTGTAGCTGACAACCTTTGCATCTGAGGTGGTTGACTGACATCGACCGTCGCCTTGACCGCCGTCTGACCGCAGCGTGTGGTGGCGCGTCGGACCCTATCTTGAGTTTATATTATTTGGACGATGATCTATGCATCCATACAAGTGTTTTGATATATAACATGGTCATGTTAGAAAAAGTTGATAAATAGTCAATTTAAGTTTTTACAATACTATTTACGGTTTTTACATTTTACCTTCGGTTTACAATTTACGGAGATCAGACCATCGGTTTTACTTCAAATTTTAATATGATGATCATATGACTGTCCCGATGACTTTGTGTGGTCACGGGGGAAGATCCTTTCGTTGGATCTTCGTATAATTGTAAAATAGTGATTCAGAATGTGATTCATGAAGATCTTTGTGTCGGATTTTCGTATAATTTTGATAAGATGTTTTCAAGGGCAATCCCTGAGGATCTAACCGATGGATCATTGTTTAAACTTGATCCGACCGTTGGATCGTCTTTATTTTAGAATCCGACCGTTGGATCATCATTTAAGTTTATTTCGTGCTTCGTTTGCTAAGTAAAGGTCATACTTGATTAGGTACTTGATGGCTTGAGTTGACGAGCATTTTGATTATTATGATTTGTATTTAAGTGAAGGCGCAGCGGGAGTTTCGAGGTGAGTAAAACTCACGTGGTTCATATTACGAACCGAGTGCTTTAATTTATTTATTTTTGTAATTGTGTAAAAATATTTATGGATTAAATATTTGTTTATAAAATCACATGGACTTAATCAACGACGGTCCATAGGTAAGTAAAATTAATTTTAATTATACAAATGAATTTCACTATTTCTTGTGTGAACTATAGATGGTATTAGTGGTCATTCCTGAGTGGATGATTACGTATATATATATATATATATATATATATATATATATATTTACGTGGAATATATATTGGTTGGTGTGTTGTTGAGTGATGATATGATGATTTGGATTATATTTCAAATGCTTAAATTTCATAATAATTTTGTGTATCTTGGATGAGTTGATTTCTTTGTGTGAAAACATATTATTGTGCTCATTATGGATTTAGGGTCAACGTAGTGAAAGGTATGGAGGAATCGGACGCTCTAATCCTAGGTGGATGATGAGATACGATTGGTTGAGTAAGTACGATTATCGGACGTTCTAAATATGTATAGAAGTATACATATTGATGAAATATGATAAAGATAAATATGTCGGATGCCATAACCTAGGCCAGGTGGCGGGCTACGATTCAGTTAGAACCCTAGTCTGTCAATATCTTATTTTTATAAATACGATTTCGGGGTTTTGAGAAGAAAGATGTGAGTTAGGGTTTTGTATCGATTTGTTGATTTGGTGATTGATTTGAGATTGTTGGTTTCTTGTGGACGTGGAAATTGTTGAGTGTTGACTTAGGTGAAAATAAATATGATTTAATTAAACAACCGTTCTTTCTTTTTACTCATACGAGCTTTCAAAAGCTTACCGGGTTTTGTGTTGTTGCAATCCTGGTACGTTATTTAAATGGTGGCGGATATTCCTGCAGGTCAGGATACCCAGGGAGGTGACCGTGCTGGTTTATAGTTGCAGCATTTATTGTTTCCTTTAAGTTGTGAGGTTTGTTATGCTCATTTAGAGCTTTACAATTTAATTTGTGAGTGAGTTGTAATAATTAACCGAGACTAAATTCGGTTCTTGAAATTAAATTGTGTGGTGTGGTTGTTAAGAAAAAGAATTTTTTTTCAGGATGGTTATTTTAAGTTGTAGTAATTCATGTATCGGATTTTGAATTTTTATTCTAAAATTCGGGGCGTGACAACTGTTCAAGAATGCCTCCACATTCGTGTAATCATTGACATTTATGCAAGAGCCTCTGGACAGAAAATCAACGTTAAGAAGAGTGGTGTAGTTTTCAGTAAAAATGTGCATGTTGAGTGACATGCTGACCTGGCTGCAATACTTGAAGCCAATTGTGTAGAAAAGCATGATAGATACTTGTGGTTTCCTTGAGAGTTAGAAAATCAAAGACAGCTATTTTCTAGTACATAAAAGAGAAATTAACGAAGAAACTTGTGCATTGGAAGTCCAAAATTCTAAGTAGTGCAGGTAAAGAAATTCTTATCAAGGCAATTGCTCAAACTATGCCTTTATACGTGATGGATTGCTACTTATTGCCAAAGGGATTATGTGATGATATTCACCAATTATGTGTTTCTTTCTTTTGGGGAGATACCGATACTAAGAAGAAAATTCATTGGCATAGCTGGAGGAAATCGTGTCTTACCAAACACGGAGGTATAGCTTAGAAACCAACTAAATGATGAAGAACCTTTTTGCATATATGAGTCGACTCAAATCCATTATTGCTAGCCCCTAGCAGCTAGCAATGGCAAAGTCAAAGAAGGGAAGCAAAGTAAAACAAAGATTACAATGGTATATCTACTGTTAAGGTGATAGAAAGAGTCAGAGTCAAGGAAAAAAAAATTAATTAATGTCAGAAAAATGAGCATACCTTGTATATGTAGAATCATTAGTTACAACAACACCTAACTTTTATATGTTAGAACTACTTTAATTAATCTAATACTGTAAATATATCTCAGTATAAGCACATATAACGAAACTTTATGAGTGAACTATGATTAGGAGTGCAGTGATAGTCGTAGCCTATAATTAGGATTACAATAGCATATCTATCCTAATAACTGCAATGTATATAAAAGGGCTAAATACTGGTTACTACCCTGTGGTTTAGGTCCAAAATCAATTCAGTCTCTGGACTTCTAATTTCATCAAAACACCCATGCACTTTCAATTTTGATCTAATAGATCTAATTCATTAATATTATGTTATGGGTTCAAGTTATAGTTAGATTATTTGTTGAAAAACTATTTATTTTTAATAGTAGGACTCACTCCTAAATTGACTATGCAGGCCACCTCGACGCCACATCATAAAACATATGTCATATATGAGCCACGTTAACAAGTTAAATAACTCAATTGTTAGAAAACTAACAAATTGGACCTATTAGATCAAAATTGAAAGTGCATGGGTGTTTTTGATGAAATTAAAAGTTGAGGGACTGAATTCATTTTGGACACAAACTACAGGGTAGTAATCTATATTTAGCCCTAAATGTACAAAATGTAAAGAATTTTTACAAGATGCTCTTGAATCCTCCATCTTAGTATTCTCTTGATTCCAACTTCAGTATTCTCTTAGTTTAATGGGACTAATTGATGAGAATAATGTGTATCAGAAAGAACCAAACCATTATATATATCAGCAATGTAATAACAGTTTAATTTCTTCCATCAAGAAACTGTCATCCCCCCTTAACTACCACTAGCATATAAGCCCGCGCTACGCTGTGGGTTGCTTTTCATCATGAATTCAAAGAAATGTTATAGGATGTTTAAACAAAGCTAGTATTTTAACCAAACTTGTGTATTTACATTTTCCAAAATTAGTTACTCTAACCAAAGTTGTTCTTTACAAATAATAGAAGTGAATTCTAACAAAAATATCCTTCATTTTCAGTTTGAGCCAACTATTTTACATTAGTTCTTCCGATGTCTCCTCAGTTGATTAGTCCTATGTTGATGCATCTTCAGTGGTAGTGAGTAGCCCATTTGTGATTTGATCTGAAGGACTGTCACAATGTATGAAAGTTATGTTAGTAATGACTTTTAAAAGTTGCAGACACTTGGAAGGCAGTTCATATAACAGAAAATGCTGCTTTGAAAGTGTCTTCAAAGCAGAACTTCAAACATATGCTGAAGAAAATAGTGTGTAGAAATATTGTGTACAGATATAGATAACAGAAAATAAGAACTCAACTAACCCTTCTTATTAGGCAGTATGAAACTATATGAAGTACAATAACAACATATATTCTCAAAGATTTAAACAGCAAGTTAAATACTAATAAAAAAATGTGAACATCAATCGAGAAATGTACACTAAAGCTAACATCAAAACTCCAAAAAATAAAAAAATAAAAAATAAAAAATAAAAATAAAAAAGAAGTTACCTTCCAGATCTAAAGACAATCCATCCTTAAAAAACTTCTCGCTAGCTCCACATGAGAAAAGAAAAGGTTACTGTCATTATTTGTGAATGAAATCCCATCTTAAATGGAAAAGAAGTGGTTTATTCAGGGAAAACATTACCAATGGTCACTGAGTTATGACTTATTCGACACTTAACTCACTGTATTTTCAACAATATCACTTAACTCACTCAGTTTTACATCTGTCTTTCACTTAATTCACTGTCGTTAATTATGCCTTTAAAAACTATTAAAATTGAGGGTATATTTGTTCAAACTCTAAAAAAACGCATTTTTTTTTAAAAAGATAATTTTTTTTTCAAATTATATTTAAGTTAAAAATCATTTTTATTAGAAATCTCATAAATTTAAAAAATTGAAAAAAGTCTAATAGATGTAAATTGAGGTTATATTTGTCTAAACACTAAAAAAATGCATTTCTAACTTTTTTTTTTTAAAAAAAAGACAATTTTTTTTTTCAAATTATATTTAAGTTAAAAAATCATTTTTATTAGAAATCTCATAAATTTAAAAAATTTAAAAAGTCTAATAAATGTAAATTGAGGGTATATTTGTCTAAACACAAAAAAAATGCATTTCTAACTTTTTTTTTAAAAGACAATTTTTTTTCAAATTATATTTATGTTAAAAAAATCTGTTAAAAAATCATTCTTTGTTGGAAATTTCAGAAATTGAAAAAAAGTCTAACAAATGTAGTTTTTTAACGGCTTCTAACGGTAGAATTAACGACAGTGACTTAGTTGAAAGCCAGATGTAAAACTAAGTGAGTTAAGTGATATTGTTAAAAATACAGTGAGTTAAGTGTTGAATAAGTCATAACTCAGTGACCCAATAGTGATATTTCCCCGTTTATTCATGAACAATCTAAACTGAATAGAGACACGATAAAATTATTAAAAGAGAATGAGACCAGGGTATATTGTGCGACACAAACTGTGATTTGAGTTTGGCAAAAAATCGAGTTCATTTTCCTATTTATGTTGCGATCTTTGCTACTCAAGGCACATGTTGGCTCATAAACAGTGATTTTTTTTAATAATTGGCTTAATTATTTTATGATTTCATTCAGAGGGGGAAGCGAAGATCTTATAGTTGGTTTTAACCTAACCATCGCAAAAAAAGAAAAGAAAACAAATGAAATAAAAATAACAGATCAGCAGGCATAATGAAAAAAGATTGCTATCTTATATGACAGTATGCTATAGGTAAAATGTAGTGATATAAATAGAAAAGTACTTGAAAGAAACATGTCCAGTAAATATATAATTTTTTTTATCTGTAATTAAATAGATAGAGAGGGAAAGGCATATCATTGAGGAAGATATTAGCAACTAAAAAGATCTAAATTTTATATGGCTCGTCTTTAAATTAGAATCTGCTTCTCAACCTTTACCATTAGATATAAATTACCAAGATGCTCAACAGATACTCTGATTCTAATAATCTCTCTCACACTGGCTTGACTTCATATTAATTATAATAATGTTAATAGTGCACACTGGCTTGACTTCATATTAATTATAATAAAGTTAATAGTGCATCACCTCATGATGTGTAGCAATCTTATCATCCACAACAAAATCATATTCAATTCATGAGACTGCCCTCTTCCCTACCCGGAAGCATAGATTCAATCCCCTTATTCTTGTTTCCTACATTTAAAAATAAACAACCAATATAAAGACGTAAGCCATAGTGGTATAAGGAAAAGTAGTCAAAGATAACAGAAAGAGGTAGACATAAACAAAGAGGATTGCCCAGACCTCAAAAACCATATAATGTTAGGTTGAACATAAGAGAGCATTAATAGAAAGACCTGATCATGCAAATTGAAGTCAGGTTGTTCAACCATTTATGAAATAAATAGAAGGCAAATACAATTAACAAAAATAAATATGGTTTAGTAAAATCAAACAGCCACAAAAAGTATAATCTTATACAGAATGCAAAATTCAATATGAGGAACATCTTACTGATCTTAGATACATGTTAAGATCACTTTGTCTCATTTAACAAAAATAAATATGGAGCACTAGTAGTTTATGTACTCTAAGATCACTTTGTCTCATTTAATAATTCAATCAAATAAGCTTTAATTAACAAAAGAAAGATTAACTGAGACTAATCAAGACCAACTAATCTGAAAAAAAATCACAGAATAAATCCATGAAATCAAGCAAGTCAAAGGGGAATCCAATTGAGATTACAGGGCCAAAATTTATCAAATCTGTCATTCAAGGAAGAAAAAAAAATAAAAAAGCTCTCTTCGACCAAAATTCCCCTGCAGATCCTAGATTCTGGAAACCCAGTTACTATGAGATCGATGTTGATTACGTGATTGCAGCAACAAAAACCCTCAATCAAAAACCAGATTCCCTAGTTTTTGTTAGATGGCAGATTCTACTAACCCAGTTACTATGGAGATCGATGTTGATTACGTGATTCCAGCAACAATCGATCTCTCTATCTCCTCGTACAAAGCAAAAATCCGAAACATGAAAATTACCACAACTCAAAATAATCATCCTGAAAATTTCTTTTCTTAACAACCTCACCACACGAAATAAAATCAAAACCGAATTTAGTCTCGGTTAATTATTACAACTCAAATACAAATGAGCTGTAAAGCTCTAAATGAGCATACACACCTCACAACTCAATGAAATAAAAATAACTGCTGTAACACCTAAGCAGCTCGGTCACCTCCCTGGTTATCCTGACTTGCAGAAATATCCGCTACACCATTTGAATAGTACACCGGGATTGCAACAACACAAAACCCAGTAAGCTTATGAAAGCTCGTATGAGTAAAAAGAAGTGACTGTTGTTTAATTAAATCATGATTATTTTACTCAAATCAACACTCAACAATTTCCACATCCACAAGGAACCAACAATCTCAATATATCAACAATCAACACCAAAGTCTAACTCACATCTTTCTTCACAAAACCTTAACATCGTATTTATAAAATACAGTATTTGACAGACTAGAGCTCTAACTGAACCGTAGCCCGTCACCTGGCCTAAATTATGGCATCCGACATATTTATCATTATCGTATTTCATCAATATGTATACTTATATATATATTTAGAACGTCCGACAAATGTACATACTCAACCAATCGTATCTCATCATCCACCCAGGATTAGAGCATCCGATTACCCCACACTGGTCACTACGTTGACCCTAAATCCATAAATGAGCACAACATGTATTATGACATAATTAAATCAACCCAACCAAGATACACAATATTATTATGAAATTAAGCATTTGAAATATAATTCAAATCATCAATTCAACTCAATCATATCATCACTCACCAATCCACCCGTCAATATATATTTTCCACGTAAATATATATATATCTACGTAATCATCCACTCAGGAATGACTACTAATACCATTTATAGTTCACACAATAAAATCGTGAAATTCATTTGTATAATTGAAAATTCATTTTACTTACCTATGGACCGTAGCGATCAAGTCCATGTGATTTTTAAAAACAAATAGTTAATCCACAATATTTTCCACACAATTACAAAAATAAATAATGTAAAGCACTCGGTTAGTAATATGAACCACGTGAGTTTTACTCACCTCGAGACTCCCAAATATAAATATAAATCACACGGACACAGCTCACCCAAATATAATTTGTCAATCACCTAATCAAATGTGATTCGAATTTAACCAATAATTCCAAAACATAACTGAACTATTATTTAACGGCCGGATCCTAATTTATAAGAAAATCCGACGGACGGATCTTCACCCATGACCACACAAAGCCACTGGGACAGCCATATGATCATCATATCAAAATTACAAGTTCATCGAACGGTCCTAATTTCACAGATCATAAATGTAACGATCGAAATCGATCGAAATCGATCGAAATCGATCGAAATCACAAAATTCATAACTAATTCATACGATATCCGAAAAATACGTATAATATGCCGAAATGATCGTATTGAAACGTAGCATCATAAAATGGACAGAAACTAAATTTTAAACCTCTAGAAGTGGCCGGAAACGGCCACCGGAGTTAGGGACAGAGCCGCCGCCGATCACCACCAATGGTGTTGGGGCCGAGCTTATTTCCTTTATTTCATCATTCTGAGTAACTTTCATAACTAGCATAAGACCAAAAAATGACAGGAATGGATCGAAAAGTAGCAATTACAGTCGGCGGCCGGGAATTTTTCAGAAACCGGCGAGCTTGAAAACCGATGTGAAAACTGCAACAACTCGCTTTGATCTCTTCTGGAAAGTTGTTCAGAACTTCCTTGCGAACTCACCAGGCTAAGAATCACAAGAAACGATCATGTATAACTCGAGATATTTGGATCGAAAGGTTGTTTTTCGATCTAAAAGGGTCGAGCTCCGACGAACGTGAAAACGATCGACCCAGTTCCGGTCCTTCTTGGCGCTTGTTAAGGAAGTTGAGGCGAGTCCAATAAACCAAGAATCAAGTGAAAGGGTGAGTTATAGCTCGAGATATCAAGATCGAACCGAAAATGAGCTTATTCCGTTTGATGCTCACCGCCGCTGCTACCGGCCGTGTCGCGGCGCAAGGCTGTCTCTGGCAGCTGCGCAAGGTTGAGATGAAGATACTGAAAGTCGTTGGAGGTCGAAAGGTGGCCGGATGAGGGAGAGGGAGCACGGCAAAGCTGTGCTCTGTTTTCTGGGCTTTCGGCCGAGAGAGTGAGAACGCGGGAGAGAGAGCTACAGTTCCTTTCCAAAAAAAAAGAAAGGGAGGCCGGGAGGAAGAAAAGAGCTTCCAAAAAAAAGATTAGGGTTTTTTCCCTATATGCATGTTTTGGAATTTCTTCTAAATGCGATAACTAATTCAGGAAAAAATCCAATCTTTGTGTTCCGCACGTGTACGGACTGGTATCGACGAGCTCTATAACTTTCATGAAGGAAGTTTTCCCAAATTTTGCACGTATAAAAAGTCGATTTCTCAAATCGAGCATTTCGTTAAAATAATTGTTTCAAACCTTCGATAATTCAACAAAATGAAATATTATCGAGCAACATTCGTGAAATCGTACAATAATCGTTTGACACAATTACAAGAATCTGAAAATGAAAATTGCGTTTATTACAATCTACCCCCCTTAAAGGAATTTCGTCCCGATATTCAAGTATCCAATTCCCCAAAGAGCTGTGGATACCTTACTCTCATGTCAGATTCTAACTCCCATGACTCATCACCCTCGTCATGATGAGTCCACAACACCTTCACGAGATCAACCTCTTTCCTACGAAGCTTCTTTGTGGAGCTATCCAAGATACAAACAGGTTCAACTACTAATGTCACATCTGTGTTCACTTCGATCGCACCGTGATCAATCACGTGAGACTCGTCTCGGACATACTTCCTAAGCATAGACACATGGAAAACATTGTGCACACCCGACATGCTAACTGGTAAAGCAAGACGATATGCCAAGTTCCCAACCCTTTCCAGAATCTCAAAGGGTCCAACATACCTCGGTGCGAGTTTTCCCTTCTTACCAAATCTTACCACACCTTTCATAGGTGAGACCTTCAAGAACACATGATTGCCTGTCTCAAACTCTAAAGTTCTCCTCCTCAAGTCAGCATAACTCTTCTGTCTACTCTAAGCGGTTCAGATTCTGTCTAGAATAATAGTGACCTTCTCCGTAGTCTCCTGTACAATCTCAGGACCGATAAACCCTTTATCCCCTGCTTCCGCCCAATAGATAGGAGTCCTACATGGCCTACCATGAAGAGCCTCATAAGGAGCCATACCGATACTGGAGTGATAGCTGTTGTTGTAGGCAAACTCTACCAATGGCAGATGATCCGCCCAACTTCCCTTAAAATCCAGAACACAAGCCCTAAGCATATCATCCATCACCTGATTCACTCTCTCGGTCTGCCCATCTGTCTATGGGTGGAATGTAGTGCTCATAGCTAGAGATGTACCAAATGCTTTATGGAACCTATGCCAGAATTCTAAAGTGAAATGAGCATCATGATCAGAGACAATCGTCACAGGCACTCCATGAAGCCTCACTATCTCGTTCACGTACAACTTACACAACGCATCCCCTGAGTACGTTTTTGCCACCAGAAGAAAGTGTGCTGACTTAGTCAACCGGTCAACAATCACCCAAATTGAGTCATAACTTTGCCTGGACCTAGGCAATCCAGTTACAAAGTCCATCGAGATATCTTCCCATTTCCAAACAGGAATTGGCAAGGGATTCAACATTCCTACGGGTCTTTGATGCTCTGGCTTCACCTATTGACATGTAAGACACTTCGACACATGTTCTACCATGTCCCTAGTCTCAACGACAAATCCAAGTAATCACACTTCTTTCCTTTGAGAGGAAGCATTTATCACCACTATGACATTATAAATCATTTCATAACTCACTACAGATCTCTCGAACAAACATAAATCTCACCCACAACATCAACAAAAAATTTGAACTAAGTAAAACTAGTAATCCCTACAGAGAAAATTAGTTCAGGAGATCATCTAAAATCACACAATCAAAAATCATAGTAATCCATGCATATAGTTTTGTTCATAAGACTACATTAAAATCACACCAAAAGAAATCATAGTAATCCCTGCATAAAGTTTAGTTCAGGAGATTACATTAAAATCAGTCAATCGGAATTATAATAACCCCTGCAAAAAGTTCAGTTCAAGTAATTACATTCAAAACCAAGCAATCATAAAACAGTAATCCTTGCATAGAATTTACTTCAGGAGATTACAAAGAAATCAAATAACTCAATGACCCAATAATGTAACTCCACACAACCTAAATCAACATTCTTTTATCTTAAAAGAAAACACGAGACACCACAGTGACATCTCAAATTAATTTAAGCTCAACAAATCAATCTAAAATCAATGTCCCCCTTGGAATAAAAGAAAGAATACACTCAAGACTCTCTTTTAAAACACATGAGTCGCAAGTAACACACAGTTAACCCCGTGAAATTAACTGGATTGTAACCATTCACCCGACCAAACGCATGGTTCCCAATATTGTAACCATTCACCCAAAGGTATGGTTCCTGATTTACTTGCCCTCGATCACTACTATGACCCTCAGTACAACGATAAAAACATTTAAAGACGTCACACAAGACCTAAAAATGTTACACGAATCTCAAAAAATGTACAATAACCAAAACATTTAAATAAATCATGTAAGACCCAAAAATGTTACACAAATCTCAATAAACAATTTCACACTCTCGGCCACCACTGTGACTCTCGGCACAAAGACCAAAACATTTAAAAAGGTCACGCAAGACCCAAAAATGTTATGCAAATCTCAATAAACTATTTCATACTCTCAATCACCGTTATGACCCTCGGTACAAAAACCGATTATGCAAGACCCAAAAATGTTACACGCAATTCAAATAACTTTTGAAAACAATATAAATCATCATTCTCTCAATATATTGCATTCCACAAAAGTCAAGCCTCCAAACAATAAGATGATCAAAATCACAAAATTGTTTCCACCACCATACAATACAGCCAAGATATAGAGATAGATATAGGCCTTATCATATAGCTCTTGGGCCCTAAGTCCGCCCTAAGACCGCTTGGTCCGTAGAGCCGAAGGCAGGCCTGACCTTCCATTAGGGCAGTCCGGCCCAACCCTTTCTAAAATAGGGTAGGGTATCGGTTATACAAATGAAGCCAAGCTCTATCCTACAGCCCACCCCGATTGAGCCCATAAGGGCTACGCCCGGCCCGACCCTTAAAGCCCGACCCTAACCCAGCCCTAAAATTTATATTTTATTTTTGTTATTTTCTATTTGTTAATGTCTGTATTTGTACGGCGGTAGCCGGTTCGATTAAAGATAATCGTACTGGCGGACCGCTGATTATGATGGAATGAAAGCTTCCTCCTAGCTGTTAGATAAGACACAAAGCGTCAGAGGGAGACCGCGTCAGGCGGTCTTCTCTTTTCCGATGCCTAAATTAGTTGATGTTTATATATAGAAAACATAACAGTAGATAGGTAGTTGATTGCCTAATTAATGAGGAGAGAGGAAAGAACCTTTTGTAGGTTGGGAAGAGGCTAACCTCTTCCTTGTTTTCGATATGGGACTAACATGCTTCAGTTCCAAGCTTCTGGATCTTCTGATGCTATCTTGGCGCGACGCATGGTTGGGCATCAGCGGTGATCTGAAGTTGAGCCGGGGCTCAGGCTGTAGCCTACTTGGCTGTGTTTCCGTAGGTCACCCACTTGGTGGTAGTTGGTACAGCTGGTGATAGCGTGAGCGTGGCCCATTCTAGCTAACTATGCTTGGCAAATGCTCATGTAAGTACAAGTCCCCCAAGTCCCCAGTCAAGAAGGGCAATCTTAGCCGGGGAGTGGGGGACTCACTGGGGGGCCTAGCAGGGGCCCACCCTAAAGGGTATGAAGCGTTTACTCAGTAAGTCCATGGTTGACAACGCACTAACGCTAATTATGCTCTTGCAAGTCTAGCAGAAATAACGCTTCAAACCACTAAGCAACTCCCCAACCAAGATTGCGCTCCTTGACTGGGGACTTAGGGGACTTGTACTTACTAATCGAGAATTTGAAGGATTCCATGTTTGCTTGGCGGGGGAGCTTTTGCGTTGCTACCTTGGGGAGGGAAGATCAAGAAAGGTCGAACGAGGGACTGCTGACCTTCAGCATTAAATCAGAGTTCCAACCCATCCAAAGTTGTTGCTAGCTTCTGCTGACCAGAGTTTACCGTTTTTTGCCTGCACCATACGCGATTATACTTTATTCTAATAACTGCTTCTTCTTTTTGTAGCGGGCTTACGTTTTAACTTGACGCGCGAGGAGGAGTGCTGCATGGCAAGGATTAAAGGTTGCTGTCGGAATCGCAATCTGCTTGACTTTCTTCTGCTCACCGGTTGGGAGTTGTTGGTCGATCTAAAGTTGACGCGCTCCATTGGTAAGCTTTTCTTGGTGCATTTTGTGCTTTGATCTTCGAACTGTCCCATGTTAACTTGCGTTGTGTTTGTTTAGAATACATCGTCTGGTAACAAAGCTAGCAGTGACGCATTTGACAAAGCCATGAAACGTGCAAACATGCAGAAGTACCTGGAGGAAATGTATGCCACCGGGCTGGCGGCTCACCAGACTGTTGTCGATCCGCAAACATTGGCACTGAGCCAATCTGAGACACTGGTGGTGATGCCGATGCCTCATCACTCACACCTCGATCTCGCCGGCCAAAATGTGGTGCTCACCGGGGGTTGTACCGAGCAAGGGGCCGGCCAGAATGACGCTGATGATGTTGAAGAGGTCGCCGAAGATGTGCCAATTGGGGCCCGCCAGCCAAGGCAGAAAAAATCTAAACCGACTCCGCTATTAGTGACAGTTGGTGCCGCCGAGGAGGGGTCCCGTGGAGGGTTAGATTCCTTCACCACCGATGCGGAGTTTCTAACTGAAATAGAGTGGGAGTTCCTCTTCCACCTCTACGACTTAGGTTCGGTGGGCTGGATGGGACCGTTCGCTCGACCGCTGTTCAGTAATCACCGTTTAGTTCTGCATTCAGGCACTTTTGTGTTCGGCTGCACAAGTTGTTCCTAGCAGCATCGAACCAGCCTTAGGTTGAGCGGCAGCTGAGGGAGGAGGTTGAAGGTCTCTGGAGAGAGTTAGGGGAGAAACAAGACAAGCTGGTGGATGTTGAACGGCGCTTGGCCAAGGCAGAGTGTGATGAGACGGATGCCCGCGGCAAGCTGGCTGTTGTCATTGATCGGGTTGTTGAGCGGAATGAGCAGGTGTCTAAGCTGGACCAAGACATAGCTCTGCTGCATGAGAAACTGGCGGCCAAGGTCAAGAGGACTGATATTCTTCAAAGGGAAACTGCCGTCCAGTCTGCGGAGTTAAAAAGGGTGGAGGATGAGGTTGCCTGCCTTGATGTTGAGAGGAACCGTGCTGAAGTTGTCGCTGTAGAGTCGTTCAAGTAGTCTTCGGCGTATTTGGAAGCCTTGGACGAGGCGATGAAAGCTGGCGCAGCTGAAAACTTGGACTTTCTGAACAAGAGGGGCGCAATTGGCTGGATTAAAGCAGCGCTGCCTATCCAGATGCCTAGGCAACCAACTGTACCTGCAGACGGGTCGGCCATCGATCAATCTGAGGGTGCACGCTTTGGCGACGGTGAGAGTGATCATTGTCCGGCGGGTAACGCTCAGCGGACGCCATTGCATACCCCTTCTGATGTGTTGCTTGTGGGTTTTCCAGCTGCCCACATTCACGCTGATGGTACCATGCTGACGTCGAGTCCTACTGCCCCTTCGTCAGACCAGACAAGTTGTATGGTGGTACATCAGCCGACGGTTGAAGACGAATCAGGCGGTGTAGCTCCCAACGATCATTGAAGATGTTGGCCGTCTCTAGTTTTTGTTGTTGCCGCTGAAGCATTTGTTTTTTCTTTGTATTGGGATATTTTGTTTTGTAGGACTATTTTTTGGGTGGTGAACGCTGACCCTAGATATATGAAGTGTTGCTTCTTTTATTTCCTGATATGTTTCCAGAGTGTGATTGCTTCGTATGTTGTTATGTCGCTTAGAGTTTTGACGTGCTTTTGCTAATCAAGGAAACATTAAAGGAATTAAAATTGCTCAAGTGCACAACGTAGCGGACATGGTCCGCCGAATGCTAGTTGGCATTGCCAGTTAAAGACTTTTGCTGAACTTGATGACAATTGTTTGAATAATTCCTCGTTTCATTGATTCCCCGTTGGGTAGCTTCCCTTAGCTAGATATGGAACAAAAATTTAGCCAAGTCAAAGTGCTCTTGGGTAGCGACATATTTATTTGTAATAATACCGAAGGTGTTCGGTATTCCAAGGGTGGGTCGTTGTAACGCTATCCTTGTCCATTAGAATGTGCCGGGGCTAACTACTTCCACTAGCTTGTATGGGCCTTCCCACGTTAGGCGGAGTGCGGTTGGCGATGGAATGACTTCTTTCATTACCCACTCCCCTAGTTAGAGGTTTCGGGCTTCAACCCGGGCGTTGTAGAAACGCGATACTCGCTGCTTGTTTTGCAAGTTGTACAGATGGGCCTTGTTGCGTTTCTACTCGAGAAGGTCTTTGTCGAGGTTGATGCCTTTGCCGTTGCTTTCTGTGCAGTGGCCCTCAACCCTAGCAGTAGGTTGGGTGACTTCAATTGGTAGGATAGCCTCTGTTCCGAACATTATGCAGAATGGTGTTTCACCAGTGGTGGACATTGGGGTGGTCCTGATGGCCCACAAAACTTTAGGGAGTTTTTCCACCCATAGACCTTTAACGTGGTCGAGCTTCTTTTTGAGCAGTTTCTTGATTATCTTGTTTGCTACTTCGACCTGACCGTTAGTTTGGGGGTGAGCGACGGATGCAAAACTCATCCTGGTGCCCAAGTTAGCGGTGAAAGCTATGAGTTCCTTGTTGTTGAACTGCGTCCCGTTGTCGGTGATGATTGTGTAGGGGATGCCGTAACGGCAGTAGACATTCTTCTAGAGAAAATGAATGACCTTGGCGGTAGTTATTGCAATCAGCGGCTCTGCCTCTATCCACTTGCTGTTGTAATCAATAGCCACAATGATATACTTAAACTGGCCCTTGGCGGTTGGGAGTTTACCCATTAGGTCCAAACCCCACATGGAATGGATCCATGGGCCAATGATGACTGACAAAGGTTCCGCAGGGGTGTGCGGGAAGTCAGCGTATTGTTGACACTTGTGGCAAGACGTGGATATTACCCTAGCGTCGTTGCCGAGTGTGGGCCAGAAGTAGCCTTGTCGCATTGTGCGGTTGGCAAGAGACCTAGCACCAGAGTGATTACCGCATTCCCTGGCGTGTATCCTTGTAAGAATGACTTTTCCCTCTTCTGGGGTCAAACATCAGAGGTTGGGATGTGTGAAACCTTGGCGGTAGAGCTTGCCATTCTGGATATTATAGCGGGTTGCTCTCCGTTTGAGTTGTCTTGCCTGATTCCTGTCGGGTGGTAGCATTCTGTTGAGCTTGTACTCCATTATCTCGTCCATCCAGCTTGGGTTTACCTCAATGTTGAAGATTTTCGCTAGAGTTTTGGTGATACTTGGTTTGTCAAGACATTCCACCAATCTCGCAAGTCTTTAGTTCTCAGCTTCTGGAGCTTCTGATGCTATCTTGGCGCTGCGCGTGGCGGGCCCTCAGCGATGATCTAAGGGTGAGCCAGGGCTCAGGCTATAGCCTGCTTGGCTGTGTTTTCGTAGGTCACCTAGTTGGTGGTAGTTGGTACCACTGGTCGTAGAGTGAGCGTGGCTCATTCTAGCTAATTATGTTTAGCAAATGCTCATATAAGTACACTATTACATGTGTATAAAACTATAAAGTATGGAACTTTTGATGAATTATTTGAATCTGTCAATCTGTTATATTAGAAAATGGATCTTGTCAAATTTAAATTGAGTCTGTCTGTTTGAGGCCTAAAGGCCAAAGATAAGAAGCCCAACTATCCAAGGCCAACTCAAGTCTCTAATAGGGCAAAAGCAAAACCTAGATGTTATCGAGGTCTTCACTCTTCAGACAAAACCTAGACCGCCTCTTTCTCTCAAAAAACTCTCTTCCTTCAGAGAGCAAACCTATACTCCTTCGTCGCCAATACAATTACCACCACCACCACCTTTGGCTGTTTTGGACCAGCAGTGATTGGTAGACTAGGTAGAGTTTGTTCTAGTAGGCTTGGGCGAGTCGGAGTTTGATTGGATGCCATAAGCTACGACAAAATAAGGCTTTGGACTGAAGATCGAGGAGAGGTAGATGGAATTGTATACACCACCGTGCGGTTGAGGTTATGATGATGACATTGCAGAGGTTCTTACAAGAGCTGAGGCGGTGGAGTAGACGACGTCGTTTTACATTCTCGGCTCATGTAGTTGAAGCTTCCCGGTCATCGCTTTGCATCCACCGCCGACGCACAAGGTGAGGACTTCATTCCCGGTTTTTGTTTTTTCTGGGATGAATCTCTCTCTCTCTCTCTCTCTCTCTCTCTCTCTCTCTCTCTCTCTCTCTCTCTCTTTCTCTCTCTCTCACACAATTCTTCCAGATCAAAAATTCTCATAGCAAGAATAGAGAGGTCGGAGATCTCCTCAAAGTTGTAAAAATGGTGACGTCGGCAGTGGTCAGCACTTATCCTCTTGGTGAGGTACTCATTCCCATACAGTCACACACTTGGTGATGTCGGTGATGTTATGTATTCAGTATTTGAGTAATTAACACTTTAGAGTTTATATAAAGCAACGGGCAAATTTTTCACAGATTCTCAATTTTTGTTACCGTTACAACAAAAATAGATCCGTTTAGAATAGTTGATGTGTCTGGCCTTTAAACAAACCTAAACATCCCTTTCTTTTCCTCTTGATATTGAAACTCTATTATGAACTAAGTGGTGGTAAGAGTATGAATATTAGCTAAACTCTGCTTATATCTAAACCCTATTACAAATTTACAATTCAGCATCCTTACCCATTGCTTTTCTGCGTGTTATAAGTTTATAACAATGGAAGAGATGGAAGCCGTAACAAATTTGCAAGGAGGAGGAATTGTGTTTTCTGTTCAGTGAGTAGTGGCTGTTGTATTTTGTTATATCTGACTTCAAGTAAACTCTGAACTTTCTCCAAATAGTGTAGTGTATATACTTGTTGTATAGTTGGTGCACTTAGTGTTTTGTTAGCTTAATTCTCCAAAGTGTGATGCAGGAAATGTCTGAGTCAGTAACTAGTCTTATGGTTGTTGCTTCCATATACCCACCGTTGGCTGAAACAAGGAAGCAAGATAAGGAGTAAGATGAGCTCCGAGCTGAAGAGGAGCAGTTTGCAAAATTAGCAAGACAAGAATGATAATTGCACTTGAACATGCTAATTTAGACATAGATGATGAGGTCCAGTCGATTGGAGATTGAGGAAAGGTATGTGACTGTGTTTTTTGGATCTGATTTGTTTTGTTTGTCTTAAAATTGTGGTTTCAATATATTTGTTTGTATTTGTTGCTGAACTGAAATATATGTCGTTAAATTGAAAGTGAAAGTGAAATGTACGTCCAGAAGCAAGTTTTTCCCAGAAATATGTCCAATTGCATTTATATATGTTGCTGACTTGAAATATATGTCTAATTTGTTCATGATTGGATTAGAGTGCCTATGGTTGTTTAATATGTGATTTAGCTATATTAATTATATGGTTTTCCTTTGTAGGCTCTTTGCCATGAAAGATTACCACTTCTTGAGAATTGATGAAGACTTGATCATTTTTTGTATCAAAGTGTCAAGCATTGCTTCAATTTTTGTAGCCTTAATGGCTTAGTGCCTTTGTGCAAACCATGCTTCAGTAGTTTAGTTTTTCTAACAAAGACTACCACTTCGTGTAAATTGATGAAATCATGAAGTGATGAAGACATGATCAGTTTTTGTATCAAAGTGTCAAACATTGCTTCATTTTTTGTAGCCTCAGTGGCTTAGTGCCTCTGTGCAATTTCATTTCAATTTCAAGTCCACTACTTGATCAGTAAGAATGTGAGTTAGTTTATGTGGGATTTGTATATATTTGTAATTAACTCAGGTTCTCAAATCTCAAGTATTCAGTTATATATATATATATATATATATATATTTGTGTGTGTGTATTTTTTTTTTCAGTTTGAGTTTATGTGAGTTAAACAAAGGCCCGACCCTTGCAAAATGGGCCTTAAAGGCGGGTAAGAGCTTACATATTGAAGCCCCGGCCCGGCCCTAAGTTTCGTTGAGTTAGTCAAAGCCCAGCCCGGCCCTACCCTAAGCCCTAAAATTTAGGGTAGTGCTAGCCCGAGCCTGGCCCATGATGAGGCCTAAATAGATACACACACACACACACACATATACACACACAGAAGTAGTCCTCAACTCAGGGATGCCACTAATACCAACTTTAGTGCACCAATTGCAAAACCCAATAAATCATTTTATAAAAAAAAACTTCCTTTGAACTTACCCATGAAGATGATCAAGTTCATATATTTCAAAACAAATATTTAATTGCGATAAACATGACTTCACGGTAACTCGGTGTAGAGAACAAGAGAAGACCTTGTATCCGAACAAGTGTGTCTTATGCAACTAGTACCCGAAGCAGTAGGGCTAAACCCTAGAAATGGTGTTTTGGTGGTTGTCTGTGAAGACCCGAAATTTCAGTTAAATATTTCGTAATTCAATATTTCTCAAATTATATGAATTATGAGTTGTGAGTGTGATTCGAATGTCGTTATTTGAGAAATTTGGTTTCGAATGATTTTAGTATCGAAATTTAACGTTATTTAGGGTTATTAAAATTGACTTATTTTTACGTAAGGAATTTGAGGAAACTTCCTTCATGAAAGTCGTAGAGCTCGTCGATACGAGTTCGTGCATATGCGGAACACAAGAATCGTAGTTTGTAGGAAGAAGTTATGACATTTAGAAGTTTTCGATTTTGAATATATATATATAGGTTAACATTTTTGGAAAAATCTGAAAAATCAGAAAACCTAGTTTTTCTCTCTCTCTCTCTCTCTCTCTCTCTCTCTCTCTCTCTCTCTCTCGCGGCACCGAACCGAAAGCAAAAACAGAGCCAAACTTCTCCAGCCGAGTTCTTGCTCCTCCGGCCACCGTTTGACGCCAAACCACCTCCCACGGCTTCGCCTTGACCTTGCGCAGCTGCCAGAGGCAGCCTTGCGCCGTGGCACGGCTTGTAGCGGCGGCGGTAAGCTGGTTTTCCATTTTCGGCCGTTTTGAGTGCGAAGCGAATATCTCGAGTTCTAGACCACCAAATTACGATTTCTTTATCTCGTTGAACTCGTATTGAGGAGTAGAACACGCAGTAAAAAGGACAGCACCTGAAGTGGAGGTTTTCACGCTCGTCGGAGCACATATCGGTTTCTGCAGTTTTTCCAGCTAAATCGGACTGTTTTTAGTAAGTTTCGGCCACTTCCACTCATTTTCTCACTTCGTGTTAGTTATGAAAGTTTCTCAAAATGATGAAACAAAGGGGATAAGCTCAGCCCCGACACCATTGGTGGTGGTCGGCGGCGGCTCTGCCCTAAACTCCGGCGGCCCTTTCCGGCCACCTCCGGGGGTATCATGTGCAGTTTCTGCTCATTTTTAGATTCTACATGTCGATACGATCATTTTGATATATAGCATGCCAATTTTGGATATCGTATGAATTAGTTATGAATTTTACGATTTCGATTGATTTCGATCGCTCAATTTGTGATTTATGAAGTTTGGACCGTCCGATAGAATTCTAGTTTTGATATAATGATCGTAGGACTATCCCAGTGACCTTGTGTGGTCACGGGTGAAGATCCGACCGTTGGATCTTCATATAAGTGTGTTTTTGAAATTATACGCTAAGTTAATTATCGTTTTGATTAGATATTTGACGGATTTGTTAGCGGACGATTGTGAGTCGTATTTTGGGCTGTAAGAAGACGCAGCGGGAGTTTAGAGGTGAGTAAATCTCACTTGGTTCATTTATGAACCGAATTTCCTTAATTTATCAATTTATTGTTATGTGTGAGAAAATGGTTTTTAAGAAATGTGTTTTAAAGTATATTAAAAATGAATTTCTTGATTTTGTATCATGTGAACTATAGTTGGTATTAGTGATCATTCATGTGTGGATGGTTACTTATATATATATTTACGTGATTATATATTGAATGGTGTGACATTGAGGTGTGGAATTGTGATAATATGTTGTTGATAATGTTGATAATATGATTTTAATTATGTTGTTAATATTTGATAAATGTTGGTGATAAGCATGTTGATTTTGTGAGTTGAATAGAAGGTAGAGAAACGTAGGATTCCGAGGATCGAATGGTCCAAGGATCTTTGGTTAATGATAACCAGAGTGTATGTGTTCTGAGGACAGGGAGGTCTAAAGTTCGACTGTTAAATAATAACGGGGATATATTGTTCTGAGGACATGAAATGGTCCAAAGTTCGCGGGTTACTGAGTAACCTGGAGGTGCCGTTACTTGACCCTGGGCCAAGGTGTCAGAGGTAACGAGGCAGTTAGAGCTCTAACGTGGGGCCAAAGTGGCGATAGTTGTGATTAGGTGCCAAAGTGGCGAGAGTTGTGATTAGGTGCCAAAGTGGCGAGAGTTGTGATTTGGTGATTGTAGATATGTGTTCCATGTTGTTCATGTGTGTTGGATTGATGTTTCTTGTGGTTGTTGAGATTGTTGGATGTTTACTTGAGATAAATGAGTTGTGGTCTAATAAATCAACCGTTCATTTTTATTTACTCACACGAGCTTTCAGAAAGCTTACCGGGTTTTGTGTTGTTGCAATCCCGGTACACTATTCAAATGGTGTAGCGGATAATCCTGCAGGTCAGGATAATCAGGGTGGTGAGCGAGCTGCGTAGGACAGCAGGGTTGAGACCAGCACTTGGTCTATTTTGGTGTGTTTTTGTTGACTCTTGTGAGCAGAACATTTTATTTAGGTTAGTATTGTAATAATTGACTCGAATTGACTCGAGAGATAGTTTGCTACGAGGTTTGTGTTATGGTTTATGAGATATTGGTTTTGAGAAAAAAAATTTAGGACGTGATTTGTTTAGTTGTATTCATGTTTCGGATTTGAATTTATTATTCGAAATTCGGGACGTGACATTGTCACTAAGACCTCTATGAAGGCTCCTCCATGGTTACAGCTCCAAAGTCAAGAGAGGTCATCCCCATGACCACAAGAGCAACGTTAACAAGAAAGGATGGAGGTGGGTTCGAGTAGTGGCTTAAATGCTACATTTGTATATATTATTTCCTACTTCTTATGTCACAATTGAGTGGTTTGGCGAACGTAATTTGTGATTTGTTTGAATATCATTACTCTAAACATTATTCATAGCTTTGCATTTTTAATTGCTTGGTTTTTTTTTCTTGCTTTTTATTAATAAAACGTACTTTTCTCATGCCCAAGTAGGGAAGGCAAGTTTGATGCCAAGAGTTGTTTGTTTATAATTTTGATGATCGTTTATGAATGAAATTCATTTTCCTGACGAGAAGTTTTAAATACAAACCCTTGATTACTTAATACACACTCCTTACTCAGTACACTTACCATTTAATTTCTCATTCTAACATTTTACTAAATACACAACCCAAATTACCTAAAATATCCTTAAACTAAAAAAACTCTGAAATACATGCACTATTATTTAACTACATTAGGGCTACTATTTAAGTTGATTAGTATATATAATTGACCATATTAATTACTTGGGTTAGTTATTGGGAAATAATCCATAAGGATTCGATATTGTTCCCTTTAAATAGATGCTTAGAAATAGGTTTTGTATTATTTGAGTTCTCATTCGCCAAACACGGAAACACCTTAATGATCAAGTACAAAATTTTGAGTCGAACATTCAACCAAAACTATATCAGTATTTTTTCCACAATGGCAAAACTACGAAGTTGTCATTGGATGGTCTAACAAAAAATTACAAAATTTTATACCTATGATGTTTTATATTAGATAATAAATTTACTAATCATAACTTTTAGGAAAAAAAAAAAGAACTAAAAAGTGAGAGTAAAGCGATATGTTTTAAAAACATTTAATATCATTGATTTTGAAATTCTAAATTATATGGTCTCTCACCCCATTTAATTACAATTTATTTAAGGAAAATTTATATTAGATGGTGTCTAACCTTATTTTTGTTTTAAATGAGGATGCTATTTATAGAAGTTCATTGTGTTTATAATTATAGAATAATATAAGGAAGATATGATTATTATTTTTTTTCTTCTAATTCATAGGTGTCTATTTTGATAATTTAATCTACCTATAAAATCTGATTTGAAATATGAAATAATAGGGATGTATATTAAGTAGTTTTTTGTGTGTATTTAAAATTTCTCTTTCCTGACCTCTGAAGAAAAAAAAAAAAAAAAAAACAAACAAACAAACAACTTGTGACATTGAAAATTGAGTCATTTTGTTATTAAGACTCTGCATTACTCTCTCTACAACATGTCCAATTTCCGGTCTTCGATTGGCATTTTTATTGTATGACGAATACTCCTAATTTGATTAACAGATGGCTGGTAAATTTTTCTGAATTCTAACTAACAAGAAGATGAAAACTGGTGCATGCTGGGCACTTTAAAGTTGAAGTTGATAAACATAAACATATATATGTGTGTTTATGGTTCTCAAACTTCTAAGTTATAATGGCAACGCGTTAGAGGTTTAATTTAACGTGCATATGTGGGGGGGTTGGCGGTTTACTCATAATCTCTAAACTGTGAACAAGGAGTTGATCGATGTAAACAGTCAGTCAGATTATGATGAGCTTCGAATTCACAACCTTATTTTGGATGACCCTATTAGGCTTTGTTTCCTTCAGCCTTGTTTGCACTTGTTCCATAATTGGCATATAGGTCTGGTTTTCTTATGATTCTTTTGGGCGTGCATGATTCATTAATTCTTCCCCTTCCCCCCCCCCCCCAAATAATTGATATCCACCCAAAACCTAATCTTATGCCTCTGATAAATAAATAAACTGAATTGTTTATTTGTTTATGTTTTCAAAGATCTGAAAGTACAATTGTATCTCTTAAAAGTTAAAACTAAGACCTTGAGGTTGTGGGTTCACTGTATCTGCGAACAAGTCTCATAATCATAAAATTCTAAATCATGATCGAGTGTACCCACTCACTGAACATTAAGACTACTAATTTATAAATTATACGTACCTCTTTGGCTAATTATTGGCCTTCATGTTCATCTGGCTATGTATACTAATTTAAGTTTCTTATATATTCAAGAAACATAATCTTGAGAATCAGTCCAGATCTCATTAGAACAAAACTCCTTTTTTTTTTGGTCTAGCTGTACACGAGTTGCATTCTATAATTTGAAGCATATAAATATGACTCTTTGTTTGGTTGGCAATTAGCAAATAACTAAGCTTATATTTATTTAATTAGGTAAATTTGGTGCAACTTTTTCAAGTGGCACATCTTATTGTCGCGTTTCCATGGATTCTTGAATAGACTAACGTCCACCAGATCTTGTCATATGTAGCATTTTCTTTTCTATGTCATTATTGTCAATTTGTTGACATTGACCTAATCAGATTTTTTTTTCTGAGAAATACTAAATATAATATTAGGTGAACCATATTTTTTAGTATCACATACATCCCACAGTTGATGTGACATAGCCACGTAATTTAATGAAACTCTGTTGAGTGACTTTAACTACCCACTTACATCAGCGTATAACCACTCACAAGTCCGACACTCATCGGGTGTGTATGTAATTTCTAGCATTTAGTCAGGATAAGTGATGTTTATCAATACTTATGGTTAAATTTTTCTTGCAACAACCCATCCTAAACAGATTACAAATGAACGAATTTTCAATTCAAACTTGTTCAATAACTACAGATCTAAACCGGATCCGATTAAAATCGACAGATTTAATTAAAAGTAAGGGTGTTTTCTTACAACCCCTCATAAATAGATTACTACACGTTATTGATGAATTGAAATTTTAATTGATCGGCAGGTGGGACTATATGCAATGGGAATGCAGGGAATTGGGTATGGGGGTATACAATGGGCATGCATGTTAACACGGCATGGGAAGCAAATCTTAAAAGGGAATCAAAAGAAATTGGCCTCTCTTTGGCCTTTGCCACTACGCTCCCACCTGCTGAAGATATGGTGAGCGCCACATGATTTCTGATTTCACACCCAGCTGACGTCACCCGTATCTCTTGCCAGGATTTGGTTGGCCCTACCGTCCCCCCTTGCTTTCGTCCAACACTTTGTATTTTCATTTCTTCTGTCCCTATTGTGATTTAATTATTCATTATTGTTCTTTTGCATTGCTTGCCCTGTAATTCAAAATCGAGTTGGAAAATTTGCAACAAGAAATCTGGTCGGATCTTGCTGCTTTGTGGGATGTGGATATTGGTGGGTCTAATTTCATTACAAAGCTCCTATCTTTCTCTTCACCTCCCCCACGTCCTCCCATTCCCATAGAAACACCAAATCCACTTTCCATCATCATCATCATCATCATCATCTATTAGCTCAAGTGCAAACTCAAATGGGGATGGCTGCAGATTCTCAGTTTCATGTTTTAGCTGTTGATGACAGCCTCATAGATCGAAAACTGATTGAAAGGCTTCTCAAGACCTCCTCATATCAAGGTACTTTTTATGTTCTTGGTTGATTTAGGAAAAGTAGCAGCAAATCAGAGATGGAATTTTCATTCCATGGTGTTGTATAGTTTGATTCTTATGCTCTTTCTTCTTCATATTGCAGTTACTACGGTTGATTCTGGTAGTAAGGCTCTAGAGTTTCTGGGTTTCTATGAGGATGACAGAACCAATCCTGACTCACCTTCAGTTTCCCCAAACAATCAACAGGTACTATAGATGACAGTCATTACTCAACTTCTTCAGGCTTTTCTTGCTATTTTCACCTCATTTTCTTTTCTGGGTTTCTAATTTTGCTGTCTCTGAATTTGCAGGAAGTGGAAGTGAATCTAATTATCACAGACTACTGTATGCCAGGCATGACAGGATATGATTTGCTCAGGAAAATCAAGGTATACATGCTTTGTTATATCCCTTTTTCTCTTTTCTCATTCATCATTATATTCCCTAGCTTTTCCTCAGCCTTTCACCATTCAGTTTTCAACTGATCCAAATTGGTAAATGATGTTTCTCTGACTACTGTTTTTTTTTTTTTTTTTGAATATCATAAACATATATTGGAACATTTCCTCATCATTTATCCACCCAAATAAATCAGTTTCTACATGTTCATTTCTCAGGAATTCATATGTATGTTGTTTCATTTTGCAGGAATCTTCTTCACTCAAGAACATACCGGTTGTAATAATGTCATCTGAGAATGTGCCTTCAAGAATAAATAGGTAAACCTTATTGAAGTTTAATCTGGAAATTGAATTCGTCTGTGAGGTGTAATTGATTAAGTGATGCGGTTTGTAACAGGTGTTTGGAACAAGGGGCAGAAGAGTTTTTCTTAAAGCCTGTAAGATTGTCAGACTTGAATAGGCTTAGGCCTCATATTATAAAAACCAAGTCCAAGGATCAAAACCAAGAAAAGCCAGGAACTCATGAAGAAGAAGAAGCAAGTCAAAAATTGGAAAGCTCGGAGGTTAAGCAGGAACAACAAGAGCTAGTACATCATCAACTACAATTACAACAATCACAGCCACCAAATAGTAACAAGCGCAAGACCATGGAAGAGGGGCTCTCACCTGATAGAACTAGACCCAGATACAGTGGCATCACCACTGTCGTTTGATTATAATCATCATCAAATAGTTTTTCCTTCTCATTTAAACCTTGTCTTTTTCTTTTTTCCCATTTCACTGCTGGTTGATACCGCCTGAAATGTGTACAAAGACTTTTTCTTCATGCATACAATCATTTACATGGAAATGTACAACTTTTTCATTCCAAATTAAGGACAGACTGCATCTAGTGTTCTATTGAGTTGGGAGTAGAATACTGTACACTTATACGATCCAACTCTGCAACTGACTGGAAGCACTCTTTTTCGGTTACTGTGTAGAGTTTAAACAAAAAAAGGTCCTATTTCTTTAACTATATAAGAAAAGAGTTTTTATTCAGACTTACCTCAACACTAGACGTTGTTTTTCTATCAGATTGAAATGTTATCCATACATGCAGAATGCAATCAACTAGTGCCTCCCTAAAGGGCACGTATAAAGAGCCTCTAATAGCTAAGGAGTTCAATAGAGTAAGATAAAAGTCCCATCATATAAACGTAAATAACAAGATCTATAAAAACACATACAACTAAAACTTTTTATTAACTTAAGCCAAAATACATACTTTTCTTTATTAACCATCACAACTTTATCCATTTCGTTGGATAAGTACACAAATTATATTTTTTTTCAAAGGTAAATTTACCACAACGAATCAATCATCACAGATGCAGCATGTGCAAAGTCACACACATTTCCATCAAGAGTTTCCACCTTGCTGTCCAGTTTCCACTTTGAAGGAAGCATTCTACTGTCAAATTCTCACTACATCAGTGAGTTCTACACCAACCAAAATCTTGAAAGAGTACAAGTTTCAGCTTCTGAAAACTATAAAAATCTTGAATGCTATGTATATGTTCCTCCGGTCCTAGCACGAAAGTTGACCCGACATGAAGCATTGAAAGTAAGGGCTTAAAAAAAATTGAACGGATATTGTGTAAGAAATGAGTTCACATGAAAATTAACATGGAAAATAGATTCCACTAAAAAGATGACGGATATTCAAAACTGAAAAGAGACTCGGTCCAGTTTGATTGTGGGGTATGGAACTGCATAGAGAGAAATATAAAACATCCCACGCAAATGCATTAAAATGACAATAAAATGGCGTCTTGGATATTGCAAGGCACTGTAGAAAAGTGCTGACCACAAACATGGAAACAAATATTAAAGGTGAATAAAAAAATTAAAAATTAAAATAGAAAGAACTATGAAATGAAGGCCAAATAGATGCAATAAGCGATCATGACCTTTATCTGACAGAAAATAGAGGGGCATCAAATAAAAATCAGTGGACCAATCCAATTATTACTTTACTATTTGTTCAAAATTTCAATGCACCAACAAGATAGTATTATTTTGCAACAGTAAATAAGTTTTTAGAATAGCCTGAGGAACAGATCTACAACGAGAACGCGGCAATCTTAATGGTATAACATTGAGAAGAGGTGCCACACATATCCAAAGCACCAAATAAAACAAAAATACGGATACGTCATCCATCCCACATTAATTTACAGGTACAAAAAGCATGAGAAACTGCATTATAGTCTCTAAAGCAAGACACTCAGTCCATCAGTCATTAAAGAGAACATGCAGTTAGATTAGAAACCATAAAAGCTACTGACAACCCTTTGAAGAGCAGTAATAACTTACTTTGAAATTACATGACTATTCACTGCCAAAGTCTTCATAACTCACGCCTTCTGAAATGGTGTCCAGCCTGTTATTGTCTCCTGTAAGAGTTATGGATCAAAATCAGCAATCCCTTGCAGTGCAACAAAATAAAGCTATGCCAGCCAGACCCTCACCTTGATGTTCTCTTTCACGAGACTCCATGAAGTTTTCATTATCTGTAGCCAAGAAAGGTGATCGAGGATAGCTCTCCAATATATCTGAAAATATTCACAACAAAGATCAAAATTCATTCTATGCAGGTCTAGATCTTGGTTATACACACGAAATAATTTAACAAGACATGCATTCTTAGGGCTAGTTTGGGATTGCTGTGACTTTTACAAAAAATTGCTGCTGCTGCTGTGTTGTGAGAATAATCAATTGTGAATTAAAACAGTTTCATGTTTGGTAAACAATACTTTTAAAACTGCTGTCAGTACATAAAACTTCAGAGCATGTTTTGATCGAAAACAGCTTCTAAAAGAAACCTTTGGGTTGCTTCTAAAATCTGTTGTCAGTGACATACAATTTCCAATTAAAGCTGCTTTTTATTTATTTACCAAACACAACAAAATCTAAAATTTTAGACAAAAGGTGATTTTTTTTTTTAAAAGCGAAGCAATCCCAAACGGGGCCTTAACCATTTAACTAAGGGTCCACATACACAGAACGAACCTGAACTCTGAGAAAAATCTAATGTCAGATCTGAGAGGCTGAAACTTCGAGGAATCTGACTTAATAAACCAAACGAGGAAGAGTCTGAATCAAGAAGTGATTCATTTAGGGGTTGTGAATTGGACTCTACACTGTTGAAAGGTGCAACAGATGCATCTCCCATATTGGGCCGTGTTTCCAGGTTGCTGCCATCAGCACCATACATGTAAGAAGTGCCTGAATATCCAACTTCTGATTTTATAATTCCCCCATTTATTCCTTGCATCAGCCCCCCCATGTTGGTGCTCTGAGTCGAAAGCATGTTTGGTGGGACCTCAATCCTGTTGGCATGTGCAGACATTTTAACAGCATTCTCCATACTATTGTGCAATGAAGACGCGCCATTAGTAAATGGATTAGGTAAGCAGGAACCAACTTGATGGTGTAAGTTTTCTGTCTTCAATGCTGGTCCCACACTGTCTGGGGGATAGCATGTTGAGTTTTGATGCACTGTGAGTGAAATCAATATCAATTCCAAGCTGATGGAAGTCTCAAAAAAACACAACTATAAACATGTAATGAAAGGACCAACAAAGCAAGGAAGAACTGACACCAACACAGGGACACACACGATACTGGGATAAAGCAAAAGTCAAACAACTAGGACACAACTCGGGATCAACACCGACCTTAGAAATAAACTAAATAAGCACACACCTGAATACCCAAAAAAAAAAAAAATATTGAAAACAAAATACAGGTTCGAGTTCCATAACACAGTATCAATATACAAAAATTAAACATAAATTACAAAACATTACAGATTTACAGTCAATCTTCCACCATACCAAACAAAATGTTTATAAGAATTCTTCCTTAGGAACAAGATTCAGAGGACCTCGTTTCAACCGAAAACTTGAACTCAACAAAACACAAAAATCAAACCCAAAATATCCTGATTTGTTTTCACAATATGTGAATCAAAAAGCCTGAATCGTGTTGGAGGCATGTCACTGCTATGTGGGAACACAACCAAGAGACATGGAATGTCAGAGTTAAGTTGTTCGGGGATTGCCCAACACGGTCCAAGATTATAAAACAGAAGAATATGAATATCATGCTCTCAGAACAGGGAAAGAAGATCAATTTGAATCAACCCATCATTTGAGAAACACAAAACCAAATCAACGACATAGACTGTGTTGGTCATTCTACAGACTTCAATTCATGGGAGCACTCTCTTGCTTTAAATGCCATGTCTGTCTTTTATTTTGATCAGTTGGGAATTGGTTGTTGTACAGATTTTAGGTTGTGAATTCTTTTCATGTTATAAAAAAATAAAAAATAAAAAATAAAATAAAAAACAAAAACAAGAAAACAAAATAACCACCATGCAACATACATAAGTTTTCCTTTTTTATCTCACATAAAATTTGAAAAAGATTAAAACTGGTATCCTAGAAAATGTGATGTAGAACAAATGGAATGAGAAATAAAAAATTATAGAAACTAGTCAAACTACCACCTTTACACCAGTAAATTAAGTTTCACTCCTAGAGAGAATTTATTAAAATTCCCTGATGGCCTTGGAATCACTCCAAGTCAACACATGCTTGAAGGGGAGAAATATAAAAAATAAAAAATAAAAAAAATAAAAAACTCTTTCAATTTTAACTACCTCTTTCCAAGCTTATAAAGTCACCCCTTCTATAGTCCTTGATACATGAATCATTCAAAGAACCCAAATTACTGTAACTAGGAATATGAGAAGACATAGCTGATGACACTTAAATACGCCGACCATTAGACATAAAAAGATCAACAGAAGTTACAGAATAACATTAAAAACACCTTTATTATTTATAAAAAAAAACTCCTAACTATATGGTACTTAGTAATTGGATAAATTTGTCAAAGATAATCTGAACTTGGCTACCTCCTAAACTTAGTTCAAAGAAGTTACTCATCTTTTAGTTATTAATGCCATGCCTCAGTTACAGAATGGATGATCTATGAAACAAAGAATCAGACATTGAAATGACATGACTGTACTGATGGAGTAAAAGCAACTCCATCCGAGACATGATTTGCCAGGTGGAGAGCTTAACGGTAGAATTTGGCTGTAGAACTGACTCCAACCAAAACGTCAACTATTACATGGAAGTGATATGGATAGAAGGCTATGTATTCCTGACCGATTTGACTGTACTGATGGAGTAAAAGCAACTCCATCCGAGACATGATTTGCCAGGTGGAGAGCTTAACGGTAGAATTTGGCTGTAGAACTGACTCCAACCAAAACGTCAACTATTACATGGAAGTGATATGGATAGAAGGCTATGTATTCCTGACCGATTTGACTGCAACATCAATAGGTCCGCTATAGAGTCAAACATTTGTCAGTTCTAACATTTATACCCAACTTTTCCCATATTCAATTGCTTAGAAAATGGGTCTGATGAAGAACACAAGTGGCAAATTGTTAACCTTCATCCAAGGCCTCGAAAAAAAAAAAAAAAAAAAAAAAAAAGGTATCTACTCACCAAACACATGTATAAAAGCTTATTTCCACTACTGTAAACAAGACAACAACTTGGGCAAAAAAATTCACCCAAGATAAAAGTGTTCTTACTCGACGGGATATGAGATCCATTGGAGGCAGGAATTGAAGAAACTCCAGTCGAGTGTAACTGGTGCATCAACCGCGCCTGTTGTTCAAGCAACCTGTTATATTCTATTATTTGTTGCTTTACCATTAACCTCAGGTAATAAGCCCTGAAGAATTCTCGATTCTCTTCCTCAAGCTTCTGCCAAACTGGGAGGTAAGCAAGATAGTGTTTAGATAAGCATTTGAACAAAAAGAACAGACTAAAATTCACTCAAAATTATTAAACAGGAGCCCAAGGTGTTACATTTTTTAAGACAATATTGAAGATCATAATCATTGACTTCCGAGAATTCACATAAGATTCATTGTCTGGGTCTGGGAAGAGTCAAACAAAATTACATGTAGATTAATGATTTCAAATGTCTGCATAATAAAATGCTGACATAGAGGCATATAGGTCTTGTTATAGGAGAATTATCGGTATCACTAGGTGACCAATACAAGGTTCCAAGTGAGAATGCACCAGGTGCTGATAACCTCAAGTAAGAGGGTCGAATTCACATCAGGAGTACCAGCATTTATATTGCACACACACGGTTAAATCCTGGTTATCATTTAGCATAAGTCAGATAGTGAACTACCTATCACACTCACAGCAAATTAGGGTGACTCCTATTACTAGTTCCAGAACACTTTATAAATCTTCAAATAGAAGTTGATGGCCCATTTAGAAGTGCCAAGCACAACACCAAAAAGCTGCCAAAAATTATGAAATTATCAGAGAAAATTTCATCTGGGTTAAATGCTGTGCAAGATAAGCCCGGGGAAAAACAAAAATGTAGAAACAGAGAAAAGTATTCAGATCAAACTTTAAAATGAAGGAGAGCAACTGTAAAGTAAAACAAATGGTTACCAAGTTCCGTGAAACCAGGCTCTATTTTCGCTTGTTCCAGTAGAGTTTCCACCACTTCCTTCTGGTTCATGTAAAGCTGAAGGCATCGCTCAATAAGGTTTTGCACCTGAAAATACACAGAAATCAGCCGAAATTATTAATCAGGACAGCAAACACATGTCAATTTTGGTTATCACTAAAGCTGAGAAGTACAAGAGAATATGATAGTGTAGATAACATGGATTTTTGTTTGCAAATTCATTAGCCAAAACTTTTTCCAAAAGCAATTAAAATCACTTTAAGTCAGAACATTACAAAGATCAGAATTGAAATTCTCAAGAACAATCATATTTGCCTCTTGAAGTGTATTTGGCACTAATGTCATTTACAAATGGACAAAACTCATAGTTAGTTCAGGCAGCTCATGCATTAAAGTTTTCTATAAATGAGTTGTAAAATTATGTTGACATAATGGAAACAGAATTAAACTTCCTTTGGCACTTTGCACTATGTGAAAATCATGTCACGTAGAAGATGTATCATAACTAAGAACTTTATTCTTTTTCTTCCCAATGAAATATTCAAAAGAAAGTATCTCCCTAGAGCTGTCCATTGCTATAGTATATTTTAAATAGTTTTGATTTACAAATTTTCTTAATAACAAAGAATATAAAGATGAAAATCATAAGTAGACGTTTTATGATATAGTCCATCAATAAAAGGCCACTTCAGGCTTACCAGTTGTATATCCTGACGTGAGACACGTCTTACTGGTCCACTTGACATGTTCAAGTTTGCAAGAGCCAGATACTTGTGTAAGAAAACTGTGCTGGTTGATGTTGAATTATATATGGTACTTACTATTCACAAAATAAATTCTACAGACCCAGTGAACTTCCAGACTGATAGTCACAAGCTGATGGAAAAGAACAAAAGAGGTTTGTACTTGGATTAGCTTTTCAATTGATCACTTGATAAAGATAAGAATTCTTTTCAATAATAATGGAGGATAAAAAGAAGGAAACAAAGAACAAATTGCCATCAAATAACAGATAACATGAAAGAGTGTGTCTGAACATCTGGCAAAAAACTCATGTAATGGAAGCAAGTAAAACATTTACCAAATAACTCATGGCCAGAAAAACCTGTCTATAACCCATCTCCTTTGACAAGTAAAAAGTAAAAAAAAGGATCCAGGTGAAATCATGCTAAAAATCTTAGGCCGTAATCTGTGCACAGATCCCATACCCTCCCTGACACTTGACAGTTTTGATCTACACATCCGTATGTAATTAGAACACGACAAAACTATCAGCCTCTAAAAAGGTACATTAGTTAACGATGCCCGCTCCATTCCTCATATCCAAAATAAACATGTCAAAAGTCTTAATTTAACACAAGCTATAGTGCATAATTCACTATCAGCACAAAAATGGCACCTATTGGAAAATTCCATTGCACTCATAAATTTGTCCTTCCCCATATCAATACCTAAATATACTGCCATTTCTTCCTCCTAATAAACCATTACTGGGTCACAGTTGAAAATATTCAATACTCCCATTGCATTATTCATCCCTTTCACGAGAAAAGAAAATTATATGTTCAGTGAGAAAGAGAGAGAGAGAGAGAAGAAAATAAAAGCTATTCATAAAAAATTTCCCGCTATTTGCTACAGAGTGATACGTCTTGAGCCAAATTAGGAAACAGGTTAGGGTTTGATCGAATCGATCCCAGGAACATCATACAAGAAATTTCCATGATCACATAAGTTAGCAAAGCAAAACCCTAGAAATATCGCCCAAAATACGGAAAAAGATAAAGCATAAGAGAATCATAAACAATCACGCACATGCAACACAATAACGAATTAGCAATCCAAATTCAAAATTGGAATTAAGAAATATCAAAAAGAAAACGAAGGGAATCTATTGGAATTAAGAAGTTTTATGAGTGATCTTACCCGAATTCGATCGAGCTACCGGGGAAACCTCACAGAAAGAAAGGCTCGGGAGCCTTCGGAAGGAAAGTTGCAGAGAGAAGAGAGAAGGTGACAAAGCGAAGCTCTCTGCTTTTGATGGTGGAACTTTTCGGTTATAATCGTTCCTTTTCTTTTCCCAAGCACAAAATTTGGCTGGTCGAAGCGGGGAGTCGCAACACGTGGCAGCAGCACTACAAAAGGTGGGACCAACCGCGAGAGATCAGGTTGAACTTCAATAAGACTTCTCATTTCTTTCTTCAAATAAAAACAAAATATGTGAATAGGACATCCTAAGAAAAATTGTACACTCAATCGGGTTGAAGCATGATAGTACGCGAACGCTGCAGAGCTTCTCCTAATAATAGGAGGTTTCTGGTTCGAATCCTAGTTTATTAAAAAATCTCTTGGGGAGAGGTCATATCTAAGGTGCTCTCGAACTCGCAGTGGTGACTCACTCGGCCACCATTTTTGATTAAAAGAAAATAATAATAACTTGATTGAGATTAAAAACCACCAGGGCTGCCAAGAAAAGGCTCTTACCTCCTGGAATATAGAAGAAAAGATAACAGTGGTTGGCGTCATTAGACTATTGACCACAATGATCGATATGGTGTCATTAATCTAGACAAGATAAGGGAAATACATCTCTAAATGAATGACATCAATGGAAGAGATTGAGATTTATTTTATAGATCTCAATCAATGTGTTTTCTGAGTAAATAATATAACTATTTAGTTGTTGTATCTCTTCATCATGACTATTGGTACATTGATACCCTTTCAGGCTGCATATGTTTTCCGTGTACTTATACCTTGTTCAAGTGCATCTTGATGCACCATGTTATGGTACACTTCCTCACACATAGCATACTCATTGTTAAGCCATTTAAATCATATGACCTCATTCCAACATCTCATCCTACTTGATCATGATGATTCAAGTTTCCAACGGGTTTCATGTTTTGGATGTTTTTAATTATCAAGTGTTACTTATTTAATCATCTGAAGTCTTAATTATTTTCATTTGGATATCTATCTGAGTATCACATACCTGATTACTCTTAATTTTTCAATTGTCAGAGAATGATTTCATTTACCACATGCACACCTTTTGAGTCATTTTTCACTTAACCACTACTCAACTCATACTGTAAGTTACCACTTTGGTATATTAGGAATTTAACCATCCGCACCTAAAATGAATGGTGACTTAATAATTCGCAATAACCCAAGAATTATACAAATTCATTCTTGTTGCCTCAGTGTGAGTATTACATACAAAAAGATTTGGTATAATTTTGTTTCTTAATTAATGTCATCTATCATATTCCAACCAAGATGTATCAATTCTTATTTCCAACCACGCTCTATCAACTATCACTTTCAGGCGTCCCTAAAACACTACAATGATACATACTAATATGTTTAGTAGTTGATCTTAAACTCATTCCCAACATGCTCTTTGAATTTTTCCAAAGTCAATTCTTTGGTCATAGGATTAGCCACCATCCGTTCAAAAGGTATGTAGTCAACTCTTACTTCGCCTCTTTCCACTATATCTTGTATGCAGTGATATTTTATGTCAGTTTGTTTTTCTTTTCAACTATTTGCTCCATTTTTAATCCAAAAGATGGCACACTTATTATCTCAAAACACATCAACAGCCTTTTTGGATACACATATATTCAAATAGTCTATAAAACATTTGATCCATACTATAGTACTTTCCAACTTGCTACAAGAAATATATTCTACCTCCCTTGTTGACTTTGCAACACATCCATGTTTCTTATTTAACCAAGAAACAACCGTCTCACCAAATAAAATGATATGACCGCTTATGGACTTTCTGTCAATTTAGTCTCTAACAAAATCTGCGACACTATAACAGATCAAATCTAAATCACTTACTCCCAAAAAGTTTAATACCTTTAGTGCCTTTAGATATCTAATAGTTATTTTAACCACCTGCTAATATTCTTTGTCAAGATTAGATTGATATTTGCTTGCTTATCTTACAACATGACTAATGTCTGGTCTAGTACTTATCATTGCATACATTAAGCTACCCACTGCTTGAGCATATAAAACATCTTTGCATCCAATTTATTTCTTTTTCTTGCATAAGACACATATCGTTTGTAAGAACTGTTCCCTTACCAATGGGCATACTAACTGGGTTGTATTCTATCATATTAAATCTTTTAATGAGTTTATTCAAATACTTATCTTTATCCAAGTATAGTAATTTTGAGTTTCTATATCTAGTAATCTTTATTTTCAAGACATGCATAAGAAGTTTCTCCCAGATCTTCAAACTAGGAACCTAGAGATGATCGATTTTGTTTTAGTACACATATCCATGCAATTCTCTGCAAGCAATATATCATCTACATAAAGAGATAACAAACAAAATTTGTCATGAAATTTTCAAGTATATACACGGTGATCTAGTCTATGCATTTAATAAGCTCTCTTTTAGATAGCTTGGTGGAGCTTTAAATACCATTATCTAGATGACTTTGTAAGTCTAAACCAATGTTCTAAAAAAACGGCCTAGGCTGCCGCCTAGCCCCTAGGCAGTAAGGAACTGATCGAATTTTGGCCTAGGCGTTGTCCTTAGGCGCTGGGCTACTAGGCGCCCGCCTAGGCGGCCTAAGCGAGGACTAGGTGGGCTAGGCAGTACTAGGGGGGACTAGGCGGCCCTAAACCTAATTTATTCTATATTTTGACTATTTTTATATTTATAATTAATTTTTAGACTTTAAATGTTTTTATTTATATTATTATATGTCATAAAAATAATTTAAATTTTTTTTTAAAAAAAAAAACCGCCTAGTTCCCACCTAGGCTCCCGCCTAGACCCTAGGCGCCAGTCCCTGGATCACCACCCGACTAACGCCTAGCGTTTTTTAGAACCTTGGTCTAAACAATGATTTCTTTAACTTATAAACTTTATTTTCATGCCCTTTTTATTAGAATCATTGACTCTACATCTTTCTTTGTTAAACTAAACATCTCCTATTCCTAATCCCCAAAAAACTTCCTGCTAATCATGTCCTTCTTAGCAGCCTTTCTTTCCCCTGCCTTATGACTATCATACATACCGAGAATACATAATACATATCAAAATCTATGCTAAGTTTTTTAGAATGTGAGTTTCGCTACAGCATCTGCTATAAAATTTGCTTCTTTAAAACACATGACTAATTTTATTTACCTACCTCATCTTTACACCTTAAATCACTTTGTGTCCCTACACTTATACTTTCATCACATGTACCCCTGCTTTCTCCAATTTTAATCAATTTTGTCTAAACATTAGCTTTCCGTTGAGCATTTTGTAATTGAAAATGTGGCTCAAGTAGGCTCCCTTGTAAGATGATAATTCACTAACATGACATGCAAAATTATGTTATAAGTAACGAGAATTTCAAATTATGTCACACAATAGTTGACAAAAAAGCTAAGGGTTGGACAAAATCGATTGAACTCGGTAAGTACAAGGGCACTCATGATGAAATTAGAAGTGTCCAGACACATGTGATTATGGTACAAAGGTCAGGGGAGGTAAAATGAAATTTACTCTTAAAAGAAAGATGCAGTGAGAAAGAGTCGAAGAACATCACAATCTCTCATATGTCTTTTATAATAGTTTTTAGTCTCCAAAGAACTTTAGACACTTCCTTTACAAAATCAATGAGTAGTTTCAAATTTCAATGTTTTTTTGTCCATTCTGTTTGGCTTAAAGAAGGTTTTCTCTTAGATTGATCACTTCCACAATTGGAACACTAGCTTACCCAATTCTTCTCAAACCAGCAGATATTGAAAGACTATTACTATCTCTAATGATGTAGCCAAAGGCTGTAGACTTACTTTGAGAAATATAACCATCAAAATTGATTTTGACTACATTGATAAGAGAAGGCTGTGAGCGGTTTTGATGATTGCCTCCTTTATCCTTCATATTATGACTTTGATAAGTGCTACATAGAGAACTAGCAATAACAATCTGCATTAGAAGAAGTTGGTGTAGCAGTCTTGAATATCATATAACTTTTTATTTTCCAAACTTGCCAAAAAAGAACCAGCAATTTTGGCAAATAAACCCTTATCACAAGGCTGATCATTAAAGAGTTTCTTCAACACATTTAAAATTCCAAAACTGTAGTCTATTAGTCTATCTAGACCAGCAATTTTCCAAACATAGCTGGGAGGGACAATAACCAAATAAATTAATTGTAATACTCGGTGTTTGATCTACATGATTTGACTGTCTTCTTTAATTATTTATTTCCCCTCTTGTTAGTTTTCTTTGGGTTGTCTAACCAGCATGGGTTACGTATTTATATGTGTATAAATAAGTATGTGGGTAGGACCCTTCCATTAAGGGAACCTTTTTTGGTCAATTTGAGAGATAATATGGACATCCATTGGATATGTTTTAACGAGCTTGTATGACTGAGATTAAGTCAAGGGTTTTCAACCTTTTTATCACCTATGGCCCAAAAACTGAAAGTCAGCCAACTTACCAAATTTTTTCTGCGCAAAATGGAGTGACAGAAAGCTGAAGAGCCCGCTTAGGAGAAAGGGGGAGAGAGAGAGCGTCGAACAAACAAAGGTCTATAGTTTCCCTATTTTTTATTTCTAGGACAAATCAGGTATGAGTTTTCTTCTCTTATGGTATTTCTTTTCAATTTCGTGTATAGGGGACCTTCTGTTCTGAAGCTTGTTTGATGTCCAATTCTATTGGTTTATCCGTATTTTATTATTGTTTTAGTTTTATCTCATCTATTTCTTTGGGTTCTTCACTCTTCATCTTTTGTTTATTTGAAAAGAATTAAACTTTTGGAGCTTATATAGGAATTTGGTTATATGACATATGAAGGACCTGAAAGTTGTATTTTCTTTCAACTCTTTCGCTCTTGTCATGGGTTTGGGACCATGGGTTCGATTATTTTGGGATGAATAACATGCTCTATTGTCTGTTGTATTTTATCCTATTTTATATTTAGAGTTGCTTTTAATTTTTTTGTCTGATTGTGGGCATGAGTTGTTTTTCCCTCTTAACAATAATCATATAAATTTTATATGGATTTGATTGTCCTTGGTTAGTTTGCAAGCTTTAACTTTTATATTAGCGTTGAATTCAAGATATGGCAGCTAATGTGATGTTAGTAGTGCCCATGGGAATTGAAACCAATGAGATGTCAGTGCATATGGAAGTTTATCATTGTGGATCGTCCTTTTGATGAGAAGCACCATGTAGACTTGTTTGCAAAACCTTTTTCAATGGATTGGTTGATTATATTGTTTCTGGTCCTATTGTTGCTATGATCTGGGAGGGTGGGAATGTCATGTCAACTAGCCGAAAGATTATTGGAGCCACAAACCCTGTAGAATCTGCCCCTGGAACCATCTGTGGTGATTTTGATGTTGATATTGGCAGGAAAATCATTTTTCATGGAATTGACACAGTTGAGAGTTCAAGGAAAGAGATGGCACTGTGGTTCCCTGAAGGCTATGTTCACTGGTTGCCTCTATGAATAGAAATTTGACTGCCTTTAGATGCTGCCAATGATCCTTAGTTTTCTAATATGCTTTGGTTAACTCTGTTAATTTTGGCTTCTATTCAAGTTTGTTGTTGCCTAGTAGGGCTGAGATGTTAAGCTTGTTTTGGTAGTTCTGGTTGATTGTACTATCTACCCATTTAAATGCAGTTTGATAAAAAGTTTATGGATTAAGCATTGTTAATTTGATACAACATGGCATGTCAATTAATTGTTATTGACCTATAATTAAGTCTAATTGCCAAGAAATTGGCTGACCTTTCAGAGACTTGTGTTGAAGTTGGCTGAGTTTATAAGCCCAGAAGAAAGCAAAAAATACATACTGATTAACCCTTTGTTGGGAGACAATCCCTACTCATCTGTTGCAATTTTACACTTAAGTTAAGGTTTCTTCTTTCTTGAGTAAGAGCTTTTCATTAATACATTGTTCTGGAATAAGGCTTTTTATTGATTGTTTGTCACAATTTTATTGATTGTTGGAATAAGGTGTATAAACTCTTGGTAGCAAAGATAAACAGAAGAAACTCGAGAAAACTTCCCACCAATTTCATTAAAATATTTTCCAATAAGGAACAATGCCAACTTCCCCTGTCATTACCTCATTTAGAATCTAAAAATTGATTATACATTCTTGTGAAGACCCAGATTTTCATACAATAAATTTATGTAATTCAATAATTGTTATATTAATTGAATTATGATATTTGGAATTATTTGGATTGTCGTGGGTCGAGTAAATTGGTTTCGAATGATTTTATTTTCGAAAACGAATGTTATTTAGAGAGTCGTGAAAATTGACTTTTTATACGTTCAAAATTTGGGAAAATTTCCTTCATGAAAGTTGTAGAGCTCGTCGATACGAGTTCGTGCTTATGTGGAACGTATTATTCGGAGTTCGTATGAATAAGTTATGAATATTTGAAAATCTGAATTTTTCTATAAATAGTGAGAAAAATCTGATTTTTTCATTAAGGACGAAAAAATCAGATTTTTGCACAAAAGCCCTCCCCCCCTCTCTCTCTCACGCGTGACTGTGCCTAACCCTCGGCCGCCCGGCTTCGACCCGACCCGACTGGAAGCCGGCCTTCCCGGCCGAGCCGCCGTCGGACCCGGCATCCATCCGCATCGCCGCTCCTAGCTCGGTCGATCCCCGCCATCACCTCACCCAGCTGCCGCTCCTAGGCTTGGATTGGAACCACTTTCCGAAGCTCAAATCACACCCGGCCGGAAAACCAATTTTTCGGCGGTGCACGGGCCGATCAATCCCATTTTCGTGACGTGCTCTTCCTCCTGATAATCCCCATATGTGGCTTGCATCACGATTTTGAGTGTAGAGTGGTAGATCAAGAGTTGAAGGTTTCGACGTCCCTGATTCAATCTAGAGACTGATCAGAGGGCCGAGATTAATCCAACTTCAAAGCCCGATCTAGGACGATCTAGACCTTATCTCTGAAAAAGTCAGGTATTAAAGTTGTTCACAATTTCATTTTGAAGAAGTTTGTAGTTGACGATTTTTGCATCGGAGGTGGTTGACCGCCGTTGACTGCGGTCTGACTGCCGCGTGTGGCGGCGCGTCGGACCAATTTTTGAGTTTATATTATTTGGACGATGATCTATGCATCCATACGAACATTTTGATATATAACTTGGTCATGTTAGAAAAACTTGATAAATAGTCAATTTCAGTTTTGACGTTACTATTTACGGTTTTACAGTTTACCTTCGGTTTGAGATTTACGAAGATCAGACCATCGGTTTTACTTCAAATTTTAGTATGATGTTCATATGACTGTCCCGATGACTTTGTGTGGTCACGGGCGAAGATCCGACTGTTGGATCTTCGTATAATTGTAAAACAGTGATTCGATGGGCTATTAGTGAAGATCCGTCCATCGGATTTTCGTATAATTTTGATAGGATGTTTCCAGAGGCGATCCATGAGGATCTAACCTTTGGATCATCGTTTAAATTCGATCCGACCGTTGGATTGTCTTTATTTTAGAATCTGACGGTTGGATTGTCGTTATTTTGAAATCCGACCGTTGGATCATCATTTAGGATTATTTCGTGATTCGTTGCTAAGTAAAGACCGTACTTGATTACGTACTTGACGGCTTGAGTTGACGAGCATTTGGATTATTGTGAGTTATATTTTGCTAAAGACGCATCGGGAATTTCGAGGTGAGTAAATCTCACGTGGTTCATATTATGAACCGAGTACTTAAATTAATTATTTTTGGTAATTGTGTGGAAAATATTTGTGGATTAAATATTTTTTTTTAAAATCACATGGACTTAATCACTAGGGTCCATAGGTAAGTAAAATGAATTTTAATTATACAAATGAATTTCACGATTTTCTTGTGTGAACTATAGATGGTATTAGTGGTCATTTCTGAGTGGATGATTACGTATATATATATTTACGTGGAATATATATATTGATTGGTGTGGTTTTGGGTGACGATATGATTGAGTTGGAATGATGATTTGGATTATATTCAAAAGCTTTAATTTCATAATAATATTATATATGTTGGTTGAGTTGATTTCTTTATGTGAAAATACATGTTGTGCACATTTATGGATTTAGGGTCAACGTAGTGACCGGTATGGGGTAATCGGACGCTCTAATCCTAGGTGAATGATGGGATACGATTGGTTAAGTATGTAAAATTATCGGATGTTCTAAATATGTATATAGGTATACATATTGATGAAATGCGATAAAGATAATATGTCGGATGCCATAACCTAAGCCAGGTGACGGGCTACGATTCAGTTAGAGTTCTAGTCAGTCAAATACCGTATTTTATAAATACGATGATGGGGTATTGTGAAGAAAGATGTGAATTAGGGTTTGGTGTTGAGTTGTTGATTGATTGTGATTGTTGGTTTTTGTGTGGTTGTAGAATTGTTGCATGTTGACTTAGGTAGAAATAAATATGATTTAATTAAGCAAACGTTCTTTTTCTTTACTCATACGAGCTTTCATAAGCTTACCGGGTTTTGTATTGTTGCAATCCCGGTATACTATTCAAATGGTATAGCGGATATTCCTACAGGTCAGGATAACCAGGGAGGTGACCGAGCTACTTAGGTGTTACAGCAGTTATTTTTATTTCATTAAGTTGTGAGGTGTGTATGCTCATTTAGAGCTTTACAATTCATTTCGCATTTGAGTCGTAATAATTAACCGAGACTAAATTCAGTTTTGAATTTATTTCGTGTGGTGAGGTTGTTAAGAAAAGAAATTTTCAGGATGATTATTTTGAGTTGTGGTAATTTTCATGTTTCAGAATTTTGAATTTTATTCTAAAATTCGGGGCGTGACAGTTTGGTATCAGAGCGTAAGGTACATATTTGGTGATATGTCAATACTTATCGAGTGATGGCCCGTCTACAGTGGATCCCCATCGTGTGCTCTTCGGTATTGACAATGTCATTGGGTATGTGAGAGTGTGAGGTTGGCTAGGAACGTTAGCATGTCTTAAGAACGTTAGGCGTTGTCTTGTATGCTTAATACTTGGTTAATATTGGCTTGCATTTGACTTATGCATTGTTTAAGTGTTATGCGTGTATTAATCAAGTATATCATGTTTATTAGATAATGGAGATTGAGGGAAACGAAGCCAGAGGTCGAGGTAGGGGCAGACCTCGTGGCAGGGGTAGAGGCCGAGGAAGGTGTAGGGCCCCTCCGGTCGAAGAAGCATCCGAGACAGAGGTAGAGGCACCTTATGAGGATCAGCCTATTCCTCCCGTGGCCATGGTTGATAATCCTGCCCGCTTGTTGATGTTAGCAAGGGAAATTACTCGCTTGGGAGCAACCAAGTTTGGAGGAGGCACTGATTATATGGTGGTGGATCGATGGATAGAGGATTTGCAGACCTATTTCGATTTACTTGATTGCAGCGAGACCGACAAGAGGAAGCTAGCCGCATTCATGCTGAAGGATGAGGCTAGGGTGTGGTGGAACATCACACAGAGAAGCATTGAGGTGTCTACTTTGACATGGGACGGCTTCGAGAGGCTGTTCAGGGAGAAGTACTTTCCACCAGCAGTGAAGGAGAGGTTGGAACGAGAGTTCCTTGCACTTGTGCAGGGGAAGATGACCGTAATTGAGTATGATGCGGAGTTCTCCAGACTGTATAAGTATGTGAGGCATATGGAGGATGAAGACTTGGCCAAGAAGTTTTAGAGAGGGTTGAGTCATTCGATTGAGCGTGATGTAGCCATCTTGGAGCTGAAGACCAAGAGAGAGATCTTGGCTAAGGCATAAATCATTGAGCATCAGAACCTGATTTGTAGAGAGAAGAAGTCTGCTGAGAGAGACTTCCAGGGCAAGGGAAAGGCCGTTGCAGGAAGCAGTAGAGCTAGAGACTTCAGAGGTGGGTTCTGGAAGAGGCAGAGAACTCAGTTCCATCATCAGGCTCCAGCTAGGACAGCAGTATCTCCTCCCGTTTAGGCTATGTGTATTAGGCAGATAGCATCGGTGAAGTGCTTTAACTGTGGTGAACTGGGCCACATCTCTCGTGTGTACATGAAACCACGGGGTATGATATGCTACAGCTATGGACAAGCAGGGCATCAGGCCAAGGAGTGTCCCCGAAATCAGGGTAGAGTGCAGGGTAACCAGCAGAGGCAGCTGCCACCTGCACCTGCTAGAGTCTTTACCATCGGTCAGGCAGGCACGAGAATGGAAGGTACCTTATTTGTTTATCACTATCTTGCTAGAGTACTGTTTGATACGGGAGCCTCACACTCTTTCATATCTAGTTCGATTGTGGATGTTTTGGGTTTGATTGCTATGCCTCTGACTAGATCATTATGCGTTACATCACCTCTCGGTGTGTCTCTTAAGCTTAGCATGTTTTGTGATGATAGCCCTATTGGGATTGGTAGCAGAGAGTTCTCTGCATCTTTGATTGTGATTCCGGATCACACGTATGATGTGATTTTGGGTATGGATTGGTTGAGCCCGAATTATGCTGTTATTGATTACTTTAGGATGATTGTGTCCTTCCATGTTCTGGGACAACCGGTATTTCATTACCGTTGTCTGAAGTCTGACATCGCCATGAGGACAGGGATTTTGGCCTATATTGAATCAAGGAGTAGTACTTCAAAGATTACAGGGATTCTTGTAGTTTCAGAGTATGCGGACGTGTATCAGGAGATCCCTGGGTTACCTCAGAAAAGGGTAATAGACTTCTCCATTGATGTGATACCAGGTACTTCACCTGTATCGAAGGCATCCTATCGAATGGCTCCAGCTGAGCTTCAGGAGTTGAAGGATCAGATTGGGGGCTTACTTGCACAAGGGTTCATTCAGGCTAGTGTATCTCCTTGGGGCGCACCAGTGTTGTTCGTGAAGAAGAAGGATAATTCACTTCGGTTATGTATGGATTATCGACAGCTGAATAAGGTGACCATCAAGAACAGGTTATTGTGTAAGCCCCCTTTAGGATCTTTGTGTTTTACTGAAGCAAAATCAAAAAATAGATGAACTGAAAAACAGAAACAAAACACAGCAGTTTTATAGTGGTTCAGCCAAAACTTTATCCTACGTCCACTGCGTGATCTCTCTTGAGAGATTCACTAGCACTATGAAGAATTTAGGTGTTTACAATAAGATCTCTCAAACTCCTCAGACTAGTTCTTATCTCTCTATCACCTTGACTCAGTTTTCTGCACTCTCTGTCTTAATCCCAGAAAACCCACTACAGCTCCTATTTATAGGACATAAAAGCTACTGATACAACATGGGATTATGATTCCTAATCCTAATAGACTAAGTCTTTCTAAGCCTATAATACAAATCCTAATAGAACTTGAAAGACTAACTTTCCTAGAACTTTTAGAAAAACTGCGCGCAAACCTCTTTCCTTTCTAGACTTGGATTTGAATTCTGCATCCTAACTTTTCGAGATTGTATCAATGAGCCAAAAAACACAACAATCTCCACCTTGGTGAGTTGATACCAAAACGATTGCTGCAACCTTCAGGATGTCTTGAACTTCTTGAAGTAATCCTGAACAAAAACCTTCAAGAACCTTCACCTTGGCAAGACTCTTCTTGCCTCAACGCACCTCAAGTGAGGAGGTGCTCCACCATAACTCAGCATGTTGTGACACTGAGCAAGTTCAAGCAATGCTTGAACTTCTCTACAGCAACAGGCTTGGTAAGACAATCAGTAGCATTGTCATTTGTGTGATCCTTCTCCACAAAGATATTTCCAAATTCTACCCAATCTCTGATCCTGTGATAGCGAACATCAATGTGTTTCGTCCTTGCATGAAACACTTGATTCTTTGCCAAATGAATGGCACTTTGGCTGTCACACTTCACTACCACGCCTTCTTGGTGAATTCCAAATTCACTTGCCAGCCCATTCAACCAAATGGCTTCCTTTGAAGCTTCCGTTAATGCCATATATTCTACCTCAGTAGTAGATAGAGCTGTGATTGCTTGAAGAGTTGATTTCCAGCTCACAGGTCCTCCTCCACAAGTAAAACCATAACCTGTTGTGGACCTCCTTTTATCTAAGTCTTCTGCATAATCTGAGTCAACAAAACCAGCCACGCATGCTATTTCTTGTTTCCTCTCAAACATGATTCCAAGCTGCCTAGTCCCTTTTAAATACCTCAAAATCCACTTCACTGCTTCCCAGTGGGGCTTACCCGGATTTGACATGTACTTAGAGACAACGCTCAATGCTTGAGCTAAATCTGGTCTTGTGCAGATCATCGCATATATGAGACATCCTACTACACTTGCATATGGAACATCCTTCATCGCATCAATCTCTTTTTGACTTGATGGCCTTTGCTTTGCACTTAACTAGTAATGTGCAACTAATGGGATAGAAACAACCTTAGCTCCATCCATGTTGAAGCGTTCAAGTACCCTAAGGATGTACTTTTCTTGTGACAGCCAAATTTTACCAGCTTTTCTATCCAGCCTTATTTCAATTCCAAGAATCTTTTGTGCAGCTCCTAGATCCTTCATGTCGAATTCAGCTCCCAGTTTCTTCTTAAGCTCTTGAATTTTTGACATATCCTTGCATGCAATTAGCATGTCATATACATACAAAAGTAGTAGAATAATCTCCCCATCTTCGAATACATGGTAGTAAGCGCAGTAGTCATATAGACACCTTGTGTAGCCTATTTTCAGCATGTATGTGTCGAAACGCTTATACCATTGCCTTGGTGATTGCTTAAGTCCATATAAGGACTTCTTTAACCGACAAACCAGATCTTCTTGTCCTGTTTCGACAAAACTCTCCGGCTGCGACATATAAATGTCTTATTCGAGGTCCCCATGAAGAAATGCAGTTTTCACATCCATCTGCTCAATCTCCATATCATACTGAGCTGCTATAGACAACAATAACCGAATTGAAGTGTGTTTGACGACCGGAGAGAAAATTTCGTCATAGTCCACTCCCTCTTTCTGCGAATACCCTTTTTGCACCAAACGTGCTTTGTACTTTATGGCATCAGCATCATGTATTCCTTCTTTCTTCCTAAACACCCACTTGCAGCCAACAAGTTTTCTTTCTTTGGGTTTAGGAACCAACTCCCACACGGAATTCTTATGCAAAGATTCTATCTCTTCTGTCATAGCACCAATCCAACCTGCCCGTTCTTCACTTTCTATGGCATCTTGATAAGTAGTTGGATCTCCTTGACTTATACTCAGAGCATGACTCACATCTTCTTCCTGTTCGAACCCGAACCTTTGTATCTTTCTTGGATTCCTCTTAGGTTTGTCAAGTGCTGCGCTTCTTTTAAATGACTCAGGTGCTTGTGGGATAAGGGAATTTCGATTCCTATGTGGGGATTGCTCCACCTGAGCCCTAACTGGTGACTGTTGTTGCTGCTCTGTTTCTTCAATAGCTACTTGATCATTCCCTACTTGCTCAATTTGCTCCACCTGAACTTGGAAATCTTCATCCGATGGTTTAGCTAATGAAATCTTGATTGCTTCTTCTTCAACAACAGCCATCTTCTTCTTCTTGCTATTAGCCTCCTCATTTAACGGCATAGTCTTCTCATCAAAGATTACATCCCTGCTGATCACTCTTTTGTCATTGACTATATCCCACAACTTATAACATTTCACCCTTTTCTCAAAGCCGATGAACAAGCACTCATGAGACTTAGGTTTCAGTTTGGTTCTTTCATCGCTGGGAATATGTGCATAAGCACTGCAACCAAACACTCTCAAGTTGGAATAATCAACTAACTTCCCAGACCATACCTCCTCTGCACACTTGAAGTTAATAGCCCTAGAAGGTGATCGATTAATCAAATAACATGCATGATTAACCGCTTCTACCCAAAAAGTTTCAGGCAACCCCGCATGAAGTCTCATGCTTCTTTCTCTCTCCATGAGAGTTCTGTTCATCCTTTCTGCAACACCGTTTTGTTGAGGAGTCTTCTTAACAGTAAAGTGTCTTGTGATGCCTGCATCTTTACACAGCTGTAAGAACTGATTATCTCTATATTCACCTCCATTGTCGCTTCTCAAACACTTGATTTTTCTGCCTGTTTGGTTTTCAACTTCAGCTTTCCACTCCTTGAACTTAGTGAAAACCTGGTCTTTAGTTTTCATAAAATATACCCAAACCTTCCTCGAAAAATCATCTATGAAAGAGACAAAATATCTTGCTCCACCCTTTGATTTTGTTGGTGTAGGCCCCCAAACATCTGTGTGAATATAGTCCAATACTCCTTTGGATTTGTTCTCACTGCTACCCACATTGAACGTCACCTTGGTCTGCTTTCCGAGTGTGCAATACTTGCAAAATTCAAGTTTGCATCTCATTACACCTTCCAGCTGATCCCTTTTGTGTAATTCTTGCAACCCTCTTTGACTCATGTGCCCTAGCCGTTTATGCCAAAGCTCAGTCTTGTCTTCCTCCGTACAAACTGCAGCTCCACCTACCACCGTAGAACCCGTAAGTTTATACATGTTATCTGGTTGCATCACACTCCTCATGTAGACCATTTGTCCCTTCCCTACCTTGTGCTGTCCTTTTTCAGATTTATACCAAAATCCAGCCCTATCCAAAGTGCTCAATGAAATCAGATTTCTGCTCAATTTTGGGACATGTCGGACGTTTCCCAGCATTCGGACAATTCCATCATGCATCTTGATCTTTACTGTTCCGATTCCCATGATTCTACAAAGTGAATCATCTCCCATCAACACTTCCCCGGTGTTTCTCTCTTCATATGTGTCGTACCAATCTTTGTGTGCACACATATGAAATATGCAGGCTGTATCCAAGGTCCAATATTTAAGCGCACCGGAGCTGGTTGTTACTGCGAGGAGTTCTCCATCGTCGTTATAATTTCCAGCAACGACATTGGCTGACTTGGAGCTTTCTCCTAACATCTGCGCCTTTTTCTCCTTCCATTGTTTGCAATTCCTTTTCCAGTGGTCGAGTGAACCACATTCGAAGCAACCATTCTTCTTTTCTTTGCCTTTTCCCTTGGATTTTGACCTGCCTCTTTCTTCAAATCCACCACCTCTATTCCTGGACCTTCCCCTCTCCTTGCCTCTGACATGAAGTCCTCGTGCTTGAGAACTTTCTTCATCTTTGTCCATTTTGACATATGATTCCAAATTCTCACACACTTTAGAAAGTGTGATAGCATCTTTGAATATCATGGTGGTTTTGAAGTGCTTGAATAAAGGTGGAAGCGAATGAAGTAACATGACAGCCGTGTCTTCGTCATCCATCTTTGCTCCAACCTTCTCCAGGTTTGATATGCAATTCTGAAAATTGCATATGTGATCAATAAGATCATCCCCTTCCTCCATCTTGAGGCCAAAGAGCTGTTCCTTCAAGAGTAGCTTGCTGCTGATAGTTTTACCTCTGTAGACGCTTTCAAGCTTCTCCCATGCTTCCTTTGCAGTCATATTCTCACCAATATGAAGCAGGACATTATCAGCAAGATGTAGCTCGATGGAGCTCTTTGCTTTCTTATTCTTCTTCGTATAATCTGCTTCAGTCATTGTTGCAGGCTTATCTCCAATTGCCTCATCAACCTCTTGCTGAACCAGAACGTTCTTCATCTTCCTCTGCCAAAGCGTGAAGTTTTCCTTGCCATTAAAGGGCTTAATGGACGGTTTCACATCTCCTGCTTCGACAATGACTTTGCTGTTCACCATTGCAAAACACCTTTGAACCTGGCTTTGATACCACTTATTGTGTAAGCCCCCTTTAGGATCTTTGTGTTTTACTGAAGCAAAATCAGAAAATAGATGAACTGAAAAACAGAAACAAAACACAGCAGTTTTATAGTGGTTCAGCCAAAACTTTAGCCTACGTCCACTGCGTGATCTCTCTTGAGAGATTCACTAGCACTATGAAGAATTTAGGTGTTTACAAGTACTTATTGCAGATCCCTCAAACTCCTCAGACTAGTTCTTATCTCTCTATCACCTTGACTCAGTTTTCTGCACTCTCTATCTTAATCCCAGAAAACCTACTGCAGCTCCTATTTATAGGACATAAAAGCTGCTGATACAACATGGGATTAGGATTCCTAATCCTAATAGACTAAGTCTTTCTAAGCCTATAATACAAATGCTAATAGAACTTGAAAGACTAACTTTCTTAGAACTTTTAGAAAAACTGCGCGCAAACCTCTTTCCTTTCTAGACTTGGATTTGAATTCTGCATCCTAACTTTTCCAGATTGTATCAATGAGCCAAAAAAACACAACACATGTACCCTTTACCTAGGATTGATGATTTGTTCGATCAGCTCAGGGAGGCTACCGTGTTCTCAAAGATTGATTTGAGATCTGGATATCACCAGTTAAGGGTGAAGGATGAAGATATTCCAAAGACGGCGTTCAGGACCAGGTATGGACATTTTGAGTTTCTTGTCATGCCTTTTGGTCTCACGAATGCACCTGCAGCATTTATGGACTTGATGAACCGCACGTTCAGTCCCTACTTGGATCAGTTTGTGGTAGTGTTCGTTGATGACATCTTGATTTATTCAAGGTCGTCAGGTGAGCATGAGAAGCATCTGCGGATCGTACTACAAACGTTGAGAGAGCAGAAACTATTTGCCAAGTTCGAGAAGTGCGATTTCTGGCAGAGTGAAGTCAAGTTCCTTGGTCATGTGGTCTCTAAGGATGGAGTTTCTGTGGATCCTTCGAAGGTTGAAGCAGTGATGAGTTGGAATCGACCTACTACGGTTACAGAAATCCGTAGCTTCCTTGGATTGGCAAGGTATTACAGGCGTTTCATTGAGGGGTTTTCTGGTATTGCTTCGGCTTTGACCAAATTGACAAGGAAAGACACTCAGTTCGTATGGTCGGATGAGTGTGAGAAGGCTTTCAATGAGCTGAAGACTAGATTGACAACAGCTCCAGTGTTGACTATTCCTACTGGTGGTGGTGGATTAGTCATTTACAGCGATGCATCTCATTAGGGTTTGGGGTGTGTGTTCATGCAGAATGGTAGCGTTGTTGCTTACGTTTCTAGACAGTTGAAGGTACATGAGTGGAATTACCCCACTCATGATCTAGAGCTAGCAGCAGTGGTGTTTGTCTTGAAGATTTGGAGACACTATCTTTATGGTGAGAAATTTGAACTCTTTTCTAATCATAAGAGTTTGAAGTATCTATTCTCCCAGAAGGAATTGAACATGAGACAGAGAAGATGGATGGAGCTCATTAAGGACTATGATTTCACCTTGGAGTATCATCCCGGAAAGGCGAATGTAGTGGTGGATGCTTTGAGTAGGAAACCTCGAGTGATCATGGCAGCTATTATGGTGCGAGAGTGGCGCATGTTAGAGGCTGCATCAGAGTTTGACCTTATGCCCGCAGGAGCAGGACAGGGAATCTTTTTCGGTAGTATCACCTTATAGCCCACCTTGATCTCCAGGATTATTCAGGGTCAGACACTTGATGAGTTTGCTCAGGCGAGGATTGCTGAGATGACTGCTGACCCGGATGTGGAGGGTCTTTCCGAGTGGATGATTGAGACAGATGGAGGGTTGAGATTTCGAGGGAGATTGTATGTACCAAGTGTTGATAACCTCAGAGAGGAGATTATGCGGGAAGCACATAGGTCTCGATACACTATACATCCAGGAGGTACTAAAATGTATATGGATCTACGAAGGCAGTTTTGGTGGTATGGTATGAAGAGGGATGTGGCAGAACATGTGTCGAAGTGTCTTACCTGTCAACAGGTGAAGGCAGAGCATCAGAGACTCACAGGAATGTTGAATCCCTTACCGATTCCTGTTTGGAAACGGGAAGATATCTCCATGGACTTCATGACTGGATTGCCTAGGTCCAGACAAAGTTATGACTCGATTTGGGTGATTGTTGACCGGTTGACTAAGTCAGCACACTTTCTTCCGGTGGAAAAAACTTACTCAGGGGATGCGTTGTGTAAGTTGTATGTGAAGGAATTAGTAAGGCTTCATGGAGTGCATGTGACTATTGTCTTTGATCGTGACGTTCGTTTCACTTCAGAATTCTGGCGTAAGTTCCATAAGGCATTTGGTACATCTCTGGCTATGAGCACTGCATTTCACCCACAGACAGATGGGCAGACCGAGAGAGTGAATCAAGTGATGGAGGATATGCTTAGAGCTTCTGTTATGGATTTTAAGGGAAGTTGGGCGGATCATCTACCATTGGTAGAGTTTGCCTACAACAACAGCTATCACTCTAGTATCGGTATGGCTCCATATGAGGCCCTTTATGGTAGGCCATATAAGACTCCTATCTGTTGGGCGGAAGCAGGGGATAAAGGGTTCATCGGTCCTGAGGTTGTACAGGAGACTACAGAGAAGGTCACTACTATTTGGGACAGAATCTGAACCGCTTAGAGTAGACAAAAGAGTTATGCTGACTTGAGGAGGAGACCTTTAGAGTTTGAGACAGGCGATTATGTGTTCTTGAAGGTCTCACCTATGAAAGGTGTGGTAAGATTCAGCAAGAAGGGAAAACTCGCACCGAGGTATGTTGGACCCTTTGAGATTCTGGAAAGGGTTGGAAACTTGGCATATCGACTCGCTTTACCTGTTAGCATGTCGGGTGTGCACAATGTCTTCCATGTGTCTATGCTCAGGAAGTATGTTCGAGATGAGTCTCACGTGATTGATCATGGTGTGATCGAAGTAAACACTGATGTGACATTTGTAGTTGAACCTGTTCGTATCATGGATAGGTCTATGAAGAAGCTTCGTAGGAAGGAGGTTGACCTTGTGAAGGTGTTGTGGAGTCATCATGATGAGGGTGATGCGTCATGGGAATTGGAGTCTGACATGAGGAAGAGGTATCCTCAGCTTTTTGTGGACGAGCATGCTTGAATTTCGGGACGAAATTCTTTTAAGGAGTGTAGATTGTGAAGACCCAGATTTTCATACAATAAATTTATGTAATTCAATAATTGTTATATTAATTGAATTATGATATTTGAGATTATATAGATTGTCGTGGGTTGAGAAAATTGGTTTCGAATGATTTTATTTTCGAAAACGAACGTTATTTCTGGGGTCGTGAAAATCGACTCTTTATACGTTCAAAATTTGGGAAAACTTCCTTCATGAAAGTTGTAGAGCTCGCCGATACGAGTTCGTGCTTATGTGGAACGTATTATTCGGAGTTCGTATGAATAAATTATGAATAATTGAAAATCTGAATTTTTCTATAAATAGAGAGAAAAAATCAGATTTTTGCACAAAAGCCCTCCCCCCCCCTCTCTCTCTCGCGCAACTGTGCTTAACCCTCGGCCGACCCGGCTTCGACCCGACCAGACTGGAAGTCGGCCTTCCAGGCCGCGCCGCCGCCGGACCCGGCACTAATCCGCGTCACCGCTCCTCGCTCGGTCGATCCCCGCCATCACTTCACCTAGCCGCCGCTCCTAGGCTTGGATCGGAACCACTTTCCAAAGTTCAAACCCGACCCGGCCGGAAAACCAATTTTCCAGCGGTGCACGGGCCGATCAATCCTATTTTTCGTGACGTGCTCTTCCTCTTGATAATCCCCATATGTGGCTTGCATCACGATTTTGAGTGTAGAGTGGTAGATCAAGGGTTGAAGGTTTCGACGTCTCTGATTCAATCTAGAGACTGATCAGAGGGCCGAGATTAATCCAACTTCAAAGCCCGATCTAGGACGATCTAGACCTCATCTCCGAAAAAGTCAGGTATTAAAGTTGTTCACAATTTCATTTTGAAGAAGTTTGTAGTTGACGACTTTTGCATCGGAGGTGGTTGACCGCCGTTGACCGTCTCGTGTGGTGGCGCGTCGGACTAATTTTTGAGTTTATATTATCTGGACGATGATCTATGCATCCATACGAACGTTTTGATATATAACTTGGTCATGTTAGTAAAAGTTGATAAATAGTCAATTTCAGTTTTGACATTACTATTTACGGTTTTACAGTTTACCTTCGGTTTGAGATTTACGAAGATCAGACCATCGGTTTTACTTCAAATTTTAGTATGATGTTCATATGACTGTCCCGATGACTTTGTGTGGCCACGGGCGAAGATCCGACCGTTGGATCTTCGTATTAATGAAGATCCGTCCATCGGATTTTCGTATAATTTTGATAGGATGTTTCCAAGGGCGATCCGTGAGGTTCTAACCGTTGGATCATCGTTTAAATTCGATCCGACCGTTGGATTGTCTTTATTTTAGAATCCAACCGTTGGATTGTCGTTATTTTAAAATCCGACCGTTGGATCATCATTTAGGTTTATTTCGTGCTTCGTTGCTATGTAAAAACCGTACTTAATTAGGTACTTGACCGCTTGAGTTGATGAGCATTTGGATTATTGTGAGTTATATTTTGCTGAAGACGCAGCGGGAATTTCGAGGTGAGTAAATCTCACGTGGTTCATATTATGAACCGAGTACTTAAATTAATTATTTTTTGTAATTGTGTGGAAAATATTTGTGGATTAAATATTTGTTTTTAAAATCACATGGACTTGATCACTAGGGTCCATAGGTAAGTAAAATGAATTTTAATTATACAAATGAATTTCACGATTTTCTTGTGTGAACTATAGATGGTATTAGTGGTCATTCCTGAGTGGATGATTACGTATATATATATTTACGTGGAATATATATATTGATTGGCGTGGTTTTGAGTGACGATATGATTGAGTTGAATGATGATTTGGATTATATTCAAAAGCTTTAATTTCATAATAATATTATATATGTTGGTTGAGTTGATTTCTTTATGTGAAAATACATGTTGTGCACATTTATGGATTTCGGTCAATGTAGTGACCGGTATGGGGTAATCGGACGCTCTAATCCTAGGTGAATGATGGGATACGATTGGTTGAGTATGTAAAATTATCGGATGTTCTAAATATGTATATAGGTATACATATTGATGAAATGCGATAAAGATAATATGTCGGATGCCATAACCTAAGCCAGGTGACGGGCTACGATTCAGTTAGAGCTCTAGTCAGTCAAATATCGTATTTTTATAAATACAATGATGGGGTATTGTGAAGAAAGATATGAGTTAGGGTTTCGTGTTGAGTTGTTGATTAATTGTGATTGTTGGTTTTTGTGTGGTTGTAGAATTATTGCATGTTGACTTAGGTAGAAATAAATATGTTTTAATTAAGCAAACGTTCTTTCTTTTACTCATACGAGCTTTCATAAGCTTACCGGGTTTTGTATTGTTGCAATCCCTGTATACTATTCAAATGATGTAGCGGATATTCCTGCAGGTCAGGATAACCAGGGAGGTGACCGAGCTGCTTAGGTGTTACAGCAGTTATTTTTATATCATTAAGTTGTGAGGTGTGTATGCTCATTTAGAGCTTTACAATTCATTTCGTATTTGAGTTGTAATAATTAACCGAGACTAAATTCAGTTTTGAATTTATTTCGTGTGGTGAGGTTGTTAAGAAAAGAAATTTTCAGGATGATTATTTTGAGTTGTGATAATTTTCATGTTTCAAATTTTTGAATTTTATTCTAAAATTCGGGGCGTGACAATTCTCATAAGTTTTAACAATACAAACAGTAGTTCAGAAAATTACTTTACAATCCAACTAGAGTAATATTGGGTTCAAAATTGGGTTCAATCAACACATGTTCATATTGGGCATCAGTAGCAATTTTAATACCCAACTAGAGAGTAACATTGCACAATAAAAAAACATACATTGTATTGCTTCATGATTTCAAATATGGACTTCTAACAACTTCGATACAACTCCAGATTGTCTACCACAAACTCCCAGACAATTTACAAATGCTTTCATGCATCTTCTTACTTTCTGCACCTGCAAATTCGATATCTCAACAAAATACTTAGAATAGATGAAGTATTATCGATTCAAACACACAAAAACCCATAAATAAAACTATGTCTAATATAAGGATTATAAAAAATCAGTGATAGTGCATCAACAATGAAATTCCCAGGTAATGGTGTATAATCAAAATATTAATTTAGAAAACACAAAGCCATATTAATTAAAAAAATCTATTTTACTAGATTGAGTCAATCAAGAGGGACATGATAAGAAAAACATAGTATCCAAGCATATATAGATCAACAGTTCGCCAAGCCCGATAGTGTTGATTATATAGAAATCCAAGCAAATGTAGATCGAATTGGTGAGGAGAAAACCCACCTGATTTCTGAAGCTTTTCTTTTTGTTATTAGAAAGTCGAATCCCTCATGAAATGCTCATTACAAAAAAAAAAAAAAAAACCCACCGGATTTCAAGAGAATTTGAAGAAATAGATGGTGCTCTTGTGGTGCGAAAGAATTCTCTAGCGTTGTTATCAACCACAAAGGATAGGGGAGATTGAAGAATTGATTGACTCGATTCAATTTCGGGTCATAGGTGATAAAATGGTAAAAACCCTTGACTTAATCTCAGCCATCCAAGCTCATTAAAACATATCCGGTGACTGTCCGTGTTATCCGTCAAATTGACTAAAAAAGGGGATCCCTTAATTGAAACCCCCCCCCCCCCCCCCCCCACACACACACACACTGTTAAGTCCATAATTACCTAGTAATTATTCCCCTAATCTTGCACTTTTGCTTAACCTTTGTGTTTATTTATACATATATTTATTATGTTTTCCTTCTCATGTACATATATTTATTATGTTTTCCTTCTCATGCTAGGAAATGATGAAGAAGCATGGAAAAACACTAAAAAGTCAACCTTAGCACATTTCATTCTCCGGCTAGGAGAAATTGAGCTAGGCAAGCAATGAGGAGTGGCAGACTGACCAAATGAACTCCAAATGAGTTGAAACTTTCTAGATCTATTCTAGAAATCCTAAGGATCGTTTCGTATGAAGAGTACAAGAGCTAGTTTGAAGAGGAAGGCCTTTAAAAGATCGGCACAAGTTTCTGACTAAAAGACGAAAACTGCACAACCGGATCTGTACAGATTCCGTAGCATTTTCGGCCAACCTACAGTGAAATAAGCTCTGAAATTTTACTAAGATGATCTACACTCATAGAGGAACATTTCGTATGAAGAAGTCAAAGGCAAATTCCGAATTCTTAGTGGAGATTCAATCAAAGGAAGAAAGGAGAAGAGAGTGCGCATACGGACAAAAAATGGGTCAACAATGGTCAACACGCCGGATTCCGGACATTTCCGGCCTAGTTGGTCGGCCAAGAACATGTGTGGAGGACAAGGAATAGTTGACTAGGGTTAGAAACTTGAGGTGGGAAGACTTTAGATCTAGATTATTTTAAAATTGAAAATTTGAAATATGACAAGTGATCCCATTCTTACACCTTACACACTTGTCTCCTATTTATTACCTTGTTCCCCTACACAATGACTCTTCTACCCTTACTTTTTCTCCTCCATCAAAATATATATGGGCTTTTTGGGTCATTTCTATGTGGAATTAATGACTAGATCCATATTTTGTGCTCACACATTTGTTAATCATATCTAGCCCTTCATTTCCTTTAATCTCCACCCTCCATTCATCACTTTTGGCCTCTAAAAGCACCCTCCCCTCATTCGGACCTTTTTGATGTCTTCCTTCATCCATTTTCATCTTCTCCCTCTCTCCATTTCCTCTCCATTTTCCATAGTTCTTCATCTTTTAGGTAGTTTAGTTTAGCTTTTGTGTAGAGAAAAGTGTAAAGTGTCTTGAGTTTTTACCAAAAACCGAAGATTCTTTACATCTTTGATCAATCACACCTTAGTTTCATCATTTCAAGCCTTTGTTCTTCATCTAAGAGCTTTGTGGATTTGTATGGCAATTTGGGTTTGAGAAAACCAAAATTTCCATACTTTGAAACATCTCTCACTAGTTTTGCATCAAGGAGAGCTAGTTTGGTAACCAACCATTTTCTCCACTCTTCCTCTCTTTTGCTTGATGTTATTGTGTTTATGGGTTTGATTTATGTAACTATGGGTTGTGAGCAGAATAAATTTGTGGATAGGCCTTAGTCCTAGCCAAACTCATGTACAAAATAGTGTGATGTCATGTTTTTGATGAATATGCATGTTTTGATTCCTTTAGCTACTTGACTTTAATGCTTTCTTACATGTGTTTTTGGATTTGTCACCTAGAAGCAAGTTGTGGGAATTAATGAAATCAGAAACTTAACCTTGACAATCTTTTGTAACCGAGAAGCATGTGTAGCTAATAGGGTGGTGGTCTAGCTTATTCTTACTGGAAGAACTAGATTGCTTGGGTTCCTTACCTTAAAATTAATGCTTGGTGTCATTAGTTTAAGAGTCGAGAGGCCTTAGGCTTTACAGAATCAAAGCCCTTTTATGTTTTAGCGAATGCAAATGGGACTAAGGTTGTGTGATCTAGCTTTGCTCGACGACATGGTTAGGTTGCATGATTAGTTGGTATCTCGGTTTCTCAAGCGAAAACCGAGGGGGAATTTATCAAAGCATGTTGTTATTAGAAAATGGGTTACATTACATGCATGAGGGAGGCTAGGTGCAAAAACATATGCTCCTATTTATCTCATATGATCAACGTCACTATTTTATCTTCTTTTTTTATTAGCTTAGTTTATTTTTGTGTAACTTATTTTACTTTATAGAAATTAAAATCAACAAAGCCGATTCACCACTTTACCATTGTAAATATCATTATTGATAATTTGGCTTCCAAAGGGCTGAGACTATTAATTTATAAAAAGATAGATTCACATGAGTTTTTCTTGGTTTCTTTTTATGATGATCTAGTTAGGGTAGAGTTATTCAATCCCTTGGGTATGATGCTCTCACTTTCCCTTAACTAAAACTTGACCTCCTATACTTAGGAATAGGGCACATCATCCATAACTTTGCACATATTTTCATACTCATGATGCACCCAACACACACACACAGAGATATGTATGTATGTATGTATGTATGTATGTATGTAGTCTTTTCTCTAAGGGATTACTTTTTCGGTTACTTTAAAGGTTTCTTTGTGGGACCCACTTTTTTATCACATATTGACATCTCGATCGTTCAGTTCTTAGGACTCCATATAGATTACTTTTGCAAATTTTCAGCCAAATTGATGACCATTAAAGTATCGAACTAGATTAAATCAATAGACGAACTAAATTTGTACAACCTAAATTGTTCATGTTTATAATTGTAGATCACATTTATAAATGCCTTAACGATTATCAATTTGACTGAAAATTTGCAGAAGTGATCTACTCATATAGAGCTAAATGTCAAACGGTCGAGATTTAGATATGTACTAAAAAAGTTGGTCTAATAAGTAATCTCTTAAAATGGCCAAAAAATGGATCTCTCACCAAGTCTTAGGAACCGAAAGAAATACGGTTTTGGAGGAGGAAAACCTAGAGTAAAAGGAATTAGCAGCGAGAGTGTTTAGCCAAGAGGTAAGTGTAAAGTGCTTCATTTTGTTTGATCTATTTGTACTTTGGAACACCTCTAGCAATAGAATTGAGAAAAACTTTTTGTATGATCAAGATACAAAATTGACGTGTGTGAAGTATGGGGGAGGAGAAGAATTTTGACAAGGAGTAAGGTATCTCCCTCTTAGGCTAACTAGTCTCTCTCTCTCTGTTGAATTTTGCATTACTTTTTTTAAGGGAATTGTAGTGTGGTTTAGGAAAAAAAAATGTAAGTTTTTGTTTATACTGTACTGTACAACTTGTGAGTCTGTATTTATTTTAAAAATCTTCGTATTTGGGCATGAAATTTTTATATTTAAAGTGACCTCTCTAGGTATAAATTTCATAATATTTCACTCAATTTTGAATTCTATATGATTTTCCTAATTTGGGATAGAGGTACATGATTTTCTGCTGACAGAATTTAAGAACATGTTGCCATCGTTGTTTGAAGGGACAATTGATTTGGTTTAGTCTTCAAATTTTTCTGTGACGTTTTTCTTTCTGTTTTTTTTCCTCGGTGAAAATTTTCCTGAATTTATGCTATATATTTATTTTTATAAAATTCGAAAACCATTTGAACATCACTGTTTAAGTGGAGAGACGATTTTCGGTTATTGATTCAAAGACAACTTTTTGAGTTCATGAAAGGATGGAATTGCTCTCAAATGTTTACAAGTATGCTAATTGTTGAGTCTTAAATAGGTGTCTCAAATTTAAATAATTTTGAGATGGTAATGAAACCTGTGGAATTTTTGGAATTGTCATTGACAGTAAAGATTTTATTTCTTGGTAGCAACATTGGTTGGATTTGGAAAATTATTTGGACAAGTTTTTTCCTTTCATTTGAGTAATTTTTTTTTTGAGTAGGTACTTGAGAATGTGTAGTTTAATTATGTAAATTTTCAAGGGCTATGGTCAATGGGTGTAGCAAGTGAGATTTTTCATTTGGACGTAGGTTAGAGGTTGCTTTTACCTGAGGTTTTAAGGTTCTAGTTCGTGCCTCATTTTGAGTGTTTGTTTGCTTTAGTAAGAAACCGTAACTTAGGACGATCTACGAGTTGATGTATAACTTGTTTAGTTGAGGTTAGTAATTCTAGACTTTTTATGGGATCACAATAAACATATTGTTTTGGCTTCTACATTCCGTGTTTATGCATGTATACAATTGTGGTTAGCACAAAAACTAGGTAGATGTATATACATACGCACATACATACATGCATATATTTATGTACATATACTTAAAAACATGAATAATATCCTGAGTATTGTGTTTTAGAATTAGAAAATAAGTTAATGCCAGTATGAAAGGTCCATCATTAACTCCATAAGAAGACTAAAAGGTCCATTATGAATTTAACTATCCACCATGAATATAACCATACATTTATTCCCAATGCATCATTGCAGAATCATCTGAAGAAGAAGAAGAAACAGAAGAAACTAGTGAAGATGAAGAAACTAGTTTCATCCATGAGCATAACCACAAGCACTTTCAAAACATGCCTGAATTTCAGAAAATACCTACCCTTGATAAAATAAAGAAGATGCTTGAACCTTAGAAATTTTGGGAAAAAGACTCAGTGGTTTGTGAATTGAGATTACATGATATGAATGCTATATGTCATGTTAAAACGATTCCTCAATACAAAGAGGAAGATAAGAAAGAATTCAGGAAAGATATAGAAGATCTCCTAAAAAATAGATTAGCCACAATTGATCAATCCCAGGGTAAAAGATTGGTTAGCCCGTCTCAAACGATAGACGGTAAAGACTTATCAAGACCGTTCAAGGCTGTTGCTTTGCCAAAAAGAAAGATAATTTCATCAAGAGCTATAAATGTTTTTAATAATCAATTAAAGACTTTCGAGGAACCTGTGTTTAGAACTCACAGAAGGTGCCTATCATCAAAAGGCTATTCTGGATAACCTTTTGTATGCTTTTCAGGAAAGAAATAGTGGACTCATGTTCCCAGCTTTGATTGCTCTAGCTTAAGAACTTCATGAAAATACTAGGCCACCATTCGAAGAAATCTATGAAGATGTAAATACAGCAGAGTGCTGTCCAAAATGAGAAATTAAATTCAATATCTTGAAGATCATGAAAGTGCTAGAGTTCATGTTTTAGCACTAAAAGAATCAGAATGGTTTGATTTTCATAATCTTATTGGAAGGTCCCACCTCTTGTCTTCCTCAAACCCTCTTTATTGTCCCTATACCTTATGTTGGAAGATATGTAGTTAATGTTCAGAGTGAACACCCTCAAGAATACAAGCTCTAGCCAGTTGAAAATGGATTTCTCCATAATCTCTGAACAAAAAAAAATGATGATCTCAGAAGACTACTAGCCATTATAGTCATTACGGTCAATAATGTAAGGAGAAATATTGCATTCTTAGATTAAAGTTTAGATCTACTCCACCTGAGTGGATTCAGAAGAAGAAAAGGAGAAGTTGACTATATTTCTCCATACTACTATGTGAGAATTATTCAAGGAAAATATTGTAGCCTGCATGCGAAGGATATAATGGCCAACCAAATTCTAGCATTCCCTAGATGAAGGCTATGTCTCTGGAATACATTAAGAAAATCATCGAAAAAGATATTGAAAATACATTCCTAGTAGCAGGAGTGAAGATCATAATAACTGCTTATAATCATCCTGAGGTTGTTAGTAGTGACCTTTTCTATCTCTCAAGAAAAAGGAAATTGACTCTCCACTTTAGCCTGTTTTCAGTGGGTTGAAAAAATTAAAAATGACAATCACGACAAAATGTATATAGATACTGATGTAGAAGATCACAAAACTACAGTAAGGATGGAAAGCAACTCTTTTATTGTAGGCCACAATTCAGAAACATATGAAACATGTGAAGGAATAAGCACCAAAAACAACTTTACTTTTCATAAAGTGGCTTTTACTTTTAAAAAAGAAGAAAGTAAAAACACTTCACCAAGGGGAATCTGTTTTTTGTCAATCGAGCTCAATTATCTGGAGCTCTCACAAAAACAGAAAATAATGGAGTTGTCCTGAACATTTTTATGTTTTGAATTCTGGTTTGAGTTCCGCTCCCTATATAAGGAGCTTTTGAGTTAGTTTGTAAGGCATCAGAAAATTGAGCAAAATAAGTTTCTCTAAAAAAGTAAGAGAGCCATACTAGCAGTGTGTTTAATCTTTCTTGTAAGAGTTCGTGGGAAGCACTGTGCTTGTTATTCCAAGTAAGTACTTGTAATTAGTTATGAGTAACAAAACAGCATTAGCTGTTTACCCAAGAGTGAGGCTCTGGGTTTTCTATCTGTATTTATGTTTGAATAAATAAATTCTATGCTTTTAAAATCTGGACCTAGATTATACTAAGATAGCAGTGGTCTGCCCTATCAGTAGCCGTTTACACAAAAGGTCATTAGGTGAATTTGTGGCTTGTTGAAGGATAGTTCTTAAGATGCTCTTGTTTCTGCATGATAAAAAACAAGTTCTTAAGTAGTTGATACTGTTTTAATAGAATATTTAAAAAAAAAAAAAAACTTTAAAGCACCCCACCCTTACATATGTAAGTGAGAATCGTACTCATGACCTTTACAATATTGAAATTATAATTTACTAACAGGTCACAGGTTCACAGCTCACAGGCAGTTTTAATAGAATTTATATTCAAAAGGAGTAAGGAGTGTCGTTAGTTGTATAAGAAACTTGGTCGTGGACCTAATTACGTTTTGAAACTTTGTCTGGTTGCTATTTCTCATTGTCTAATATGAACATATGCATTACATGACCCGACAAATTCATTTCATTAATCTCAAATTCATTTCAAGATGACTTAAACCAAACTTGGAAAAATATGTACAGAAGTCGGATCGGCTTCAAATCTTCTGTCTTCATTCCCCTATTTCCTTCCCTGTCTTCCTATAAAATTTTGACACTTGGCATTTGTTGCCTACTCAGCTTAACCATCTCTTATTAGCCTACTAACCCTGTTAAACTTTAACGCAACTCTAACTCACTAAAACGACGACTCTTCTTCTTCTTTTCCTTCTTAGTTTGTCTTGTTCTTTATCTAGTTCTAGTAGTGATCATCATGTTATCAGTTCAATGAGATCAATTTCAAGGGAGGCAGAGAAAAATGTTAAGAAGGCTAGGACAAGTGGTCAATGTATGGAAAGAGGACTTAACCTCTTTGGCTAAGATGTTAGGCATTGATTTCTGAACATGAAAAGCAATGCGGTTATTATGGGAGGGGAAGAAAAAGAAAGAAAGGAATAATTAGATAATGATGAAGAAGCCTTTTGTTCTTTTCTGCAAAACTTATTTTCTAGGGAAAAAAGGGTATATTCTACTCCTCTTTATTACCATCTTCCCTGCCTTGATGAGATTACTTGAATCTCTCCTCGAACAATTCTCTCCTCGAGCAAATCTTTCTTCAATGATTTTGCCACAACTAGATCTTCCTCGACGAGATATTTCCTCTTATCTAAGAAATACGCTCCTCGACAAAATATTTCCTCCTCAACTAGTTTTCCTTGACAACAAATCGACAAAATATTCCCTCCATGACTAGATATTTGTTCCTTGATAAGAATATCCTCGATAAATTATTCTCTCCTTGACAAGATATTCCCTCCTCAATTAGATATGTTTTTCTTGACAAGATGTCTCTCCATGTTGTTTATAAGTTCACTTAAGAGGATAAGTTCTACGATGAGCATGCTTCTTAATCGGTAATGTGAATTTGTTAAGCGAATTCAATTGATACAACCATCTCTTTCAAACTTTTGTTTAGGAATGTTTACAAAAAATTTAGTAGTGACAAGATGGCAATTAGAGGAGAAAGTTCCATTTTGGTCAATATACATGTCAATGTTCTTAAAAACGGCCTAGGCGGCAAGGAACCGCTCAGATTTTGGGCTAGGCGTTTCCCTTAGGCGTTGGGCTACTAGGCGGGCTAGGCGGTACTAGGCCGTCGTAAACCCTAATTTATTTTATATTTTGATTATTTTTATATTTCTAATTAGTTTTTAGACTTTAAATATTGTTATTTATATTATTATATTTCATAAAAATAATTTAAAATTAAAAAAAGAAAACCGCCTAGTCCCCGCCTAGGCCCCTAGGCGCTTGTCCCTGGGTCACCGCCCAACTAGTGCCTAGTGTTTTTTAGAACCTTAATACATGTATAAGGAGCTCCACATAATCTATATCAATGCATTCGATACAAATATAGGCAAAAAGAACATGTAAGCCCCCAAATGTCAAAACAAACAAACAAATTAATTCAGCAAAAAAAAAAAAAGAGTCTAACAGAACGACAACCATTTGAATTTGATTAGATAATTTAACATCACTGAAGATGTATCAAAAAGCAAAAGAAAACAAATAGCAATTGAAAGGTTCATATTATGTCATTTTTGAACTGTCCAAACAATATAGAAAACTTCAACTTTCATCTCATTGATCATCATCTCTTTGATTTCATGATCATCCTAGCACTTGAGAGTTCATGTAAAGCAAATCTATTCAATAGAAATTGTGCATGCACTCACACAATGTAGTTATATGAAATCTCATGGAATCAATACAGTAAACACACTAACTATTTCAATATATGAGTACCTGAATGGTTCAAACTTATAGATGGAACCTTGTTGATAATTCGTCATAGAATCTTGCTGATAATTCATTACAGAACCTTGGGGATGATTTGTTATAACATTGAAACCTCCTAAATTCTGTGGGTATATTTAGAGTCCCACAAACAAACGCATAATAAAAGTAATAAGCATTAATCAAGCTTGCCAGAAACATATTAGTAAAAATAGAGACATTCAACTTCATGCTTTGTCACAAAAATATAGTGGTAAGTGTAGAAATAATTGTTAAGGTAGGTTCTTCTCCATGCTTTGTCAGAAAAAGATTCATTCAACTTTATACATACCTATCGTGGAAGGATATATTGCTTTGGCAACGAAATGATTAAACAATATGAAAATTCTACAATAATGTGTATAGCATGAATTATCAGCAAACACCTACAAACTAATGGGGGCCCTTATGGCTATTTAGTGTGACCAAAATCATAAAAATAGTATTTATTGGGATATACATGCTTATTTATTAGAATAATCTGTTGTATAACGAATGTCGTTATTGTTCTTTTTTTGAAGGAAATAGGTAAGCTCTTTCATTATAATTCAGCAAGCAGTACAAAAACGAAACAGCCCTTTGGGGTCGACAGAAAGAATCATTCCTTAGAACATCCGGAAATCCTATTCAAGAAGAATAAAATCCCAAAAAATCCCGAATACACCCACCTTTTGGTAGATTTACGCACCTTTATTCTACAAAAAACCAAAAAACCTCGAAGCTAGCTTACATAAAAAGGTTCCAACTAAGGCACTGATTTTTGAGACCCAAAACAGAATTAAATTGAAGCATTGGTAGAATGTGAGCCGTCACATTCCATCGATCTCTCAACAGTAGTAGACACTCCCTTGACAAAGTCAGCCCAGCCCTTAAAACTGAGGGCCCACCCCACCCAAATCCAGCAAGTAATACTCACATATAGACCTCATCAAAAAGCCCGCGGATCAAGTGGGCCGATGGAGGCCCGCTGGCCGGTGGGCTCAAAGCCCGACCCGGCCCTCCAAAAAGCCCGCTAAAGCCCGCTTAGGTGGGTAGCGGGTCGGGCATGGTTTAGGGGTTCAAAACCTGGCCCGACCAGCCAAAAGTCCGCTAGGCCTGGCCCGTAAAAGCCCGCAAAATATATATAAATAACACAGAAATTGTTGTGCAGAACACCTAACTTCACTGAATTACTGGGACATGCTCGGATGGAATTAAGAGTTGTACCCTATATGCATGGAAAGCCCCATGGGTCTAGTTTCTGAAAAATTTTACGGTTTGCAATTCCAAATTTTCTAGAAGGAGTTATGGCAATTTAAGTTAAGGCAGTTCAGCTTGAATGAGAATCTGCAACATCTTTTACAAGTTCATGTCTAGAACTGAACTTCGCTGAATTACTTGGAACTGATTGGATGGAATTAGGAGATGTACATTATATGTATGGAAAGCCCCATGTGTCTAGTTTCTGAGGAATTTTACGGTTTGCGATTCCGACTTTTCTAGAAGGAGTTATGACAATTTAAGTGAAAACAGTGTAGCTTGGACGATAATCTTTAGTGTGTCATATCATCATTATTGAAGATCCAGGACTTTTAGACATATTTATATATGTGTGTATGTGTTTATATATATATATATGTATATATAATATAACTTATATATATATATATATATGTGTGTGTGTGTGTGTGTGTGTGTGTGTGTGTCTTTTGTGTGAGTGTGAATTTGTTGTAATTTGGCTTATGGTGAAATTGAAAGTTCTCATACTTCTATATAGAATATATGCATATATATTATGCATGTCATAACTGCGGTTGACCGATTTGATCGTGTCACACCCCGAATTTTAGAATAACAATTCAAAATTCGAAACATGAAAATACTACAAACTCAAAATAATCATCCTGAAAATTTCTTTTCATAACACCCTCACCACACGCAATAAAATCAAACCGAATTTAGTCTCGGTTAATTATTACAACTCAAATCCAAATGTAATGTAAAGCTCTAAATGAGCATACACACCTCACAACTAAATAAATAACAAAACTGCTGTAACACCTAAGCAGCTCGGTCACCTCCCTGGTTATCCTGACCTGCAGGAATATCCGCTACACCATTGAATAGTGTACCAGGATTGTAACAACACAAAACCCGGTAAGCTTATGAAAGCTTGTATGAGTAAAAGAAAGAACTGTTACTTAATATAATCTCATTTATCCCCACACACAGCAACACCCACTAATTTTCACATATGCAAGTACTAACAATCTCAATCACACACCAATTCAATATATCACAACAAACCAATCTCACAACTTTCTTCACAACTCACAATCTCGATCACACACTAATTCAATATATCACAACAAACCAATCTCACAACTTTCTTCACAACTCACAATCTCGATCACACACCAATTCAATATATCAAGACAAACCAACTCACAACTTTCTTCACAACTCTCATCATCGTATTTATAAAAATACGGTATTTGACAGACTAGAGCTCTAACTGAATCGTAGCCCGTCACCTGGCCTAGGTTATGGCATCCGACATATTTATCATTATCGTATTTCATCAATATGTATACCTATATACATATTTAGAACGTCCGATAATTCCACATACTCAACCAATCGTATCTCATCATTCACCTAGGATTAGAGCGTCCGATTACCCCACACCGGTCATTACGTCGACCTTAAACCCATAAATGAGTACAACATATAATATCACATACTGAAATCAACCCAACCAAGATACACCATATTATTATGGAATTACACAATTGAAATACAATCAATTCATCAATTCTACTCAATCATATCATCACACAACAATCACTCATCAATATATATTTTTCACGTAAATATATATATACGTAATCATCCACTCAGGAATGACCACTAATACCATCTATAGTTCACACAAGAAAATCATAAAAATTCATTTGTATAGTTAAAATTCATTTTACTTACCTATGGACCGTGGTGATTCAAGTCCATGAAATTTTAAAACAAATATTTAATCCGCAAATATTTTTCACACAATTACCATAAATAAATAAATTTAAAACATTCGGTTCGTAATATGAACCACGTGAGTTTTACTCACCTCGAAATTCCCGCTGCGTCTTCAATATAATTATAATTATAATTAACGCCGAAATAGCCCACTCAAATAAAATCCATCAATCACCTAACCAAATATGATTCGAATTTAGCCAACAATTTCAACACATAAATTAACTACCATTTAACGGCCAGATTTTAATTTACATTAAAATCCGACGAGCGGTTTCTCACGAATCGCTCCCCTAATTACCGTTTTGCACATATACGAAGATCCAACGGTCGGATCTTCGCCCATGACCACACAAAGCCTCTGGGACAGTCATATGATCATCATAACAAATTTACAAGTTCATCTGACGGTCATAATTTCACAGATCAAAAATCTAACGATCGAAATCGATCGAAATCACAAAATTCATAACTAATTCATACGATATCCGAAAAATGCGTATAATACGCCAAAATGATCGTATCGAAACATAGAATCATAAAATGGACAGAAACCAAATTTTAGACCTCCGGAGGTGGCCGGAAAAGGCCGCCGGAGTTAGGGACAGAGCCGTCACCGACCACCGCCAATGGTGTCAGGGCCGAGCTTGTCCCCTTCGTTTCATCATTCTGAGCAACTTTCATAACTAGCACAAGACCTAAAAATGACGGGAAGGGATCAAAATTACCTATTTACAGTCGGCGACCGGAAAAATTCCAGAAACCGGCGAGCTTGAAAACCGACGTGAAAACTGCAACCTCAGGCCCCGATCCCTTCTGGAAACTTGTTCAGAACTTTCTTGCGAACTCAACAAGCTAAGAATCACAAGAAACGATCGTGTATAGCTCGAGATATCTTGATCGAAAATTTCGGTGTTTCGATCCGTTCGGGTCGAGCTCCGACTAACGTGAAAACGTTCAACCCAGTTCCGGTCCTTCTTGGTGCTTGTAGAGGAAGTTGAGGCGAGCTCAATGAGCCAGGAATCAAGTGAAATGGTGGAGTGTAGCTCGAGATATCAAGCTCGAACCGAAAATGATGGTTTTCGGTTCGGGCCGTGCCGCCGCCGCTACAGGCCGCGCCGCCTTGTAAAACTGCCTCTGGGAGCTAGAGCAGCTCGAGACGAACGCCTGGGACTTGATTTGAGGTCGAGAGGTGGTCTGTGGAGGGAGAACAATTAAGGAGAACTTTGCTCTCCTTTTCGGTCGAGGGAGAGAACGATGCGAGAGTTTGAGAGAGAGGGTGAACAGTGAGGTTTCCAGAAAAAGAAAGAGAAGGAGGCCGGTGGAAATTAGGGTTTCCCAAAAAAATTTTCTATATATACAAGTTTGGGAAAACTTCGTAATTCGATAACTAATTCAGAAAAAATCCGATCTTCGTGTTCCGCACGTGTACGGACTCGTATCGACAAGCTCTACAACTTTCATGAAGGAAGTTTCTCCAAATTTCGTACGTAGAAAAAGTCGATTTCTCAAACCGAGTATTTCGAGCTTTTCGTTAAAAATAATTGTTCCGAAACTTCGATTAATGTAAAAGTGAATTATTATCGACCAATAATCGTTAAATCGTATAACAATCACTCAACACAAATACTCGAATTTAAAATGAAAATTTCAGGTATTACATATCGGATTCGAAAATATAATGAAATTAGCTAAATTTTTTTACTACACTCATAATTTATTATAATAATCTCATCCAATGGTCGGTTTTTTCATTTTATTTGAATTGATAGAGGCTGCCATTTGGAGTGTATGATATATAAATATAGGTTTATAAGAGTAATTAAGTTTGACCTAGTTGATCGAATTCGAAACGAGAACCAAATTGGGTGAAATTTTTACAACCACCTTAAAACATTACAATCACTCCATCGACCGATTGGTTTCTCTAAATTCATTTTCCACTTCATGTTTGCTTTATAATGAACCTCAACAATTTAAATGTAATGTATAAGTTATACAACTTTAGGAGGCAAATCGGTATAGACCAACGTATTTGTAATTAAAATTGAAATTTTTATCTTATGTCCACCCACATTCATCGATGAAATATTTACAAACGTGATGTAAAAAAATAAGCACGTTTCGTGGTTGTCATGCCATCAGTCAACCAAGAAAACATACAACTGACTACAGTTGACCAATCCGATCGGGTTCGAAACTTTGGTGAAATTGACTAAATTTTTAACCACACGCATAATCTATTGTAATAATCACATCCAACAGTTGGTTATTCCATTTTATTTGAATTGATAGAGGTTGCTCTTTAGAGTGCATGATATATAAATACAGGTTTATAAAAGTAACTAAGTTTGACCTAGTTGATCGAATTCGAAACGAGAACCAAATTAGGTGGAATTTTTACAACCCCCATAAAACATTACAATCTCTCCATCGACCGGTTGGTTTCGTCAAATTCATTTTCCACTTCATGTTTGCTTTAGAATGAACCTCAACAATTTAAATGCAATGTATAAGTTATACAACTTTAGGAGACAAATTAGTATAGACCAATTTGTAATTAAAATTGAAATTTTTATCTTATGTCCACCCACATCCATCGATGAAATATTTACAAACGTGATGTAAAAAAATAAGCACGTTTCACAGTTGTCACACCATTGGTCAACCAGGAAAACATACAAGTGACTATAGTTGACCACTCCGATCGGGTTCGAAACTTTGGTGAAATTGACTAAATTTTTAACCACACGCATAATCTATTGTAATAATCACATCCAACGGTTGGTTATTCCATTTTACTTGAATTGATAGAGGTTGCTCTTTAGAGTGTATGATATATAAATATAGGTTTATAAGAGTAACTAAGTTTGACCTAGTTGATCGAATTCGAAACGAGAACCAAATTGGGTGAAATTTTTACAACCACCATAAAACATTACAATCTCTCAATCGACCGGTTGGTTTCTCCAAATTCATTTTGTACTTCATGTTTACTTTATAATGAACCTCAACAATTTAAATGCAATGTATAAGTTATACAACTTTAGGAGGCAAATTGGTATAGACCAACGTATTTGTAATTAAATTTGAAATTTTTATCTTATGTCCAGCACATCCATCGATGAAATATTTACAAATATGATGTAAAAAAATAAGCACATTTCGCGGTTGTCACACCATCGGTCAACCAAGAAAACATACAAATGTTTACAGTTGACCAATCCGATCGGGTTTGAAACTTTGCTAAAATTGACTAAATTTTTAACCACACGCATAATTTATTGTAATAATCACATCTAACGGTTGGTTTTTCCATTTTATTTGAATTGATAGAGGTTACTCTTTAGAGTGTATGATATATAATATAGGTTAATAAGAGTAACTAAGTTTGACCTAATTGATCGAATTCAAAACGAGAACCAAATTTGGTGAAATTTTTACAGCCACCATAAAACATTACAATCTCTCCATCGGCAGGTTGATTTCTCCAAATTCATTTTCCACTTCATGTTTGCTTTAGAATAAACCTTAACAATTTAAATGCAATGTATAAGTTATACAACTTGAGGAGGCAAATTGGTATAGACCAACGTATTTGTAATGAAATTTGAAATTTTTATCTTATATCTACGCACATCCATCGATGAAATATTTAAAAATGTGATGTAAAAAAATTAGCACTTTTTGCGGTTGTCACGCGTTCGGTCAACCAAGAAAACATACAAGTGACTATGATTGACCAATCGATAGGGTACGAAACTATGGTGAAATTGACTAAATTTTAACCACATGCATAATTTATTGTAATAATCACATCCAACGGTTGATTTTCTCATTTTCTTTGAATTGATAGAGGTTACTCTTTGGAGTGTATGATATATAAATATAGAGTTATAAAAAAAATTAGTGTATTTAAATATTTATTATAAATGAACCCGCAAGGCCCGGCCTAAAAAAGCCCGCAAGGTCATACCCGGCCCTGCCACAAAAAGCCCACAAGGCCCGCTTTATATAGATTGGCTTGGATCATTTAATTTACAATAAAGCTCGACATGACCCACTATTATTTAAAAATATATCGAGACCCGGCCCGACCCGGCCTGTTGATGAGGTCTAAGTCACATACCAGAATGAAGCCCAGAGGGCCCAAGCAGAGGTTGCCAAGGACACCCCAGAGACTCCACCCCCCTGTTCCAGCCCACCATCGTCTCCAATCTGCAAGCCGCCGCCGCCACCGATGTCGTAGATCCCGCCGCTGTACCAGCCACCGTTGAGTAGAACCAAGCTGTCATCCCCGCCAACGAAGGGTCCGGGCCCGAGGAAAGCAGGGCCGTCCTTACCTCTGGTAGTCGATACAATGTGACAGCTGCCCTTGCCTCCACACTTGCAGCCATTATACCCAAAAACATCGCCATCAAAAGCAGCAGTCAGCGAGTCCGAGCAAAGCAGCACACCATCCACGATGGTGGCGCGCCAAATATCAACACCTGTAGTAGGTGCACCATCTCCCCTTGGACCCGATCGGAATCGACCCTTCCGATCCGATCTTAACCAACCCAAGACCGGATCACCACTCATCCGCCACCTAGAAGCCATGCCCGCAAACGAGGCCGCATCTTGCACTTCACCGTCAAGCTTGGACACAGATCCAACAGCGCCCCCAACCCCTGACCAAAATTTGTCATAACCGCTATTGACGAGCAACGGCGAGAATTTGAGAAACTCCCGCCCTGAGGAAGAGGATTCTTAAACCCTAGCAGAGCGCTAGGTCGAATTAGTATTATTCTGTTTATTTAGGTCGTTATTGTTCTTGATGTCACTTTATTGATTCTTTTTGGCTTAGCTGTAAAAATGGAGAAGCCCAGCTACGTACTGTTGGTGTTGTTATTTTGGAATGGTTTATACAAATTACAATAACAGTAGGTGTTGCTTTTTCATTACAAATTAAGCTAGCTGCTTGCCTATTCACTACCTATAATTATGTATTATATACATAATGAAGCTGGTAGCTGATTATCTGTTTATTTTCATACACATTTCGGAAAGAGAAAGAGAGAAGAAAGTGTCTTGTTGAGAATGAAGGACAAATACTCGATCATGCTGGAAGAAGTGAAAAGGTAAGTTGGAGGCAGTTAACAACTATTAGACAACGGTATCTACTCCACTCCTAGCTTGTAGTTGTTCAATCACTTGCATTCAAGCTATGTACCTGCCTACAAGCATGTATTCCCTAATTCATAAACCCAAAATAATAGATAAGAGTACTGGGTCAGGTCGAGGTCTCATTTTCATTCCCCTTCCGCTTCTTGAAAGACAAGCTTTGGTTAACTATATATATTTCCATGCATGAACTTTGCATTATTTCTAGCTCAACGAGGGAACTGTGCTTTCTTCTTTTCTGAGGATCAACAAATCATATAACACATTTGGTTTTCCAATTTCTCTCTCTTTTACACTTTAAATTTGCTTGAAAAATGAGCTATAGTATGATTAGTATCAATGCATTTATAAACCCAGAAAGTGTTCTATTCAATGGTTATATTATATCCAAGCAACCTAGAAAGAGATAAATTAAATTGGTCTAGCTACTTTGGAACTTGAGACAAATGAGACCCAAATATGAAAGAAACTTAAACACCAGAGTTTATGTATACAATCACTACTGCAATTTAAGTCACAAGGATGTCTCACACTGATCCAGAGAGATGAAATAGCAAACACATTATAACAACTTATAAAACCTTAACCCACACACTAGTAACTGAGATACACGGTAAACTGAAGAACAGTGTCAATTCCATCAGTATTTTGCTCATTAACTCCATTAATGGTCTTAACCAAAGCATATCCTCTTGCATTCAAGTACTTCCCGGTCCCTCCCATAACTGCAAGGTGAGACTCTGAAGCAGCTACTCTGTGAACCCCAAAGAATGTGAGGCTATCAGCATACCCACCACTCTCAAACATTGCAGTGAAAGCAATGGTCTGGCTACTCCCATCTTCGGAACTAGCGACGTAAAATCCTTGTGCCTTGCCCAACAAGCCAGAGCCAAGCTCATGCCCTTCAGTGAGCTCATCGTCAAAGACCGTGAGGGTGCCGAACATGAGCTTCTGAAGGGACTGTCCTGGCGGAAGCTGGGCCCCATTGACAACGGGGAACCCATTGTTCCCACCAATAAAGTTGTTGTTGTTTTGTCTGAGGTTGTTGTTGATGTTTCCTCCGAGGCCAGTGAAGAAGGGGACATTGTTATTGTTGATGATACCATTGTTGTTGTTGTTTTGGGGAATGCCATTATTCCCGCCTTGGACAACTGCCCCATTGGGTTTGGCAAAGGGGACTTGGCCATTGACAGCTGGGTTGGTCACAATCCCAGTTACAGCTCTTGCTGAGGGATTGGTGCCACCAATTATATCATGCAGAAAGAATGAAAGCGGATGGTAGGACTCTCCATTGGCCACTGTGGCGCCTGGGCCTGCTGATGTGGCACCGACCACAGGAGGAGGGCCCGCTGACGTGGCACCGACCACGGGAGGAGGTACGGTGGAAACAGGTATTTGGGTTTGAGACGTATCGGTTTCCTCATCAACGACTTTGGCTGAGGTGGTGTGTGTTATTGCAAGAGCTAGAAGGAATAGGCATGTTATGGCCTTGAGGGGCAGCGGAGTTGAGTTTTGCGTTGCCATGAGGGCTTTGGGAGGCAAGAGGGAAGCTATAGGAATAGTAAATATCTTTGAGAAGGTTTGATGGAAATCAAGATGGTCTGGTTTGCTTTAAATACTATGGATTCAAGAAGCTCTTAAGTTGAAGTGGAGTTGATGAAAATGGAGTAGGTGGACTGCTTGCATCTCTGGTATATTGGTGTATTGGTTGGAACTTTTAAGTACCAGATGTGGGTGTCTTCTAAATGTAAACCTAATGATTTAATGAACTAAAACTTTATGTATATTGACCAAATGGGACTTTCTCCATCTTGTCATTACTAAATTTTTTGTAAACATTACAGAATAAAAGTTTAAGAGATACGGCTGTATCAACATTGAATTCTCCTAACAAATTCACATGACAGATTAAGAAGCCTGCTCATCATAGAACTTATCCTCTCAAGTGAACTTATAAACAACAAGGAGAGACATCTTGTCAAGGAAAACATATATGAGGAGGGAATATTTTTTTAAGGAGCATATTTCTTATCAAGAAAGAAATATCTAGTCAAGGAGGGAATATTTTGTCGATTTATTGTCAAGGAAGACTAGTTGAGGAGGAAATATTTTGTCGAGGAGCATATTTCTTAGATAAGAGGAAATATCTTGCCGAGAAAGATCAAATTATGGCGAAACCATTCAAGAAAGATTTGCTCGAGGAGAGATTCAAGTAATATCATCAAGGCTGGGAAAATGGTGATGAAGAGGAATAGAACATACCTTTTTTACCCTAGAAAATAAGTTCTGCAGAAAAGAACAAAAGGCTTCTTCATCATCATCTAATTATTCCTCCTCTTTTCCTTCCGCTCCTATAATAACCACATCGCTTTTCATGTTCAGAACCAATGCCTAATATCTTAGCCAAAAAGGTTGAGTCCTCTTCCCATACATCGACCATTGGTCCTAGCCTTTTCTCTGCCTCCCTTGAATTTGATCTCATCGAACTGATAACATGATGATCACTACTAGAACCAGATAAAGCACAAGATAGATAGAGGTGGCAAACGGGCTGCTAAGCACGAGCACTGCACTGGCCCGACACGGCCTGAGCATGTTAGAATAGCGGGTCGGGTTGGGCCTAGGTATATTAGCCCATTGGCCCGGCTCGGCTCGAGCTCATAATGGACCCGACACGGTCTAAGCACGACATATTGTGGACGGGCCCGTTTCAAACATAAAACTTCATTTTGTTTTTAAAAATATTAAAAAACCACAATGATGAGATTTGAATATTAGATCTCTTTATTTAAAATCTTATGACAATTCTACCAATGCTATTTCTTTTATGTTGTCAAAATAGTGAAATAAAACATTAAATATATGTTTATTAATAAAGACTAATCTCATAATAATACAACTATAGAATGAAGGAAAGAATAATATGATACTAAATCTTCATTATATTAATACAGATTAATTATTATATACTAAAAGCAATATATTTTGAGTTATTTCTTTCTTTCTTTCTTTCTTTCTTGTAGTGAAATATAAAAAATTATTAGAAAACTAAGATTGAGAAAAACATTGTAGAACTTAATTTATTTGAATTTTGTAAATAGTTGAATAAAATTATTTTTTATTTATTCAAATTAAGATTTTAAAATCGTGCTTTATAGTGGGTAAGCAAGAGCACGGCCCGTTTATTGTCCCGGCACGAGCACGGCCTAACACAATATGGGCTCGGGCCATGGGCCGAATCAGGCTTAATGTTTAAGTAAATGGACCGGCACGAGCCCGACACGATAATAAATGGGCCGACCCAAGCACGGCACGAAGCACGACTAGACCCGCTTAAAATGGGCCGGGTCGGGCCTGACCGGCCTGTTTGCCACCTCTTAAGACAGACGAAGAAGAAAAAGAAGAGAAGAGTTGTTGTTTTAGTGTTCCCAAATTTTTTGTAAATATAAATTTATCGTTTTAATTTAGAGATGTTGGGTTTTGGTTGAATTAGGGTGAGTTAGAGTTTAACGGGGTTAATAGGCTGATGAGAGATAGTTAAGCTGAGTAGGCAGCAAATGCCTACTGTCGAAATTTTATAAGAAGACAGAGAAATGGGGACATAAGATTTCAACATTATTAATATTTTAAACAAAATGAAATACCACTAATAATTACGTAGGCATTCGCGACTGAACTAAAACAGAATTACTGTGCACTGTTTGGGAGCACTCCAGAATAAGAATTTCTACTAATTGCTGAAGAAACTTTTCGAAGAAGATGCGTGTCTTTAGAGCAATTTAGCTGTGCTTCTTGAATATTACAGAGGGCCAGTTTGAAGTGCATGGTCCAAATCAGCAATGAGATCATTCACATCCTCAATCCCCACAGAAATACGAACAAGATCTTCAGATAGACCTCTGGCCTCACGCACGGCAGATGGTATGCTTGCATGTGACATGAAGCAGGGGAGGCTTATAAGGGACTTCACACTCCCTGTAAATATAACAAACTTCAGATCAGCTTGATAAGACCTTTTTTACATTGTATAAGTTGAGACTGGCGATAACCGACCATAGTATAAATAATAATAACGATAAAAATAATAAAACTAAAAATTATAATTATTCTTATAATATAATCTGAACTATATTTACGAGAAGCAGGGTAGTCAACCAAAAGGAAACATAAAATAAATGTCAACGACCCTAGGAATGTTAAAATAATTATGAAAGCAACTTAATCATAAGGAGTATTACGCAAACAACAAAATAAATCTAGTCGGAAAAAAAAACAACAAAATAAATATAAAAATAAGCTCAAGCTCTTGTATTTACAACAACAGCTTTTACCATATGCATATCATTTTAAGTCACAGAAATACATAGAACTATATATGTAAGGAAAAAAAAAACCACAGTAACGTAACAAACACAAAGGTCTTACAATGTACCATCTGATACATAAACCGATGAACACATACAATATGAAGAGTGCAATCTTCTTTTTACATCAGTATTTGAATGACACCTACCTGTATCTGTACAAGTATTTATTTATAAAACACAAACTAACCATCTACAATCGTGACCATCTACAACTCAAATTTCTCAGTGGATGACTGCATGATTTGTCAAAGAAGAAAAAATCAAGCTGAAAGTTGAGTGAGAACTATTACCAAAACTGACGGTTATACTGAAGTATTTGGTAGTCTCGACAACATGCTTTGACAATGCCAGTGAACCTGTCAGAAAGCTCAATACAGATCCTGCACCCTTTGCCTGAAAGAGGTGTGTGTAAGTTATCTGGAAGAATACATTCTTTATTACATCTAAAGCTACATTCCATCAACTTCAATACCTGAGAATAATGCAAGGCACGGCCAGGATGACCAGGAATCCCTGCATAGTTAACTTTCTTAACTCGTGGATGGGAAGCCAGAAACTCCGCAATCTTTTGAGCATTGTCCTGCAGCCAAATGTTGATAATTAGAAAAAAATACTACTGTCAAATATGCAAATTTAACGAAAGAAAAAAGAGGCACATATCAGCAACAAAATGTAGACAACATACCCTATAAGTTAGCACTATAACAAAGTTCTAGTAATTTTGTATTATAAAAACAATTACAAATATTAGAAGCATCAATAATAATCATTTAAACAGATCTGAAATGGCACATTTACAACGGCAAGTGTCGTAGAAGTAGCAAAATGAGAACTAGCAAAATAAGAACCCTTAAATTTGCATATACGCAAGAACATTGATATCTCACAACAGGATAATGGACAGAACACAATATTTGCCTAATAAGGTATTGACCTCAGCAGACCCCCAAGCATTGGAATTATCATATGTTAGACAGTAAAAATTAAAATAAAAAATATAAAAAATTTAAGAGAGATTTTAGTAGACTTGAAAACCTACCTGTTGCTTCTCAACACGTAAGGCCATTGTTTTAACTCCTCGTAAACAGATCCAACAGTCAAATGGAGCTAACCCAGAGCCTTCTGCATTTTGTAAGAAATAAAGCTGTTCTGCCAAGCTGATAAAAATGGAAACAAATAGGAAGTTTGGTATGGAAACAAGAATAAAATCCAAACTAAAAATAAAAAAGATGAAGAACCTTTCTCCTTTAACAGCTAGAACACCGGCCATGACATCACTGTGTCCAGCAATAAATTTTGTCGCCGAATGCATAACAATGTCTGACATAATGATCGACTAAAATTAGTAACTATGAAATAGTATATTTTGCAAAAGCTTGGAACTCTATAGCTTAGAGTTGATACCTGCTCCTAGATCTAGTGGCTGTGACAATACAGGGGACATTATACTGTTATCCACCAGCACAATAGCACCATGTGCATGAGCCATCGCTGCTATTTTCTATTTAGGCACACATGAAGGAAATTTCCTTAGAAAATGGCACCTGTTGCATTCATCATAACTTTACAAGAAAATACACAAGTTGTAAAAGATATTATGGAAAGGACAAGAAAAATTTAATGATATTAAGTCAATGACAAAGACTGCTAACTAAAAGAAGTGAGCAACAGTGTGTGTAATCAATTTGCTCGGCTTGAGTGCAAAACTATGAACAAAACGACTTTGCCACTAGTAAGGGTGTGGGACTAGCATCAATGTGGCTCTGGGGTTCGAGCCCCTCACAGTACCTACCTAGCTATTTGCTAGAGTTTTCTGTCTCTTAAAGATAGTAGGTTTGGCCCTTCAAAAAAGAAAAAAAGAAAAAAAGATAGTAGGTTTGATCCCACTTTAAATGCCGGGATCATGTAGTGGGATTAAGGGATTTCGGGTATAAAAACAAAGTTTAAAACAAAAAGGAATTAGGACTTTGCACTAGCAGCGTTCGGTGGTCAGAGACCAATGGGCTCCTTATTACTTATTATCTGCCCCAAAACATGATTTCCCATTTAGTCCTTCGAGCATTAAAACCACAAATTCCTTCACTTAATCCGTTTCTTCTCCAGACTGATGAAGAACGCAAGTCCAAGGCCTTGTAAAAAGGATTCCAAGGCCGAAGAACTGATTTTATATCCTGCAAACAAGGATGGGTCTTGCTGGGAACTTTCGTGGTTTGGGAAAGTAATAAAGGCTGTTATTATTAGGATTTACTACTAGATTTCTTTAGGATTCATTCTTAATGCCTATATTATTTGGATTTTATTGGGTAATTTATCCTAACTGTTCTAAAATTAGGTTTGTAATATTTTGTGATTCAGACTTGAGTTGGTAAATTGAAAGCTTTTAATTCTCTCCAGGTTTGTGTGATGCAACCTAACGCTACTGGGTAGTCTGTAATCCAAGGTCCTATTTGTAGTGATGTACTTGATATTGCCATGATTCCAACTTTCCTACAATATGACAGCAAATCTTTTGCAACTTCTAGATTTCTAGCTTACAAATCTGCTAACCCTTTAGCCATCACATACCCAGCTTACTGATATCAAAATATCTCAACTCTCTTCTATAAAAAATAAAAAAATAAAAAAATAAAAAAATAAAAAAAATAAAAAAATAAAAAAAATAAACTTTTTAAAAATGAATTTGCATCTCCACTTTGCTCGTAAAGCTATACTGTTTACGATGCCAATTGTTCTCATTTCAAAATTGTATGATAAGATTTCCAGTGAATTCTTAGAAACTGAATGAGTCAAGTAATACCAAAGATAACCAAATTGATAAGGTATGAAATTAGCAAAAGAAGCATTATATGAAGAGTGGACATTCTGAGACAATCACCTGTGGTTTCTAGGGGAAAGAAATCGAATAAGATATCGACAAAAATGAAACAACAGTGGTTATAGAATCACATACTTTTTTATATAGATCATATTTTCATTAGTTTAACAATGAAGGTTTAGATACAAGGGACAGTCAACTGAACTCTCAAGCAAGATGTACCTCATATCAAAGATATTAAAGTGTGATACCTAAGCTAGAAAAAAAAAAAAAAAAAAAATTAAGCAATGCCTTATTATCACAAAAGTGATCTACCTCCTCACCCGTTGCTCAGTTAAAGATATTAAAATGTGACTCCAAAGCTAGAGAAAATAACCAGTGCCAAAAGTCGAACCTTGTCTCAAAAGAAATCTACCACCTCACCCCCAGCTCGGACAAACAAAGATATCAAAGTGTGACTCCTAAGCTAGAAAAAATCAGAGAAGTAAAAGATTGAAAGTGCGATCCATACTTGTCCTAATAATAGCAGACAACAAAAATTCATTTTCACTGAGGGAACCGCTAAAATCAATTACGGTCAACTGCTCTCAATAACACATTTCGCTATTTTATTATGCCAAGAGACTAATGCTGACACATATCAACTCCTAAACCACTGTATAGAATAATTTGGGCATGTATGTTCAATATCAATACGAGATCTCTCTGCAAGATTGGTAAAGAAGCTCGGACGGTATTTGTTGGACAAAAAAAAAAAATACATATTCATTCATTAACAGCATACAACATATATATTGGCAGGAAAAAGAGGATAAGGATTTTTCTATGAGTTGAAGGTTAATCCCAGCTAAAGAAGTATAATACTAGTGCAAAAATATCTTACGCGAATATCGGAAACTATTTGTCGAGGATTGGTGGGACTCTCCAGCCAAACAAGCTTCGTCCAGGGGCCAATAGCAGATGCAACCTCATCTAAATCACTTGTGTTGACTCGTCTGAGTGTATAAGCATTATAATTTCAGATTTCATTTACACTGAATTAAGCAAAGAACAGGATAAAAGAAATACTAACTTCACCACAACTCCAGTTTTTGGAATAACTTGGGACAACAATCGGTCAGAACCCCCATACAGATCATCTCCAGCAACAATCTCCTCTCCTACAGTGACATGATTACAAATTGATAATATAATAAGGATCTGAAAGAAGATAATAAATTCATTTGAGTAGTCTAAGACAAACCTAACCTCAGAGAAAGGACTTTACAGGAAGCCTTAGTCCCACTCATATGGAAGTCTAGATTTGCTAATATTGCTAAAAGCCTTATCATTATGAATGTACACAGTTACACACCAGGTTACAAGATCGATCAGGAGTTCAGGACTAGTAATCTGGGCTACATCACTAAAACCAATCTCTTTGACCTGAATTTCTGGAGCTGACCTCTAATGAGTCCAGACCTAAACCTAAATCAGCCTGTAGAAGGGAATAAAGGACGGCCCCATCTGATTACATCAGTAAATGTACATAACAACTCACACACGCACACAATTGTTTTCTATGGTCTTGTAAAAAAATAATTATTTTCATAGTGGTCAACTAGATGTTTTTAAATTCATAATGAGTTCAAGCTGGTGTAAACTTTTTGTTAAAAATACCACACATTCACCCTGCTTGAATTGATCCAAACTTGACACCTATTGGACTCCAGACCGTTACATATATTAGCCTATATCAAATCGAATTGCATATTGAACAAGTTAGCCCTTTACATTTAAAGCTATGCTGGGCAAGGCTGGATTTGGTCCATCCCACTGATAACATATGATAATGCAATGATGAGTATAATCAATCCAAGATTCCGTCCTATGCTGCAGATATGGGATATGCTACAATACAAGAACTACAAGATGTCCCCGGAAGCTAACATAGGATATGACAATACGAGATTACACAAACACACACATATCTGCATGTGAGTGTGTGAATTATTTCGTGTTTTTATCACGTATCCTTCACGTCGCCAAAGCTCAAATTTACTAAAAGTCATCTGAATACTGATTTAATAGTATCCAACACATGTTGAGGTATATTGGGGGCATATCGAGGACACAGCAATATCAATTCTTTGCTTTATAACTCTATTATACTTATAGATGCCACCTTTACTGACACTTGAGTCTAGTAACTAGAGAAGATCATTAGATATAAATTACACCCTTAGTTGAAAAGTACCTGTTCCTACAAGATGAGCAACAGCAGCCAAAGCAGCCATTCCACTAGTGAAACAAAGTGCTCGATCTGCCTTATCAAGCTTTGCCAAAATGCTGAGTGTACAAAAAAAATAAAAAGCTCAATATGGAGTGTACAAACAAAAAGGAACTCAATAGTTGGAAGGATTGTCAAATCTATTTGAACAGAAGTCAGCATATAACTAAGTAAGACCTTTCTAAGGCATCTCTTGTAGGATTTCCACTTCTAGTATAATCGTAAGGACCATTTTCTGTAGCAGAAGGCTGCAAAACATAGTATTTAAGATGATATGAAACTCGGTTTGAGAATATGCACTAGGTAACTCGAAGATTTTCCATGCAATAAAGAAACCTTAGAAAAGAAGCATATAGTTGACCGATAAGAAGCGCACTCATCTTACAAATGCAAAGACCGATATGTGTATAAATAAAAGAAAAGGTATACAAAGATTCAGCCATCTTGAATCTCGCCCTTTCTATTTAAATTGTCTGGAGAAGGCCTCAGTGTGCCAGTAAAGCATTCAGAGAATAAAGCAACAGCCATAGTCCCCCGCAACACTCCCATGCCATATAAACACTCTTTGATACCTTGACTGAACCACTAGCTTCTTCCCGGTATAAACACTAGTACGATAGTATACCACATCCTTATGCAGAATAGGACTTGCACAGTATCTTACTCTTCCTTTCTATCACTCACAACAACGACAAAAAGAGTAATAATGACTTGACAAAAGTTAGCACCAGCTCCCTTATCCGCTACAAACGATACCTGCTTAAAAGTAGCTGTTTGGTAGAGTGGCGTATTCATTGCATCGTAAGGATCAAACTTGTTGTCGAAATTCATCAGCATTGTCGACATGCTAGGCTCTTTTAGCTCCATCTCTGTGATGAATTCAAAACAGCTCAGAATCATGAACCAATGTAGAGGATAACAACAACAAAAAGAACAAGGCACAAACCATTCAAGCAGTCAGCCACGCCATCAACCATAGCTGAAGTGCTCACATCCATCTCTCTGTCTATCGAACAGTTCACTTCGAATGTCTTTTTGAGCCCCAAACGCACCTTGGGACTCCCTAAACTCGCCACTAACTTGCCAGGAGTTAGACCCTGAAAACAAACCAATCTTAAGCATCCAGTCCATTGGGATCTCTTACTGATGAAACCCTACAGTTTCAGAATTACAGGACCATTTTCTGAGCACCTTTTTTATGGTAGGTACCCGAAATACTCAGAGATGAGCATCAAAATCAAAGAATGAAAAAGAAAAGTCTTACGACGTCGTTGAGATCAATGGCGAGAGAGCTAGGCCGAAAAGAGAGAGAAGAAGAAGCAGCCGCCGCCATGGCTATGCTTGTTGAAGTGAAAGATCGGGGTGGGAGTGGGAGCAGTATCCGCCATTACCGAGTACAAGGTTGTATATATACTCGAAACCCGGGTGGGTGCAGGCTGCTGATTCTGTTACACAATACCTCCTACTTTTGCTCTTTCGGTGACTCTTTCCCTCCACACGTGTGCCCACTCAAAACAGCTTCCGTTTGTCCTTTTTATTTTTTTATTTTTTATTTTATTTTTATATAAAAACAATTACCTATCTTTTATCAACGCAAGTGCGATTAATATTTTTATTAAATAAACAACTCATATGTAACAACTGATTTGTTGTGAGTCGAACTCATGTTACTTGACCAAATGATATTGGGTAGTGTGATTAATTGGACAAAATTCAGTTTAGTCCCTCAAAATTTACGAGTTTAGTCCTTTTTTTTTTTTTAATCACGTTGGTCCCTAAGCTTCCAAATCTCATCAGCCGCATCCAATTTTTGAATTTCCCTCAAAATGTGACGTCATTGGCTGAGTTGGAGCTAACATGGGGCCCTACATTTGCAGACTTTAAACCCCAAGGAGGGCATATTGGAGATTTCAACATGTTTGGCTCCAAAAGTTAAACAAATGCTAATCTAAGCCTAATCTAATCCTTAATTAGGATGAAAACATGATTAGCACTACAAGCACATGGTATTTGCTTCAAATCAGGAAAGAAACCAAGAAAATTGACCTCCTTTTTGTACTGGAAAAATGACAGAAGATGACTTTAAGCAAGCCAATACCATGGACATAAACCAACACTAGATATGGACATAAACCAACAAAAACCTTCAACCACCAACATTCACAGAAGTACTAGCATATAATTAGCAGTGAAAATAGATGCATAATTGTGTGTTTACATCCAAACTAATAAAAAACAACAGTTTGTATAGAGTTGCCAATGATTCTGGTTCTAATCATCTAAGCAAAAGCTTAGAACCAGCAACCATGTGAAACAGCACATGGTTGCACAAAAAATTGCAACTTTGCATCTATAAGTCCTAACCTTGGTTGCTAATCCCCATACTCCAGCTTGCTCTATTTTGTCCCAGTCTTTGAATTTTCTCTAATCCTTACAGATGACCTTGATGAAGCTTGTGAAGGTTGTGCAGATGCAGCTTTATGCTTACTCGAAGCAGCAGCTTTTGGTGGTCTACCTTTGTTTGGAGCAGGTCTAGAAGCTGCCATTGCTGCATCCTTCTTTTGATCCTTCTTTCTCTACAATAATGACATGAAATAGCCAATTAGAAGCAAACCTAGAAGTAATGAGTGAGACAGAAAGTTGCATCAATTTACCTTTGCTTCCACAGCTCTCAGCTTTGCCTTTTCTCTTAGCTCATTCTTTGTCTTCTGGGCCCTTTTGGTACCCTCTGCCTACACCAAGAATACCCTATATCAATAACCAATATCATAACCAACTCATGCAAATAACATTAGGTAGTTTAGTAAATGTACCTGAGCAGGAGTAGATGCGGCTTCTTCATTGTTTGGCTTTAATCTTCTTGGTACCCTTAGCTGCTACTGTCTTAGGAGGCAGGTGCCTGTGGCAAGTCTTGAGTTGTGACCTAATGTGCCACAATTGCTACACTTCAAAGAGTTCTGACCTTTTTTTTACCAAGCTTTGGACCTTCAGTTTCTCTCTTAAATGCATCTTTTATCCTCTTGGTCGTTGGTTTACCAGGTTGCCTATTGTATTGAGGTGGGGGGATGGCTGGTTCATAAGTAGGAATCCACAATTCCATTCCATTGACAGGCTTCACTGTGTTTGACTAGGGATGCAATCTGTGCTTTATTTAACCTTGTTCTTCTCCAAAATATCTCTAGGCTTAGGGTAGATTGGGTCTAAAACCTTGCTCATCCTGTCAATCCTTATTGCAATCCTTTTCATCAGCTTCACCCTAATATCCTCAAAGCATGATATAACTGCCTTGGACCTTACAGGCAGTATGAAGGCATTGAAGTTTTCACACAATTTGTTCAAAAACATATCACACTTTATAATAGTGTTGAAGTGTGCTCTGCACCAGTGCTTAGGCAGCCTTTTAGGATCCACAAACACAAAATGCACAACCATAAGACATAGAAGCAAAGTTGTCAAATTGAACATAAAAGTGTACATAAACATCTCACCAGTAAGGCAGTGTCCATTTGCTACATTAGGACCAATTGCTTCCGATAATAAGCCATGGTAGTTGACTTGGCAATTGCCCATAATTGGTCATTCAACACTTTGCCTGGAAACAACCTGTTGAAATTGGTCCAGAGGTGCCTCACACGAAACCTATGCTTTGCAAGTAGCAAGACATCTTCACATGCTGGAAGCAGGCCCTTTTGCTTGTCAGATATGAAGGTAAATCCATTTCCTTAGCCAGTTATGTCTAGATCTCCCACCAAACCAGTGTTGAGACTAATATTTACTACATTTTTTAGAACATTTCTCTCTACATTTTGCCTAATTATTTCCTTAATATTATCATTTCTAACTTTTTTTGTGTTTTTAGATAGTTTTAAGTCGGAAATGAAGGCAAGGAGGAAATAAGGCGCTTAAATGACAAAGAAATGGAGAAATGAAGTTTTCCCAGTTTGACCAAGAAAAGGAATCTCAGTCAGAGTAGGAATCCTAACTCAACCAGGAGTGAGCTCAAAAAAATGATGTTTGGAAATGAAGAAATGACAGAGTCCCAATTGGACTGGGAAACCTGATCACACAAGGAATCCTGATGCTGCTAGGAGACCTGGTGAGACTAGGAGATGCTGTATCTTGAAGATGACTCAAGATAGTTCAAGAATGTCCTAGAAGAAGCAATATGGCGTCACACATGAAGTGGGCTTTGGAATTGGATCATTTGAAGAAGCCCAACCCAAATATTGAAGCATGAGACTTGCACATGAGTATCTAGAATCATCCATGACGTCTTGAGGAGTCCATGGCCCATTAATATTGCTCTTTGCCGTGATATATACAAGAGATATTCAAGGAATTTCAGCAAAGCCCAAAAAGAGATAGTTTTGGATTTCTATGGAATTTTGGAGAAGAAACCAAAGGATTAAATATTGAATTCAGATTCCTAATTCTATGGAGGATGAAATATGGTCTAGGTACATGGAAGATTTCGGCAAAAACAGGTTGCTCTCCAATTCTAATACAATTTTCTTATTGGCCAAATGATGTCAGAAGAAGAGAAAACCTAGGAAACCCTAGCCCTTGCCATTCACTATATATAGGGAGTTTGTAAAGACATTTGACACACCACAAAATTCAGAATCAAAAGTCACAAACACTTCCCTTTCTCTTCCAAGTTTCGGCAATTCATCCAAGTTCCAAATTCAAGGCCGTGAGTATCCATCCTCTCCATCCAAGCATCCTTGCCGCGTTCCTCATCCATTCCACTACCTTTTGAAGCTTCTTGCATCCTTGAAGATCAAAAAGTGTAACCATGAAACTCTATTTATGTTTTCGGTTTTGGATTGTAAACTATTTCAGGTTTTGTATAAAATTGCGATTTGGTTTTCTGATTTTGGTTTATGATTTGCGATTTCTATGGTGGATGAAAGATTTATTTTTAGATATGTGATTTTCGAATACTATGAAGCATGATTTAGGTTTTAAGCTTTCTAATTGAAATGTTGCGATTTCATATATGTTAAGCATGATTGTTAATTTCGAGCTTCAATCCCATCTTTTATGTATTAATTGATCTTTGGATGCATACTTAGATTGATAAATATGTAATTGAATCCATATTAAGGTGCTAGCCTTCTAGGCTTTGATAATTTAAGTGGAAAACCTAAAATTACTTAGGTAAATTAACATGAGTCTTGCATGCTTGATTAGCGTTCTAACTTGTGTCCATGGATTAAATTGATCAAACGTCCATTGTGCTTTATGCATTAAAAAGTTTTTGTTAGTGATTAGCTACCACTAGTAATTACATACTTAATAGGGTTAACTATGGTGCATTCATCTAGTTAATTTAATTAAAGGAAGTAAAAAGAACTTTGTATGCGTTCATCGGTCTTTGTTCTTGAGTGATTCTCTGCTTTGACATATTTTGATTCTTGATTTTATGTTTGAAACCTGGCCAACGTGTTAATAGTAGTTAATTCAATATAAATTCATTCCATTAATTATTCTCTAATTGATTCTGTGTTTTGATGTGTCATATGTATATATTTAATTAGTTGTTAAATTAGAAAATAAAAATCATAAATCCCCTTACTTATATTTTTCGTAAATAATGTGAATATTGTGTATAATGTATAGTTTTGTTGGTCTAAACGTTTTATTTTTCAAGAATTAATAAGGCCCTAATCTCTGGTTGAGAACGATACCATACTTATTCTTACTACATTGATATGGTTTTCAATTGAGCGCTAATTTTGTGCAGGTCAACCAGTCCCAAGAGTCCTTGCTCTCCTAGTCAATCATAACATAAGCAACCACATAAGTGGTGTTGTTTGGGTCCAGCCCCACTGCAGCCAGCAATTGTCTACCATATGCACTCTTCAGGTGGCATCCATCCAGTCCAAGAATGGGTTTGCAACTAGCATTGAATCCCATCTTCAAAGTCCCCAAGCAAACATACATCCTTTTGAAGATAGGGAGTTGCTGAGGATTGTTGAAATCATGATAGGAGCACAAAGTGCGACGATATTAATGAGTACTGTGTTTTGAGTCATTAAAGTCGTTTTCAGAGTCTTGTAGAGTGTTTGACATAAAATAGGCGGAAAATGCGAAATTTATGAAAAAAATCCTAACGGGATCAGGATTCCTTACCGTCAACGTTTTTGTGGTCTTTACATTTTAATTCCTTTATTTTCTCTAAAAAAATCTGATATTCTCCACCTTTTTGTAGGAAATTTAAGACGTTTGACCAAGTAATGAAGAAGGAGAATAAAGGAGAAAGACGTTTCAGTTGGGAAATTAAAGGAATTGCCCCATTATGAGAGGAATTAAGGCCATAAGTACCCCATTATGAGAAATTAAAAGGACAAGAAATAAAGAACAGCAAATAAAGGAGAAGATGAAGAAAACTATGCAATTTCATCCGTCCAAATGATGTAGGATATGATCGACAAAAGCCAACCAATGCTCACATATAAATAGGCAACGTCTAGAACAGAATCGGTATCACTTCCCGGCCTATCACTTCCTGGCAAAAAACTATTCCAAGACTCTGCCCAATTCACTCATCAATCCTTTATCACCTACAAGACAGTGACCACCATCCATCCATCAATCTACGAAGCTCTTAGGAGCTAAGTTAAGGACGCTCCACCACCATAGCAAAGACGAGTTCATCACCTTGTTGCTAAGCCGATGAGGAAAGCTTCAAAGTGTAACTATGACTCTACTTACAATTTTTGTTTCGGTTTTGTGTGTTTGGATTTGCGAGTTGTGTAATTGATACGTGGAAAAGCATTCGCCAATTTAAACCCTGAAAAATGTAGTTGTTAGTATAGAATAAGCAGGGATCGTTCAAGCCGAGGATTGAGGATACTCACATATAATCACAAAAATAAGAAGAAGAATTTACAAGTATGCAACGAACATAATAAGTATATATAGACAACAATTCGAAATATATAGGGAAATACAAGTTAGAATTAATTTATGAATCCTACTCCTACTAGAATACATTTTACAAGTCATAGTCAAATTAGAAATTCAAGTCAACATAGGAATACTACTCATACACAAATTAGGAATACAAATACAAGTAGGAAACAAAATCCCTAAAAACACCAAAAGAATCCCTAAAATTTAGCAATTCGTAAAAAACACAAAACAAATCCCTAAAAGACACCAAACTAAATCCTAAGAAACACTATTCAAGGAAATACTATTCACGAAAACACTATTCAAGAAATTAAAGTATATTTTCAGATTATTAACATTTTTGTTTATGATTTCATGTATCCTAAAAACCTAAATTGATTTACACATGTACAAACACAAAACGTTAAAGACGGGGGGTTTTAAAGATCAAAACATAAATATTCAGAAATAATAAAGAATGAAAATGTTTTATATACATAGGTGGGAAAAGAAGAATTTTTGGAGAACAAATTATCAAGAACCAACCAAGATCAACGTTTTCATGCATCCCTTAATTTTTATTAGTTACCATGGAAAGCTATCAACCAAGACACAAATATTAAAGCAACTATTGTCCCTTTTAACTTTCTTTTTTAAGTCAACCGAAATAGCAAAGCATTAAATCAATTTATTTTGAAAATTTCGATATCACACAATCAAAGCAACTATGTTGAAAAATCCCGTTTTCAAATCATTAAGTTCAAGAAAGAATTGATAGACGTGCAAATCCAAGCACTCAAAGCAAGTCAAAATTTATCATCACATGCATAATCTGATTTCGACTAAAGGCAAGCCTTTACTACTATTCAAATTAGAGTTTACAAAGCATAAATCTAATTACTAGCAAGTTACATGCAAGTCTTCCTATGTTTGCAACCACAAGAACGTTCCATGTAATGAAGTACAAAATCAGATTAACAATCCATATATTCGGCAACTAATCAAGATCAAGAACACATAATGACATCAATCATTGAAAAGAACATCAAAATTATACTCAAAAATAGTTTTGCATACTCAAAAGATTCGGTTTACACATAGATAATCCAAAGCAGAAAATCCATTCAACAATTACACAAAAACCGTGAATAAATGTATGTTAAAGTATATGAAAAACCCTTAGTCCGTCCCAAGGTCCAAAGCAGCTCCTTAGCACGGCAACAGGTGAAGATCACAGTGGTGGAGGGAGGTGGCACGGCTTAGCTCCTTGAAGAATTACGAAAACCTGAAAACTTGAGAGCAAACAAGTGAGAATCAAATTTGTGGAGAAAGATTGTTACCTTGGAACATCAAATACACTAGGTATATATAGGAAGACGTCCAAAGCACTCCCAATTCATTCCTACTTGAGTTTTCCTAAGTTTTGTTGATGTAGGACTTTATTTGACACAAAACAGATTTTTGGCAGACTTGACCTCTGTGCACTAAATCGGTCATAACTTTCTCTAGAAACTAGTTATTGACAAATCATAAAAATATTTAGAAACTAGATATCCGTAGCTTTCCAACCATATAAAGATCATAATTTTCTGAGGTCTGAGCTATTTTTGACACTCCGTTGAAGTAGACTGATTTGCACAAGCAGTTTTCCGAATCTGTAATGGATTTGACTTTTAAACCACAAGTTGAGTCCAATTCGATTTTCCTTCACATCACATGCCTCTCACATGTCTTCCACGCCTTTGTTGAAGACAAAACATCAAGAACCTTCAAGAATATCACGGAAAATCCAATCCAAACTCAACTAGAAATCCAAACTCCATATTGCTTTGAAATCCGAATTCCTTGAGACTTCCTCCTCATGTGCACGGCATATGATCTTCTTGAGACTTCTAGATACTTCTTGGACATTCCATGGCCTTCTTCTAGCTTTCACAGGTCTCCTGGTGCGAGTAGAACTCCATATGCAAGCAGGTTTCCTAATTGAATACAAACTTCTTTTTCTGCGATGCTTCTACACTCTTCTTGAACCTTCTTGAGTAATCCTTGTTCAACAAGGACTCCTTGTCATACCAGGATTCCTTATTTGAGTAGAATTGGGTTTCCTTGTCTAAGTAGAACTCCTAATCCAAGTCAGCTTCAGACTCCTACTCCAACTGGGATTCATTTTCCTAGTCAAACTGGGAGAACTTCCATTTCTTCATTTCCCTTCATTTCTACGCCACTTGTGCCTTCCTTAGTTATTTTTGAACTTTGAGACTCCATTTACTTCCTACAAAACACTAACTAAGTTAAATTGATCAAGATAAAGGAAATAACTTAGCAAAATATATGGTGTAAACATTATAAACGTCGTATTTATGCTCCTATCAAATTCCCCCACATTTGGTTTTTGCTAGTCCCTTAGCAAAATCAACATAACAAAACCAAAAACCAAAAGACAAAAACAAAGACACCAACAAAAAAGACTAAGTATGGAAAACGAAAAACATAAAGACTCAAAGAACAAAAACAAAAACAAAAACTCAAAGACAAAGACAAAAACGTCACAAGCAAAGATACAAACAAGACATCTACGCCCTTTAACATATTGTCTCTCAAATATCTCATACTTTCAAGTCACCAAGATTAGCACTCAACCAAGCATCACATCTTCAAGATATTCAAGAGTCAATTACAAAATATAATCCACATATAAGCATGTAAGACTTGGGGGCAAACAATGGTGATGGTTTCTTAACACGTTTCAAACAAGTCATGATTCACAACTCACATGGATATATCACTCTTTCTTCTCTCAGATTCAAGGCTCATGCTTAAAAGCTTATTCACTCAAATATATGTGAAAGATTCACATATATATATTTTTTTTCTCAAAGATCTCATGAATGATATCAATCACATGCACAAATGGACACAAGTCATAGGTTCAACAGTCATAACTCATCTCCACAGATCAAAAGCTGTCTCATCTTATGGATCAAAGAGGTCTTCTAATTAAGGTTGTAATGGGGTCAAGGCTTAAGGTTTAAAGAAATGAAGGAATAAGAAAATCACAAAGTATCCTAAAAATCTAGTAGAGCACTTGCTGATGTAGAGAGACTATAATTTCTTCGAATTCCACCATGTTTGCAACGTCATGTCCTCCTTTGGGCTTTATAAAAGAGCCAAATGCCATCATGTTGGGCCCAAGCTCCATTCTAACCTTCTTTTGAACAAGTATGAATTGGACAAAGACCAAATTTCTTCAACAATGGGCCTTCACTTCAAAGCAAACTCAAAATCCACTAAGTATAGGGGAGTAAAATCCATATAACTTAAACAATATACACACTTTTCTTTATACTGCCGTACACTTTATTATTATTTTTTCTTTCTTTCTTTCTTTCACACGGCATATACATACATTTTTTTCTATGGACAAGTCTACCCCCACACTTGAACTTCATCATGTCTTCAAAAGTCTTCCTTGACACCAAAACTCCAAGTAAAGTCTCAGAATATGCTCCACTAAGTCTTTAGAACAAAGGGTAAGGACATAACTATACTAGGGTTAAGGGTTAAGGAATTTTGAGAGTGATGGAAAAAAAAGCTTAACGTAGGCTCAAAAGGGTTAAACTAGTTGTCACGCCCCGAATTTCGAATAATAAATTCAAATCCGAAACATGAATACAACTAAATAAATCACGTCCTAAATTTTTTTCTCAAAACCAATATCTCATAAACCATAACACAAACCTCGTAGCAAACTATCTCTCGAGTCAATTATTACAATACTAACATAAATACAAAGTCATGCTCAAAAGAGTCTACAAAACGCACCAAAATAGACTAAGTGCTGGTCTCAACCCTGCTGCCCTACGCAGCTCGCTCACCACCCTGATTATCCTGACCTGCAGGATTATCCGCTACACCATTTGAATAGTATACCGGGATTGCAATAACACAAAACCCGATAAGCTTTCTGAAAGCTCGTGTGAGTAAAAAAGAATGAACGGTTGATTTATTAGACCACAAGCAACATCAATCCAACACATATGAAACAACATGGAACTCATTTCCACAATCACCAAATCACAACTCTCGCCACTTTGGCACCTAATCACAACTATCACCACTTTGGCACCCAATCACAACTATCGCCACTTTGGCCCCACGTTAGAGCTCTAACTGCCTCGTTACCTCTGACACCTTGGCCCAGGGTCAAGTAACGGCACCTCTAGGTTACTCAGTAACCCGCGAACTTTGGACCATTTCATGTCCTCAGAACAATATATCCCCGTTATTATTTAACGGTCGAACTTTGGACCTCCCTGTCCTCAGAACACATACACTCCGGTTATCATTAACCAAAGATCCTTGGACCATTCGATCCTCGGAATCCTACGTTTCTCTACCTTCTATTCAACTCACAAAATCAACATGCTTATCACCAACATTTATCAAATATTAACAATATAATAAAATCATACTATCAACAATTATCAACAACATATTATCACAATTCCACACCTCAATGTCACACCATTCAATATATAATCACGTAAATATATATATATATATATATATATATACGTAACCATCCACACAGGAATGATCACTAATACCAACTATAGTTCACACGATGCAAAATCAAGAAATTCATTTTTAATATACTTTAAAACACATTTCTTAAAACCATTTTCTCACACATAACAAATAAATTGGGCAATTAAGGAAATTCGGTTCGTAAATGAACCAAGTGAGATTTACTCACCTCTAAACTCCCGCTGCGTCTTCTTACAGCCCAAAATACGATTCACAATCGTCCGCTAACAAATCCGTCAAATACCTAATTAAAAGATAATTAATTTAGCGTATAATTTCAAAAACACACTTATATGAAGATCCAACGGTCGGATCTTCACCCATGACCACACAAGGTCATCGGGACAATCCTACGATCATTATATCAAAACTAGAATTCTATCGGACGGTCCAAACTTCATAGATCACAAATTGAACGATCGAAATCAATCAAAATCGTAAAATTCATAACTAAATCATACGATATCCAAAATTCACATGCTATATATCAAAATGATCGTATCGACATGTAGAATCTAAAAATGAGCAGAAACTGCTCATGATACCCCCAAAGGTGGCCGGAAAGGGCCGCCGGAGTTTAGGGCAGAGCCGCCGCCGACCACCACCAATGGTGTCGAGGCCGAGCTTATCTTCTTCGTTTCATCATTTTGAGCAACTTTCATAACTAACACGAAGTGACAAAACGAGTGGAAGTGGTCGAAAATACCTAAAAACAGTCCGGTTCGCCGGAAAAACCGAAATTTTCCGATAGTTGCTCCGTTCAACGTCAAAAGCTTCACTTCTGGTCTGGGTCTTTTTGCTGCGTGTTCTACTCCTTAATACGAGTTCAACAAGATAAAGAACTCAAGTTTTCGTGGCTGGAGCTAGGAGAAATCGCCGCTGGTTCGTTTTATGGCTCGGATTGATTTTTGAGTTCCACCGTCGTGTAGCCGCCACGAGAGGGGAAACCGTGACCACCAGTCGACTCACAGGAAGGAGTAGAGTCGATCTGGGCTTCGTTTCACCTCAAACGGTGGCCGGAGCTGTGAGAAAAGGGCCGGCAGACATTTGCTCTGTTTTGGGCCGACGGAGGAAGAGAGAGAGAGAAGATCAACAGTAACCCGTGGTTTCATTTTTTGGATAATTATGCTATTTTCGGATATTTCCGGAAATAGTAGCCTATATATACCCGAAATGGAAACTTTTCCAAATGCGATAACTTTCTTATACGAACTCCGATTCTTGCGTTCCGCATATGCACGAACTCGTATCGACGAGCTCTACGACTTTCATGAAGGAAGTTTCCTCAAATTCCTTACGTATAAATAAGTCAATTTTAATAACCCTAAATAACGTTAAATTTCAATACTAAAATCATTCGAAACCAAATTTCTCAAATAACGACATTCGAATCACACTCACAACTCGTAATTCATATAATTTGAGAAATATTGAATTACGAAATATTTAACTGAAATTTTGGGTCTTCACACTAGTGGGGTCCCACGACGGGCACAAATAGGGACACATGCTTTATTTGGCTATGGTGGTAAAATCCTAAGTTGCCTTTATCCTTTCCAGAATCAAGGCCATGTATTGATAAAAGTCTCGATAAGCACAAAAGTGAATTCTAGCATTCTCTAGTCCATTAATCTATGGCATGCAACCAATCAAGATGAAAGAATAATGAGATCAACAAAATCATCGCCAAGAAAATAAGAGTATAATTCATTTTTTCATTAATCACTCAACAAAGAAAGGGTACATGGCTCAAATTCTCATAAGGGCTTATTATGAATCATAACTTATCTTCCACGTACATGTTCATATTCTGTACCAAAGTTACGCATACACCATATCTACTACACATTCATATGCTTTTCATAAATCATAATTAACCATAGAATATCATCAAACATTATCTCAATCTTGTGATCCTCTTTTAGCCTTAATTTCAGAGATATAAGCTCATCCTAGATAGTTAAAAGGGCATCCTAAGACTCGATCACAAAAACAAAAACAAAAAAGTTTTTTTTTTTTTTCTTAAATGATGGATTTTTTTTTAAGTGACGAAAATATATAAAAAAATGAGGAAAATATTTTTAGTATTAAAAGGGACGATTTTTTTTTAAGACCACAAAACGAGCTATCTAAAAAAAAACAAAGTGAAACGTTAAACCATTCATCTCACTTAAATCATGCATTGTCCTCAATGTATAAACAAGTATATAGCATGCAATGAACAATTGAAGGCAAGAGAATTATTTAACGCAAATAAACCTAAAAACAAAGTAAAAATAAAAAAAATTAAAAAGAATGAAGAGTTCAAGAAAGCAAATCTGCGTTGATGGCTCCTCCATAACTACGGTTGAAATGGGTTGCCTCCCATGCAACGCTTAATGTTTAAAGTCTTTCAGCCTAGAGTTGTATCTCCATTTAGTCATTTGATTGTGGTGCCTTTTGGAGGGGTACTTCCTCCACATTGGGAAGCTTAGGGACCAATGTGATTAAAAAACAAGGGGATCAAACTGATTTTAGCCCTAAAATTCGAGAGACTAAATTGAATTTTGTCCGAAAATTTTTATATATTATTATTTATTTTATATATTTTTTTTCAAAACCCATGTTTACTTCTACAATTATTTTGAAATTATTTATGTTTTATAAACGAAATTTCTATACTAGCAAGGGATGCAAAAGCCTCAATTAATTGACATCGCAGAGAGAGATGTTCTCTTAGTCATTTACAACCAAATAAAAAAAAAAAAAAACTGATGTTTATAAATGATTGAATTTATAAAAACAATCAAAATAAACTTATCAAAAAAGGCAGCTTATAAAGTACACTAGTACAACTATTGTGTAATATATTTTGAAATTCATGTCATTTACGCTATAGTTTTGCATTCCACGCTAATGAATCGTCTTCTTGCAAGGGATTCCAATACAGCCATTTCAATTTACAAAATAATTGATGAACAAATTAATAATTGGACAAAATTCATTAAATTGTAGAGCATAGAGGTACATGTGATGAAATGTGTAAAGGTCCAGAAGGTAAAATGAAATTTGCCCAACTTAATATGGTGCTTAAATTGCAATAACATCTAAGACATATTTTACAAATAAAGTGAAAGTCACCATTATCACCCAAATACAAAGATTGATTATTGAACATGTTACCATCTTTCATTATCTCTTGTCTCCCTAGCTCTTAAAATCAACATCCCCATGAAGGCCTGAAAATATAAATGTGGCTAAAGTATATAAGTAAAGCTCCATAAAGGTTACACCTACAAAAAAAAAAAAAAAAGTAAGCCTTATAAGCACCTTATATGATCACGTTAACTTGAAAGAAGCAAAATCTCTTTATACACCACATTTGTTGTGAACACCCCTTCCTCGCATTCAAATGAGCCCTCGACTAACACTGTGGTAGTAGTTTTTAAAATTTCTCGTGATAAAACTACATATAACTGCGTGTGACTGAATACATGATCTGGAAAGTAGATGTCAACATTTGGTATCGTTTGCCCTTGTGATTTATTTATAGTTAGTGCAAAACTCAAATTTATAGGGAATTGTTTTATTGTCATCTCAAAAAAGAGTCCAGAACTCTCAACACTCTTTAGAGATATTCTTGGTAAGAATACTCTAGTTAGTCTACTTCCAATAAATTGACCAGTTAAAATCTCTGCGTTAATAAGATTGTTATATGATCCACAGCAAGTCAATCGTGTACCATTGCACAACCCAATCTTAAGATCAATGTTCCTCAAAAGCATAATTGGGCACATTTTTTTTTATAGTTAACTGATGTGGGTGCATACCAGAAGGTGAAATTGAATTTCAGAAATCTTGTTGGTACATATTTCTAGTGTCATCCTTAACTAAGTTGAAAGAGTACATGATGCTTTCAAGCCCTGGAAATAGTTTTATAATCATCTGATTAAGTACGTCAACATCATCATTCTTTGGAGTAATTATTTCACTTTCAACCATGTATGTTGCATCATTTACATGAGATTCCAAATTAGGAAAAACTTCATTAATTAATTGGTTGATTGACTCTTTACCCTCCCATGGTATAACCATACATGATGGTAATCGTATCTCTTCAATCACATATGGTTGTTCTCCATAACCAACGTTAAGTAAAAACTCTGAGAACTCTGGATTATTGATGGATCTCATATTTTGTCGCATACGAAGAATCTTCACATCTTGGACCATCTCGGACCTTGTATCCTTATGGACAATGTGCAGAACTTGTCGGGAATCTCACCCAAAAATAATCACTTTGGCTCCAAAAATAATCCCCATAAATGCAATACCGAGTTTACAAAAAGTAGTTGTCATTTGCATGAATAATTAATTAGCAGTCATTTGCATGGATATTGCGTTAGCATAATATACCAGCCTTTATTTTTACTTTCACTCAAGAATAAAAAGTAAGAAAAATATTCTGAATATCTATCGTGTAACCAGTAATAGAAATATAATCAACATGAACCTACAAGGAATGACTATCTGAAAAGTGGAAAGTATTATCAATATGAAACTATTGAATCATCATGTTTTGTCTTTCTCTGACTTTGTCTTCTCTTCCATTATTAAACATTTTTTTTCCAGCCAAATCATCCCTCCATGTATGCCATGATCAAATAAAGATTCATCTCTTCTACTAATATTAGATTGGCTAGACCTTTCTACAATCGTTATACCATTGTAGTTTAGATTTACTTGTTGCTCCATTAGATTTTGAGATGTTTCTATTCTAATAAAGTTATGCAAAAAACAACAAGCAAGAATTATTTGTCTGAGTATCTATTGGATAGAAGGAAGGACTTCTTAAGATAGCCCCACGACCTTTAAGAACTCTAAAACATCTCTCACGATGTCTATGAAGGCATGCTTCATATTAAAGTACTGCTCACAATTTCTTGGTCTTCGACACTCCCATTCCTCAATATGGTAACTAGTTCCTTGATATGGCACGAGAAAGCCCTCACTATTTACATATCCAACATCCGCTAGATAATAGTAACCTAAGAATTAAATAACAAAATGAGTTCAATTGTTAACATTTTCATAAAATCTCTATGCATCTTGATCTTACCTCTGGGAACTCTTAATTCGTTAGGCCTACTCAATGCATCACGAAGAACTCTAGAATCTGAGGCTGAACCCTCCCATCCCGGAAACACAAAGATGAACATCATGTTTCAATCACATATACCTAAGAAATTTGTTGCAATTTCCCCTTCCGCTTTTGATATCTTGGCTTATCAACCTCAGGTACTTGCATCCTAATATATGTTCTATCTAATGCACCTAGATAACTCTAGAGAAATAAAAATATCAACTCTACAACACTAAAAACAATTTGAATTCGATCAATGACAATATAGATTATAAACTTATAACGACTCATCTACATATCTTGAACGGTTTCCATCTAGTATCACTCTCATCATCATGCACAGGTTCTAGTGCTTCTAGTAGCTGACCTTGTAATCGACACACTCCTTTTAAAACTGAATTAAAATATATACTTATAGTCTCTCCTGAGCGTTGGAACCGATCTTGTATTGTACGGTTCTTTACATGGTGAGCAAAAATATATAGGAAAATACATACTTGCTCCTCTACCGGGACTGAACCATCATTCGTCAACCCCCCCCCATCACGACGAAGTAATTCACATAACTGATGAAATGCCCTCCTCTCCATCCGGAGTTCATTTATACATGTTGTGTCACTTGAATTTATGAACTTATCTAGATGACTACAAACGAGTATCATGCCTAACAAATGTTTGATCACTTAAAACGTTTCTTTTCTTCTGGGCTCTATGCACCACAACATATAAATACAAAATCATCATTGCGCCTAAGATTTGTTTCTGTACATGCAGCTGCCTTACCAACAAAAACATCCAAATTTTTCTCCTATCATTATCTAATCATTAAAAGCATGCCAAAAAGAAAAGAAAAGAAAATAAGTATGTGATAGAAAACTCTAGAAATGACTATGAAACTTTTATAAAAACTGTAGCAGCAAAACACATATAATGACTATTCTTATGAGTTTAGGGAGTTGTCGTAACTCTCAGTAGTCAATAAATATAACAATATATATATATATAGAGAGAGAGAGAGAGAGTTACCAAAAGATACACCACTAGACGTCATGATAACTCTGCAGACATACACAAAGAAGCATTTCATATCAAAAACTTATCACACCATGGCAATGCAAACATAATAACACATTATTTTCAAAAGCTTCCACCCTCCCGTTGTAGTTAGGCCATGTATAAGACACTTTTAGATAATCAACACATTGTTATTGTAACATACCAATTCGCACCTCATCGAATCAACCACGTTACAGTGCCGCGGACCTTAGGATCACAAACTAGGTGTGACCCTAGAGATACGCAAAGCATTGAAAATAAAGAGTTAGAATAAGCAAGTAGTACTTTTTCAAAATATATGAAATTAGAGTTAATATGGATGCGTTAACTAAAATTTTTGAGGTGATTTTAAGTCGAGAAACTTTTCAATGAAAACTGACAGAGTACTGAACAACCAACGTAAAGTATGATTAAATTACATTTAAGAGTGCAAGAGATCGGAACCTGAAAAATATTACAAATAAGTTATACATAAAATAACTTGTTCAACACCCAACTCATTCCTATATTGTCCCGTTCATGTGCACAGTACCTGCATCCAAAACTGTTGTAGGGGTGAGTTTTCGTCCTGGCTACTCAATAAGGCATTTACCTCGGCTAGATTTAAAAACACGTAAATATATATATATATATATATTTCTAGCTAGTATTTGAAAACTACATACATAGGTAAAAGTAAAGATCAAATCATAAATCATAGGATTAGTTTAGAAAACATATATGTGGGCCCAGAAAACACAAACCTAATGACCAGTCTCTATGCCAACTACACCCTTACCAAGATTAATTTCATAAATAGCAAGGAGTAGCGAGAGTGTCCATTTACGCTGTATCACCTATAAATAGTGTCACACCTCACAGGATGTAAGACACCATACTATCCATACAATCCCTCCGGAGGTTTAGGGGATCGAAACCCAAGATAGTCGCTTGCTCTGCTCACTCTCAGGTCATCACACGATATAGAAAAACATTAAAAACAAGCATGGCAATAAAATATCAAATCCTTTGAATTCATAGGGAAGTCATCATAGCCATGCGATATTATTTATAGAGAAGAAAGATTCTAACCGAGAGAGTCTCGAGTCACCCTACTTGGAATATAGCAGCTTTGTCTCCATTCATTTTCTTAGGTCAACACCACCACCTTTCACATTCTGGGTAATTGGAGTCCCTAAGTTCGAAAATAATTCAAGTGTCATTATAAAATCCTAAACTGTAATGCTCAACAATAATGTCAATTCCATTTAGTTAATTTCTTCCAAGAATGGTCTCCTTTCCTTGTTGGGTGTAATGCCTTTTTTATTTATCTGGACACCCAAAACTATTTTTCTTTCCAAACAATTCTTCAGTTCAAACCAAACTCACACTTGAGTGACCAGAGTTCTTAGAATTCTATTTGACAAGAATTTCATATGATCCCAAAATGCAAGGCTCTACACATCTCTGCCATCCATTAACGCACAAGGTGTACACGTACTTAGAACTCTTGTCCAGTACCACAATCATTGATAAACCAAGTGTACTAGAAACTATACCAAATTAATCAACAATATATACACTAGTTCCTAATTCATAGTTTTCATATATACCATAAACAAATTTATAATTATCTCGTTGGCTTAATGCCTTAACCATTAAATATACAAAATCACATGAACTTGCATTAGCGACTCTGACAATTCATTCCTTAGCTTCTAGATAACATCGAACCATTAATTCAAACATCACAAATTTCATATTTATATTATCATGACTTCATACCCTTGAAAGAAATCCTAGCTTACCTTACTTAAAATATTGACCAATTTTGTCTCATTCAGTTGGGTTCTTGGTCCAAGGTACACGTTGTCATTGTCCTTCACAGCTTCAACTCTTGTCCAAATGACAGAGCTTCCACCACAACCTTAGTCTGACCACTTGCTTCTCCTCAGTCTCCAATCTAGGTAAGCAGAAGTCATCAGTACCTCAATCCAATTCCAATTCAAACCAAGCAGAAATCTACAAGTCTCCAACAATTATGGTTGGACGTCTTTTCTAAGCCTAAGGAATTTACCTTCAATGATACATGCTAATAATTATGAAATCCCAGACTTCATTATAATTCCATTCCTCCAAATCCATGCTCTTAAAGTATGGAAACAACGAACTGTATTCTGAAGCACGTCAACCATAACTATTCTGTACGTTGTTTTCCATTTACAGAGATAAATCACTTCATCTCACCAACTGATCAACCAATTATGCAGTTCAAGCATAACTAAGCATCATTATATGCTCTAAGATATGAATCAAGGTGAAAAGTAAACTAAAAATGACCCAAATCGCCGCTGCTCACAGTGAACACAGTGGTGGTTATACAACCCCAAAACACCAACTTTTCCAAATTTTACCTGAAGTTGACATGCAATTACATTTTCTTGTAGAGCTTGATGAGGAGATAAATTTTCGTACCTCATTTTCTATCGTCGGATCACCGGAGAATGAATCGTAACCGCTGTAGTCTTCGGGCTTTATTTTGCTATCATGAAGGATTGGTTGAGCAATCCGAGGGCATGTCCAGCTTCGTGCCATTAAGGTGAAGAGAATGCTACCTGCTCGACATCGCGATAGGAAGGTTGCGGTGCATGCTGCTGGATCACTTTTTTGTCTTGGTACTTATATATTTCTTAAGTAAAATGGTGTTGAGGTTTGAAGCTTCTGGGTTCTCCGATTTGTCTTGGTACTTATATATTTCTTAAGTAAAATGAAAATCAACGGGCCAAATCAAATGGTGGACAATGTACCCCAGATTACACCGTATGATTGTCCTTTTCTGTCAAAATGAATTTCCTTAAACTCTCAAACCTCCAAAATCTGAAATAAATAGCTATGATGTCTGAGAAGTTTCACAAAAATTACTACGAGCTCGTCGTCATGCGTACTCGAATACACAGCCCTTAAATTGGACATTTTCCTTCAAGAAAATTTTCAAAAAATATACCTCAAACAAACTTAATAAATATCAAGATAATAAAATAATCACAAATAACTTCATCTCATCTTCTTAAAATTTTAAGGGTCTCACATTTATCAATTCTCATCTAATGCAAAACACATTCATGAGTCTGATTGTTGCAACAAGAAGAGGAGAAAAATAGTATCAATCAAAATCGAAAACTACACGAATACAAATACATACAAACTACTTCATGACATCCATTCTCGATGAATTAATCATATACATACAAACCAAATCTCAATTAATCAAAAATTCATAATACCCATGAATTAAACTTACAATCCCAAATAAAAGGAGAAGAAAACCCATCAAAAGAGAGAAAGATCCATTATATATGATTGAAGTTGAATCTTCTAGAGAAAATAGCAGCTACAAATCAAGAACCACAAATAAGAGTTCAAATCGAAGAGAAATTTACCTAAATAACAGCAGAATGAGATCGAAGAGGGTTGGAGATGGGCAGCAGTAGTCGAAAATCGCCGCAAGTGGCTGGAAAATTAGGACGGAGCAGGTTAGCAAGATGAAGGTCTTGAGCATTTTGCGTGGTCGGGATGAGTCGAGAGAGAGAAATCAGAAGCTGGATTTGTTTTATCATACTATTCTAAATGGATTTGTTATCCATTTCTGATAGGAAACAAGATTTTCGGCCCAATAATATCTGGGCCTCCAAACATGACTAGTGGTCAGATTTGACTTTTATTTTCCTATCTAGTCCTTATATGAAGGAAAACAAACACAACCGTAGTGTTTTCACAAGCATTTATTGAGTATTAGAGTCCATTATAAAGTTCACATAGCAGGGTATCTTGATTATTACGAATCCATCTCAGCTTTTGTATTTCAATTTTTACATAATTATCAACGATATATTATTGTAACAAACGGCCTCCTTGAAATAAAATTAATTCATCATGTGGATGAATCTGAAACGATAAAATTTACCAATTAACATGATGTTTAAAAACGTTTTATATATATTTATTCACAATAAGAGGATGAAGAATAATTTATTAACCTACAAAATACTAGATAATCATTCCCGCGCAATGCTGCAGGGGTTTGGTTTTTCTTAACTGAATTAAAGTGTATCTTTGCAATTCCTCCTTCATCCTCCTAACTTCAGTAGTCTTTTCCACCACGCTTGTAATCTAGGATTTCTTCAAGGCATCATTGGACGGTTTCTCCACTCCACCCTGTATGATGGATGAAACAATATAGTTAGCCAACTTCTTTCAAAAATAACTTCATTTTCCAAATCATGAGCTAATAAGAATCCAGAAAAGATACAATGTCCATTGAAATTGCCCAAAGATTTTATTTTCATTACCAAAATCTAATAAACTATTGTAACAGAAAATTTATGTCTGTAAAAAAACTCAAGGCCAAAAAAGCTAGCAGACAACAGGAAAAAACCATTGTGTGATTTAGGCGATCTCTGTTGTGTATCGAAGCGTTGTGTGATGAAAAATGACATAACGGTGAAAACCCGTTGTACGAAACACAAGCACTCGACAGTTATTTTGTTATCAGTGTTGTGCCTTCCCTCAGAAAATGCCAGACATAGCAACTGCACAGTCATGCTGCACATGGCATTTGCATCTTCACAAAACAAAAGTCGTTTCCCAGCTGTTATATGAAATGCTCATAAGACAACATCATTTTATTTTCTCTGCTGTATGAGTTATCCTCACACTTCACTTTTGAAAATTTGATTGTTGTGTGTTACTTTTAGATAACGTATCCTAGTTAACACAGTTGTGTGATTGTAAGTAAGAAGACGTATTTTTGTTAGAACCATTGTATGGTTATATAAGGATTCATTGTATTATTATTCCAGACAACATTATTAACATTAGAAATTCTGTTGTATGATAGTTGTCTTTTATAGATTTTGTGCATTAATAATAATGCTATATTTTACCTAATGAACAGTGATTAATTGTAAAGAAAAGACACTACAATCTATGAAATGACCAACTCATATTATTTGAAGAAAAGCATTCAAATGTTAAAATGGAGCTTTTTTCAATCATCCAAGCCAACATCAAAAGAAGAAAAGCAAATGCATGCCCATCTACTTGGGACATCAAAAGCTGATACAAATACATACTGTTCTAAAACAGACCTCTTATAAAATCTACGTTGATGGTTGGACAATTTCTTGAACAAATTCTTTAGCATCTTAGCTTTCTTGTATTTTCGACTACCAAAAGTGACAACCTTTAACTCATTGTAACTTGAAGTTCTGCCCTCCAATGCTTTCTGCAAAATATATAGGAAGAGTACTTTTAGTGAGCTAACTCAAACATTAGCGTATGAGCTTCATCTAATATTACTAAATCAGAAAGCACATGTCTTCATCTAATATTACCATATCTGAAAGCACATGTTCTAATACAGAGCATAATGATCAAGCCTATAGCAGCAATACTCAAAAAGAGAAGCAGAGCTATAACAAAGACAAACTTATATTGGGGCACATAGGGCCCTCCTCCTATATAATCCAAGTCATGTCCAGTCCATTGACAAAGATTTCTCATCATCTCTGCTTTGAAAAATAGTTGAAAATTAAGAAACAAATTCATTTGGGAAAAGCTTTAAGAAATTATGCACAAAGTTTTAAGGATTGCCTAAAAGACAAGTTCTCTTTGAATTTCAAGCTATCGTTGCTGAGCATTTGTATGGCACCTCAAAACGGTTTGAGAGTCCATATAGCAGTATTTATCATTATAACTTCGACTTAAATGATCAGTAGGAACTAGTACATCATCAAAATTCTGAAAGAAATGGCTTATTGTCAAGGATTAAGTCACAATGCCTTACAATAACAAACAGCACCGCAACAAACATACATTCTCTTACAATATCAATGTAAATGGGTCATGTTACATAGGTAACGAAAAATAGAAAACATGATCAATGTCGTACCTCTTTAACAAGTGCAAGCAGGCAAAGATCATCGAACTTATCAAACTTCAAGTAGTTGGAGTCAAAGTATACGTAGATAGCATTCTTTAAGTAAATGCAGGAGCTGCTTGCTCAAGAAGCATCAAGACTGCAAATTAGGGTACCAAAAATGGAGAAAATGGGAGTAAACTATCCTTATTCATATATTTTTTGTACACAATTAATATCTTTTGGGGGATGGTGTAAGTCAGTCACTGACTATTTCTACATTTTACATCTCTCTCATTATGTCCTACAACATCAGACTATCTAAAACCTTGTTACTTACACTCTCAAGACATTCTCATCTCATCTCAGTCTAGACCTTATTACTCAAACACAAGACACAAGAAAACACAATTCTACTACTACCAAAAGTGCTCAAAATATTACGTTTACTAGTAAGTGAACAAATGATACCAATTTCCAGGAGTGGCATTCAAACACCAACAGTCAAAACTTTGAAACCCATATGAAAACCACACTCTCAAAGCATCCATTTATGGGCTATATATGTTTAACCACCTGTTGCTAAATTCCAATGTCAAAAATTTTTCTAGCGAATTCCCAGAAATCAAAACAAAGAACGTAGCAAAGCAAACATGAAAAATGACCTTTACCTACTGTAAAAGGAGAAGGAGGAAGAGGATGCCTAAGTTGGGTTGTTGATGGAAATACTAAAGATGGAGAAAGAAAATGCCTTACCAAGAAATTTCTCCTTACCAAGATCTGCTAAAGATTGAGAAAGAAAGTGTTTTAGCAAGAAATTTCTCCTTCAGCAAATCAAGAAGATGCCTTAGCAAAAAATTTCTCCTTACCATGATCTGCTGAAGATAGAGAAAGAAAATGTCTTACCAAGAAATTTCTCCTTACAAAGATCTATTAAAGATGGACAAAGAAAATGCCTTACCAAGAAAATGCCTGAGTTGAGTTAGGTTGTTGATGGCAGATTATTTAAGACATTTCTCCTTACCAAGATCTACTTCCAAAGGTTTTGAATTTGGCGATTAGGTTAATAGCAACCTCCCAATTTCAGTAAAACAAAAACAAAAAACAAAATCATTTTGATGCCAACACCACTAGGAAATCCCATTGAAAACAAAAGCATCCATCTTTGACAAAAGCACACGCAAAAATCAAAACCCAACACAATTATGAATACTCTACTTCATATCATATGAATAATCCTAGCAAGTTAAAGAACATAATTAACAGGGTTAAAGGCTTTATCTTTATTAGTTAACCAATAACATGAATAGAAATACCATTGATTACTGAACTGTAAGCTTGGTCTTGATCGATCTAGAGTTGTCGGCGAAGACTTTGAGGTGGTCTTTATAGCTAAATCGATCATCTTGCTACTGAAATTCCCTCTCCCTGTACAAACCAAAAACACATAAGCTCAATGATATATACCAAAGCAAAGAAACTCTACCCTGAAGACTAACAAAGTTTACATTCAAAACGATAATGCTGACACGCAAATAATACCTATGTACAAAAATATTAAATGTTCTTCGATAACCAGATTGCTTCCATTAAACACAAAAATTCTCTTGCATCTGGATTGCCTCTAGAATGCCTCATACTTTCATCCTCAGAGTGAGGACCCACAAAATCAAAGTCAGAAACAAACCCCAAAATCAAAATCAGAATGAAACCCCAAAATCAAAATCAGAAGAAAAAAAAACCACTAATTTGGTTGTACCCATTACCCACAAAAGATCAAAAAAATTGAGAATGAGAGAATGAATTACCCATTCGTGCAGTAGCAAGAGCATTTCCATCCTTTGAGACCATGACAGAATAATTTTGATTTGATTTAGCAAGCCCCAATGTCCACTCTCAGATTAAACACAAACGAAAACACCAGATTTCTTAAATTTTGCCAAATTATCAAAACCCTAATATAAAATCTCCAATTTAACTCACCAACTATGGATGTTGAAGTAAACTGAATGAATCTAAGCAAGATTGGATTGTCGATGTGGATAATTGAGTACCCGTGAAATCCCCAAATCGAGAAGCCCACAAATGGAAGAACCTAAATAGTGAAGAAACCTAATCTTTAGCAGATCAAAGAACCTCCTCCTTCTTCCCAATATGTAGAACCCACAAATGGAACCCCAATCTCGACTAAGTGATGGTTTTAGTCGAGATAGTAGAGCCCTAATCTCGATTGAGTGATGGTTTGAGTGAGATGAGTAATGGCTATTAGGGTGATGGTTTGAGGAGATGACCATTTTCAAGAAGATGTGTTTTGAGGAGCTGCTCGAAGAAAATAATTTTGTCCAAGCTTTGGAAATGGCTACCTTGTCAAAGTGGTGGGAGACAAAGTCAATAGCCCTAATCAATTTGTCAAAGACGCGCTCTTTTTCTTTTTGTATTCATGAATCAGACAACACATGGATCAAGTTATGTTGTCTGATTATATGCACATTAAATTTGAACTGAGGGAATAAAGTGGGAAAATTCCCACCTATGTGCAATCAAAATATTAGTTTTGGCACTAGGATAGGCATTTCTTATTCAGACAACATAAATAAGTAATTTGGTTGTAGGAACTTATAATCATCACATATATGTCAATCAAAATTTGTTCGCTTTGGGGATGGGGAATGAGTGTCATTTTAGAGCACATCCAAAGCTTCCCAATATATCGTTCTCACTTGGATAACACAAATTAAAAAACTGTTGTATGATATTTTGCGCTCTACTCTCATACAACAGATATAACTATTCTGTTGTACTATATAGTACCAATTTGGAGCCAAATTTGAGTCAAGTTAGGAGGGAAATCTGCCCCTCTTTTTTTTATCATTCACACAACAAAATATTCTTTTCAGTGTTATGCAATCACCTTCTCGATAAAAACTTCAAAATTTTTATGGTCTTATACAACATAAGGTCTTTAGTCGTGTTGTATGATTGACTTTCCATCATCACACAACATCTTTTTTTTTTGTGTAAAAAGTGTTGTATATTGAGGTTATTGGCCTAGTGAGAAGTCCATTTCTAATTGGGAATCAAATAGAAAAGTCCGGAGTCATAATCAATTTTGTCAACTATGTGAAAGAGAAACAGGTAGGTCATTATGTAAGTTATATTTGCATTTCGTATTCCATCTTGCCACGAAAAATCAAGTAAGGGACCAAAATCCATCAGCTAAAACTATATATACTTAATCAAGTATGGTATGATTATATACCACTAATTCTAAGGTGACCAAATCAAAACCTTAATGTGGAGTACTGGTTTTGGTAAGAGTATAGCAAGCCAACAGTGTCAATAACATAGCAACAGTTATCTCATCAAACCTAAACTCAAAAACATGAGAAAGATCAACATGGAAACAAATACTAAAGACCCTTACGGAAATTGTATGAGAATTCAACTCTGATAGACTAAGGTATCAAACAAATATTAAACTACCTGCACAACCCAGTAACGCAGGCCCCTGTTCTTCCTACAAAAAAAAAAAAACAAACCCAAACTAACCCAACAGCTAAGAATCAAATTCTTCTTTCTCTTTTCACATCAAAACTAAGATCAATATCATACATTGACAAATAAAATTGACAAAGAAAGAAAATAGAGAACGTATGGGAATGGTGAGATGTATTTGATCTCCAAATCATTATTATCTCATTAGAGAATGAGTAAAGCAAGAAGAAATCATTACCTTTCTTGGTGAATAACGTTTTTAATTTGAGAAAAGCGTATAAGCTGATATTTGATCTCAACCGAGAGTTTAATGCAATGGTTTACTTTAGAAAAAGACCAGATGATCAGATGCCAATTCACTTGGGTTAGAGGCGAAGAAAATAAGAACACTTTCGCTCCCTAACACTCTCCCAATCTTGGTTATATGGCTAAAGAAGAAAGAAGAAACCGACGGAAGCATCTGGCATACTTAGCTCAATGGCAGAGCCGTAAAAAAATCTCAAATGAGGGCAAAATTATCTCTTCAACTCTCATGCAATGTTCCTCACTGTTGCCTTATGAACAGTGGCATAGTGGAACTCACGTTTAGTATATAGAGAATGTGTAATAGTCACGACACGTCAATTTTTTACCATTATTATTCTGACTATTCACATCTCATCTGTATGTGCCAAAAGATAAAAGCATTAATAGATACTGTAAAAGATTATAGTAGCCCGCACATTTTTGGACATTTAAAAGTTGACCATGCCTTGTCTATACCATAATTTCACGACATCTCAGATTCTTTACATCATCTGCACCCACTATTACTGTAGCAACCTAAGATTTTGAAGGCAAACTATACTGACGTTGGTTTGCAGGTTACTCTCTAATGATAAGTCTATAAGTTTTCAAATCTTGGCATTGTGCTAGGTGATGAAGTGTCTGCACAAATGGATTATGTTGATTCAAGATTTATTGTATGGTTTCAATCACATCTCTATGCAATGCTTCATTCTCTAACATACGATTTTGTACTGTATGATTTGTGTCATACATACATACATACATACATACATACAATTGTAGAAATCTTGGTCTGTTATCCCCATTGGGTAGAAAACTTACTATCTTATGATATATGGATTCTTGAGCATGAAAAGTGAATGTGTCACCACCGATCCCTAGATTTTGATTGAAATTGCACACCTATTGATGTGAATGAAAATACATGGTTATAGGCATAGATATTCTGCATAAAATGGGTGCCTTGTGGAATAACCAAATCTTGACATTGTGCTAGGTGATAAAGTGTCCCCGACTGTTATTTATTTTTACATTTATAATTGGTTGCTAACTAAATTTTATCACTCTTTTGCCTTTCCACAGTTAAACAAAGATATACAACATAGTTCAGGGTTAGTGGAACAACCAAATCAAATAACATTATGAGTAAGCAGTATATCATCAGGGCCAGAATAATAAAAGTCTTCTCATGTACGTATGTATACTATACATTACAATAAACGCGTCAGGTAATATTCATCCAGAATGGTAATACATACCACCATGACATATGATTTCAACAAGGGTTTAGCAAGCTGCCAAATTGGCTTGAATATAAACAGAGCATTCATTTCTACTAGAGGTTAAGGAAACCACTGAAAACCCAACTCATAATACCTTAGCCTTTTCTCGTCTTCCAGGATAAGATCTTAGAAATCTTAATAGAAAGAAAGTTTGAAATGTAAAGCACCTAAGTGCAAGTCACACATTATCACACACAAATTCAAGTTGTTCAAAGCAACAAGCAATGCATCTAGCTAAGATCTCTCCAAAACCAATAATAAATCACAGAACGTAATCTCTTAATCAACAATTTGACATCTTAATTTTAACCATTTATAAGGTGTACTCTAGCTGAATATAAAATCAAAACTTTATGATACACCATACATTATGATACATTATACTAGCTGCAAAATTTCAAACCACACACCATAAGAAAACTCCACCACGGGGTTTATTAATTATCCAAAATGCAATCCACTTATTTACGTAATAAGATTTTTCTTTTCCATTAATCCTTTTTATTTGCTTCAAAAATTGAATCAAATATTGAAGCAAAATGATAAAAGTTTCAATCTTTATGATTATCCACAAACTATGAACTTGAACACTTAGATATATCCAAAAATGAGTAGAATTTATAATCTTCATTGCAATTTTTAGATAGTGGTAATGGTAATGGTAGTAATAGGTGTACCAACCTTTCATGATTCCTTGGGGTCTAGGTGGGTGATTCGAATCGATAAGCTAGGATCTCGGTAAGGAAGCTAGCTCATCACAGGTATCGATAAGGCGGATGTCCCGTGAGCAATGCTGCAAATCTACTTCCATATGAGGAATACAATATTCCTTGATACCTCTCTTCCTCAAACTCTTGGCAAGCTTCCGGGAGGTAGCATCTCGCTTTAGGTGCACACCAGTAGAAGTACCAGAACCATGAGAGAACGGCCTGGAGGACTTAAAAGACTTTGATCCCCCAAGTTGGGACCTTCCCTAACTAGATTGACGTGAGAGACCAGCATCACTGGTTCTGACCCTCTTGGTAAGCAGAGCACTAATTGGGACACCTCTCATCATATCCCCAGCCTTAGAAGTTTTCTCTTCTTCTGGGCAGTTGTCGATCTCAGGGACATTTTGTGGTGTCGAGACCTCCACCACCTGAGTAGTGTCGGTATCCTGGGCTGGTGTTTCTCGCACCCCAGCTTCCACTATAACTTCCCTCTGACTACTGCTCTGCTGAATTCCCTCCCTCAACGCAGCCAACTTCTCCGCAGCAGAGGTCTGTCCTTTCCTAAGGACATCCTTCTCTCGGTTTGCAGCCTCTTCCATGTTAAGTCCAACCTCAATATCTTCCTCATCCTCCCCTTATTCATTTCCTCCCGTCTCTTCGGTATGTAGGTCGTCAAGATTGATACCAAGATACTCTGCCACGTTGGGCGGGAATTCCTTGAACTCTTCAACACTGACACGAATATCAACTTCCCTATCACGGCGAACAATGTCACCAGAGAGCAAACTGACGTCATGCCTCTGGGCCTTCAGCGCATCTTTAGTGAGTTCCAAAACCAAGTCATGGTAATCCATATCATCATAGACACTCTTTTCCTTTTTGTTCTTCTGGCAAGGTTGAAGCGTCCCTTCTTTCTTTCGAAGTTTGGGGACTTGTAAGGGCCGGACGCTGTTGTGACGTGGCTTATGGTTGATGATATCCTATTTATAACTCTCCAACCAAGAAGTTTCTTTTACTTGGCAACTATGAAAACTTGTACATACCTCCACTAGCATGGCTAGTTTGCTATGTCATCAAGATTCAGTAACCCTTTCTTAGTGGGCCAGGAGCCATAGTGGTACCCAATTGTAATATACAGATTGTACCCCGACATTGAAGCTACCCTATAGTAGTCGGACGCAGGCAACACCTCGCTGGGAAGCCACCGTCACCATGAAAGTATGAATAGATATTGCTCTTTTACTTATGTTATATATAATATAGAAATGATTATTCCGTTGTTGAGTAGTCCTTTTACTTATTTGGGGAAATGGCAGGCACTACTTCTTCCTCTGCATCTAATGCAATGTCGAAGATGGATAGGTCATTAAAGCGTGGTTCGGGTCATATTGGATGAGAATTTGCAGAGTTAGCGGATGCTTCAAACTTAGATAACTTGAAGTGTAAGTTATGTGGGAAAATAGTGAGTGGTGAAATATATCTAATCAAGAAACATATTGCCCACATCAAGGGAAATGTGACTCCTTGTAAAAATCTTCTAATGAGGATATAGTCAAATGCAAGAATGTTATTGAAGAGGCAAAGTCTAAGAAGAAACAAAATAGTAGTCATGAAGTGGAAGTGAGACAAGAAGTTATTCTTGAAGAAAATAAAGACAATGAAGAGAGTCAAGGGATAAGAAGAAAGCCGCATACTCTTGGGCCTATGGACCGTTTTGCATCCACCATCGATCCCAATTCTTCAATGGATGGAAGTAGGAAGATGAGACAACAGAATATCAATGATGCACTTTTCAAGAAAAGAACACATATTGTGCATCAATATTTGGCTAGATGGGTGTATAAAGTCGGGATTCCTTTACATGCTATTGATGATGATAGCTTCAAGAGGTTTGTGGAAGCGGTTAGTCAATTTTACCCGGGTTACCGACTTTCAGGTCAATACCAACTAAGGGAGCCATTATTGACTCCCACGCGCTGACACGCTCCATCTGAAGTTGTCTCTACAGAAAAAACCAGAACCCAGCAAACTGAAGCATGTCAGTCCCATATCGAAAAGAAGAGTGAGGCAACTCACTAGTTTAGCTATAAAAGGTCTGCTTCTCTCTCTCTATTGATCACGCATTCATATAGCTATTGATCGCCTCATCTATCAATACAAGTATATCATTTAATTTTAGCATCGGAGGAGCGAAGACCGCCAACCTTGGTCTCCCCTCTTGATGCTGTTATATTTCTCTTGACAGATTGGCGGAACTCCAAGAATCATACACATATCGGAAGATTTGACCCTCGTCCACGTTAACGGAAGCTGGTATCACATAGCGGTAAAACTAGTGTTAACATTTGGCACCGTCTGTGGGAACTCGATTTTAAATCAAGTCATTCCCCGTCACCTACCATGGCTAGCGAAAGCGGCGATGGCACTGAGGAACAAGCAAGCGAGCCCGTCAACCCTCAGCCCAACCCCGCCAACCTAGCAGCTGTCACCTATGAATTATTTACCATACTGATAAACACTGACTGTGAAAACCTTAACACCTTAGAGATACCCCAACCACAATCTATGGTAGAAAACCAGACTGGCCCAAGCCGTCATACGCAAGGTCAGGATCTGGCCGCCATACTAGAAATAGCCCTGGCGGACCTACACAAGGCAAACAGAGAGTGAGGAAGAGAACGAATTGAAAAAGCAGAGGCCCAGAATCAGGTGGCGACGTTGTTGTCAAAATTTGACGAATTGAAAAAAGCACTAGGGGAAAATACGCGATCAACTCAAAGCAGACATTCCCAAAGCGTGAGAGTCAGCCCGAGCACAGGAACCAGAGCAGCACCGATACCGATAATCCAGATGGGCGTCACCCTTAACCCAGCTGAACTAGCGGAGCGGGGACCGCCACTGCCACCAACATTGGCACAAGAACAGGTAGCGGACTCGTAACCACAGTACGATAACTCATTCAGTTTTGGACAACAGAGGGGCACGGGGAGTGCACTAGTACCCCGCCAACAATTGGAGGCACCTACCCAGCAAATGCCTAAGCCAACTATTGACGCTACCACTTTGATACCGGAAAAAATGAGGGAACTAGAAGAGAGGTTGCTCAGAACAGAAGCCGGTACACCACCGCCAACACAAAATCCACTGTTTGCGGCCCGACCAGGCCCATTTACCTCCAGGATTTTGCAAACCGTTAGACCCACATTTGCCAAAACTCCTAAGATAGACCTATTCGACGGCGCGACAGATCCATTTGTACACATGGATACTTTCAGAAAGGTAGCCAATAATAAGGGATTTGATGACACCACTCTCTGCCACCTGTTCAGTAAAACATTGGATGGCGAGGCAATGAGTTGGTTTTTCGAATGCCCACTAAGCTCCATGGACTCATTCTCTGCTCTCTCAAACACATTTCTGTCGCGATTCATCCTCATGACAAACGAATACAACAACTCGAGCCAGTTATTCAGCATCCACCAAGGCAGTGATGAGTCATTAAAATCATTTGTCACGAGATGGAGAACTGCCACATCAAGATGTCGGGATCTGGATAAAACAATGGAGCTAGCAGCCTTCAAGCAAGGACTTCTCAAGACAAGTTTCTTGTACCATCTCAACTGTAATTGTACAAACGCTACATATGACTACGTCATGAGTGAGGCAGTCACACACGGCCAAGCCGAGTACAGCACATACGGCTCCACGCCACCACAAACTCTGCTCAAAGCCATAAACCATGCCATGCCCCCAAAACGAAAATACCACCACCAGTCCAAATACCACCATACTGCCTAACGAGAAAAAAAGAGAGTGACAACAAAGCAGATACCAAGATAAACGGCTAAAAGATCAGTAATCTCACAACAAAGGCCATAGAGCTTTTCACAATGACAGTCACGACAACCACGATAACCGCCACAATAAACCCGCCACAAATGCACAAAGATTCGAAGTATTTACAGTTTTAACAACTTCATATGAAGAAATATATGATCAGTGCAAAGACCAAATCCCACCACCACTCCCAAGAAAATATCCCAGAGTAGGAAAGCCTAGAAACACATGCAAATGGTGCAAACACCATGAAGATAACGGTCATAACACCAATGACTGCAATGCCCTCAAAACTGCAATTGAGTCATTATGCCGCGACCGAAAGCTAGAAAGATACAAGGTGCAACAGCCACCACCAGTTGTCGCCAACATCGAACCAATAAGGAGAATAAACACTATTGAAGGCGATGCTTTCATAGGCAACTTATCACATAGAGCAAGAAAGCGTTATGAGCGCGCTAACCACCCAAAAGAAGTGTTCAACATCGGCTATGACCGATCCGCAAAAATGGCCAAAACTGGTTGGGAGCCAATCACCTTCTCTGAGGAAGAAGAGTGCGATATCCACTCGCCACATAATGACCCATTCTTGATAGACGTTATCCTCGATAGGTCCTCTGTCAGAAGAATATTGGTGGATAGCGGGTCAACCGTCAATGTCATATTCAATAAGTATTACACACAGCTACAAAGCAATAATAAGCTTCTGCAAGACTACGAACCGCTACTCAGGTTCTCCGGTGACGTAACTCAACCCCTGGGATCAGACTATATGCGCCTATCCAACGGAACATCCCCGTACATAGCAGATATACACACTAAGTTCATTGTGGTAGATTGCTTCAGCTCATACAATGTCATTATTGATCGCCCATCACTCAATAAACTCATATGCATCATTGCTGGGTACATGCTGCTCATAAAGTTCCCAACACCTAACGACACTTGGGTAGTCAGAAGAAGTCAATCAGTTGTACGTGAATGTTACTTAACAACGGTATCAAAGTCAAGGTACCGTCATGAAATTTTAACTATAGCCAGCACTTCGCAGTGGATGGATAAGATTGATGATCCTAGGGATGATGAAGAGAAATACTACAAGAAGGAGCCCGTCAACCCTGAGACATCGCTTCACATCATAAGCATCTCTGACGAGCACCCAAAAAGAACTGTGCGCATTAGCTCCCAACTCTCCCCCGAGGTAGCGGCTGAACTCACTCAGTTTCTAAAAGAAAACGCCACAATATTCGCATGCTCGTACGCAGACATGCCAGGAATATCTCCCGACATAATTCAACACAAACTTAGCATCAAGCCATCATTCTACCCCGTCAAGCAGAAACGACGGGCGTTTGATGAAGAGAGATATCGGGCCATCAGGGAAGAGATGACCAAGTTACGAGATATCGACTTCATTCGTCAAGTGCATTATCCACAATGGATCTCCAACATAGTAATGGTAAAGAAGCCCAATGGAAAATAGAGGATGTGTGTCGACTTCAAAGGTTTAAACAACGCTTGTCCTAAAGATAGCTTTCCTTTGCCTCGCATTGATCAATTAGTCAACGCAACAGTAGGGCACGAGCTACTCAGCATGATGGATGCTTTTTCTGGCTACAACCAGATTAAAATGCACCCCGATAATCAAGAATGCACGTCATTCACCACCGACAAGGGTTTATATTGTTACAATGTCAAGCCCTTCGACCTCAAGAATGCCGGAGCCACATACCAACGCCTGATGAACGCAATGTTCATGGAACACTTGGGCAAGATTATTGAAGTATATGTCGTTGACATGCTTGTCAAGAGCATAAACGCTAGCGGTCATGTCGCCAACCTCTGCATAGTATTCGCCATATTGCTTGCATACGGAATGTGCTTGAACCCAGAAAAGTGCTTCTTTGGCATCACCAGCAGCAAGTTCCTTGGGTACATTATCAGCGAAAGAGGAATAGAAGCTAACCCTGACAAAATATAGGCAATCATAAAAATGAATTCTCCGGAGAAAAAGGTCGAAGTGCAAAGCATGTAGGGAAAACTGACAGCTTTCTCCTGATTCATCTCCAGACTCACCGACAAGTGTCTGCCTTTCTTCAAGGCAATGAAGCGGTCCCACTGTAAGGTGGTGGACTGGACACCCGATTGTGAGGCGGCATTTCAAAGCCTCAAGGAATACCTGGCCTCTGTTCCATTACTCTCAACCCTAATGCCGGACGAAATACTATACATCTATCTTGCGGCATCAAAATCAACCATCAGCTGCGCAATCATCCGCAGAGAAGCATCAGAAGAGCTGCCAGTATTTTACGCAGGCAGGGGCATGAATAGAGCAGAAACAAGGTACCCCCCCCCCCCACTAGAGCAACTATCGTTGACACTTATCATGGCAGCTAGGCGGTTGCGCCAATATTTTCAGGCACATACAATCCATGTCCTCACAAATCAACCGCTGAAACAAGTGCTACAAAGTACGGAACATTCCGGACGCCTAAGCAAATGGGCAATAGAGCTTAGTGAGTTCGACATCAACTACAAACCCAGAACCACCATACGAAGACAGGCGGTAGCTGATTTCATAGCAGAGCTTACTGAGCCTCAGCTGGAACACATCACCATCAGAATATAACACTCAACACTCGAAAACCACTCAGGTAAAGAAATCATCGGTGGAGTCTTTACGTGGACGGTTTCGCATGCGCCAAGGCCTACAGTGCCGACATTATCCTCACAGGATCCAGGGGACTTAATGTGGAATATGCCTTCAAGTTCGACTTCAAAGCCTCCAACAACATGGCGGAGGCTGAGGCACTCATCGCTGGACTGTTGTAGCCATTGATTGCGGAGCAGAAAATATCGACATCTTCAGTGATTCACAACTTGTGGTGAATCAAGTCAACGACACTTTCCAAGTCAAAGATAAATAATTGGCGGCATACCTAGGGTACGCCAAGACCCTGCTCCGCAAATTCAGCTCCTTCAACATCACGCATATACCCCGCGAAAAGAATGCGAAGGCCGATTCCTTGGCACGCCTCGCAACAGCTCAACCACACCAGAGTCCAACAAACACTAGGGTGGAAACCCTCGGTAAATCCAGCATCACTAAAACATTGGCAGAAATCTATACCATAGAGACAAGCCAAAATTGGATGGAAGACATACTCAATTACAAAAGTGGCGGCACACTGCCACCCGACAAGGTTGAGGCCAGGAGATTGGTTCGAAGAGCAACAAGGTACAACATTCAAAACGGCAAACTTTACCGCCAAGGATTCACACATCCCAACTTAAAGTGCTTGACTCCAAAAAACAGGAAATAAGTCCTGACCAAAATACATATAGGAGAGTGTGGCAACCATTCAGGAGCCAGGTCATTAGCCAACAGCACTATGCGTCAGGGCTACTTTTGGCCGACACTAGGAAATGACGCTAAGGAAATATCACGATCCTGTTACAAGTACCAACATTTCTCATACCTGCCCCGTGCACCAGCAGAGCCGTTATCTATCATTATCGCACCTTGGATTCACTCCATGTGGGGGTTGGACATTGCCGGAAAACACCCAACGACCAAAGGTCAATTCAAATACATGATTGTGGCCATCGATTACGACAGCAAATGGGTCGAAGCAGAACCATTAACAGCGATCACAACCGCTAAAATCCAACATTTCATGCGGAAGAATATCTACTGCTGTTATGGAGTCCCCGACACAATCATCACTGACAACGGAACGCAATTCAACAACGAAGAACTCATTAGCTTCACCACTAAACTGGGCACCAAAATGCATTTTGCTTCTGTGGCACACCCCCAAACCAACGGCCAGGTTGAAGAGGCCAACAAAGTCATAAAAAAGCAACTCAAAAAGAAGTTAGAAGAGAAAAAAGGCTTATGGGCCGAGAAGCTCCCAGAAGTCCTGTAGGCCATCAGGACAACGCCAACATCTGCCAACGGTGAAACTCCATTTTGCATGATGTTCGGCACCGAGGCTGTCCTTCCCATCGAAGTAGTCCAACCAACAGCCCGGGTTGACGAACATGACGCCACAACAAACGTTGTCAGCATCAACCTCGACAAAGATCTACTAGAAGAAAAGAGAGACAAGGCACATCTGCACAACTTGCAAAACAAGTCAGGAATCTACAACTTGGCGACTGGGTCATGAAAGAAGTCATACCATCGCCAAAAACACTCCGTCCAACCTGGGAGGGACCTTATCAAATTATAGAGGTAGTAAGTCCAGGTACATTTTACCTAAAGAACAAGGAAGGCGTCACATCCACACATCTGTGGAACACTCAGCATCTCCAGTACTATTACAAGTAACGGCACAACATGCCCACGAGCATCTTCACTTAGATAATTTTTGCAAAGTTTAGCTAAGAAAAGCTACCCTACGGGTACTTATTTTTGTAACCAACTGGGTCCGCCCGGTCGTCAATAGAACGAGGAATTATTCAAACCATTGCCCACACATGCACCAAAAAAAAAACAACATGAACCAAAAATATATCAAGTCTGGTCAGAGACCGACACCTGCGCGCCCCAGAGGAATAAAGGTGGAATACATGCATGTAACGGGCCAATCTTAATCCCTTTAATGTTTCATTGACGGTTACAAAAAATTTAACGTCACAATCCCAAGGTCCTAAAAAAGCAATTTCCAAATCTAAAGCTATTCACATTACTTAAAGACAAGTGATGGATCGTCACATTACAAAAAGAATAAAGACAGCACATGCGATTATCGCTGCTAGGCTCTAATCCTGCCCACCCTCTACAATGTGGTCACCAGCACGACACTTGTTGATAGGTTGGAGAGCGCGCATTTGTTTCTTCTGCTCCTCAGTTGTCGGAGTCGGAGTCTCTGGGTTACCGTCAGACCGTACTTCTTCACTGGAAGAACTATCCTCACTGCTACTAGAAGATTCACCACTCGACAACTAGTCGTCCCCAGTCCCCTCGACATCTCCTGGCTCAACATGAGGCGGTGTTCGTTCAGCTATAATCTTGTCCATGTTCAGATACCCCTTGTCCTTAAGCTCCTGAAAGTTGGCAGCGGCACCTTGCCAACTGACATCAGTAAGCAGCTTTGAGAATGCATCAGACTTTTAAACGCTTCCACCGCTTCCTGACGGACCTTGTTTTTTTCATCCTCCGCCAACTTAGCCGCCTCCTCCTGCCTTGCAAACTGAAGACCCGCCAACTCTTTCTCTTTGGCGGTAAGCGCCTCCTGTAGCTGAGCTATAGTATCTTCTCGCTTAGCCTTTTCTCGCCTCAAAGCCTCCAACTCAGCACTTAGGATACTGATGGTGCTTGCATCGGCGAGAGTCTTGTCCACCGCCAGTTTGAACTTCTTCCTCAGATAAGCAAGAGCAATGTCAAACTTCGCAATATCCCCGGTAGTGGATTTATTCTTTTCCCCAAACGTCATGCCTACAGCAACTCTTCCTTCAGCTTACGCTCCTTTGCGGAGCCTTGGTAAAGGTAAAGGTCATAAGCCCCCCTCAAAATTAGATCTAGGGAAGTCTCCAGTTTTGAAGATACATCTAGCCTCGCAACTCGGGCATCACTGCTAAAACCCAACCGCTCACACACCTTGTGAAGAAAGGCCTGCTGGCTAGCGGGTGCATTCTGCACAAGCCCGACAACAGGATTGTCGGAAGCAAATCTACCACTCCCAACATCCTTTTGACCACCCGACACATGTTTCTCCCCAACCTTGCTTTTCTTGGAAGGATCTGAAACTAAGGCGGAAGAAGGAAATTTCCTCTTTTGCAACACTGCAGAAGGCCCAGCTGACGGACCGCCAACATCCCCAGTAGATGCACCAACTACCTTCTGGCCGTCAGGCTTGAAAATGCCCTTATCCGCCACTATTTTCTTTTTCCTCTCCCTCACAACATCCTCAGCCAACAAGTCTCGACTCACAACAGGAGCACTCTTATCAGTCGACCCTTCCAGAACAAACCCTGTCTCCTCAGTTTCTTGCTCACCCTCATCTGCCATATTCTTCTACTTGCCACCCGATTTTTTCTTCTTCAACTTGGCACGATTGGAATGTAGCGGAGGTGCCAGAATTTTGGCCTCCCCTGCCGGCGTTATCTTCCTCCTTTGCCGATCAACAGTCTGTTTTTACACCTTTGCCGCCTCGTCAAGCATAAAGTTAACATAATTCTTAATCCCACCAAGATCTGCCATCGCCTTCTTCAGCACTACGTCGGTTCTTTTGTTCGAATGGATCATCGCTAAAAAAAAAAACCGTTATGTCAAAAAATAACAGTGCACTTACTAGGCTCGCGAGTCAGACACAGACGAATAAGCAAGGACCAATGCGAAAGAACTCTCAAGTCTAAACAGCTCTTATGCTCCCCGCAATAGTGCACCTGACACACTCGCTCCCTCTCGATGTCGGTCAGCTTCGGTCTCTAGCCCTCTGCAAATGAAACAAAGGAGGGATCATATAACGGAGAAACACACGATAGTACATAGCGGCAAGTAGCCAAATAAACAAATGTTAGCAGTTAACACAAAACTCAAGCGTTAAACACATAGATAACAACCTTTTATCGCTTGCAATCTCGACGGCACCCTGAAACGAGGAACTCTGGCCCCCTCTAGCCTCGTATCATACTCCCAGCCCTCGATGGCAACGTACACAGCAGCTCGCCACGTTGTTGAAGAATCCGGGGTGTGCTCCAAAAGTTTCGGGGCACCAGGGCGACGAGTCAACTTAACGGTACCGCCACAACATTTCCTCTCGTTGTACGTCAACTCATAGAAAAATATGACTTCCACCACTATTGGAAACTCACATCCCGAAAAAACCCAAAAAGCGATCAAGCGAAGCAGCATTTTCCACATGTTATGGAAACTTGACCTACGGTAACATTCAACTCGTGGAGCAGGTATTGCAGGCTAGGAAGTAGCGGCAATTTCACGCCATGATGAAGTATAGATTGGTGAATAGCAGCGTAACCCTCCGACAAGTCAGTCACTCGTTCCCCCTTTTCCAACAGCCGCAACTTCATAATGTTCGATGAATTAAGCGACGACACGTCCGATTCTTCGCTAATTGAAATATCGATAACGGCCGACATGCCCCACAAACACTCTAAACGTAGAAGTTAGCATTCAAGTTAGATCTAAGCCTACTCCCCACACCTTCAAACCACAAGCACAAACCCAAGAACAATCGTTCAAACAAAAAAAAAACAAACAAACCCAGACACCTTCAGACCCTCAAACATAGCACAACACAAAATCATACCAAAAACACACGAGTCCTGAAGCACAAAGGTGTACCAAAGCAAAGAGAAACAACCATCAACGTAGTCAAGAACGTACCTTCAATCCACAGAAAGCAACGAAGCATACCACAACGTAGAAGCGAGGTCTCGCTCACCCACGTTCCCCTTTTCTGGCAAAGGTCCTGCCTTTATCTTCCTCCCTCTCTTCTTCCCACCACACTTGACCTCTCTCTGATTCTCTCAGTCAACGAAGAAGATGCAAAATAGGAGTAGTGCAAGAACTGACCGCAAACGCAAGTTAGTTCCCCCTTAAATACAAATTCTTACCCTAAATATCGACCGTCATCGTTTGAGTAACCTTACCGTCAGATCACGACACGTACCCCCCCCCCCATTAATCGAGGTGACGCCTCGATTGAATCGACGCACTCATAAAAGCAACATTTATGATGAAGCGACAATGGTTCCGCAGCGGCATTTCCGCACACGCCACCCCTATCAACAATCCCCACGTGTCACCCTACCCTGTCAGAAAAGCAGAGAACCTTGCCAAAATCAGATTTTATCCGACATATAGCCCTACTAACCTCTATATATCCGCCATATAACCCTACTTATTGCTATATACCCACCATATAGCCCTAGTCACCGCTAAGTAAAATCTACAATTCCACATTAGTTGGCAACCGGTTTACTCTTTTATCCACCACCAAACTAAAAGTACCGCAAAAAAAGTTCACTCCCCGATACAAAGTGCGCCCCCCGACATCAACTATTCTATCTACGAAGAACAAATACACCATCATTCACCAAACCAATAAATTCCAAGTCACAAAACCCAACATCGCTAACCCGCCAAACAATAAAAAGGCATGGTACGTGAACCAAACCAGGTTTGGCAGAACACACCCAACCAAGGACATACCGTCGATATTATCAACACACCGACCTCAACGAGGCGGTGCAATAAAGTTTGTTTTCTCCTCCTGGAAAGAGTAAGGGAACCGTTAATATAACCCACGACAGTCATTGATCAAGCCAATAACTTTCTGAAACTTAGGCACCGAAAGAGTGGGATTGCCACCTACAGCCTCATGCTGCCAGGCAGCTCTCTTTAACAAACAATCATAGAGTAAGGGAACCGTTAATATAGCCCACGACAGCCATTGATCAAGCCAATAACTTTCTGAAACTTAGGCACCGAAAGAGTGGGATCGCCACCTACAGCCTCATGCTGCCAGGCAGCTCTCTTTAACAAACAATCATCTGACCAAACGGAGGTCCTTCTTTGCCAGGGAGTGGGGGACTCTCTGGAGGGCCTAGCAGGGGCCCACCCGAAATGGCACAAGCGCTCGCTTAGAGAAAATCCATGGTTGACGACGCACTCGCAATGATTATGCCCGACATATAACTAAAGGTACTACCTTAGTTGTGATAACTCCCCAACCAAGAAATCCCTCCTTGAGTAGGGATTGGGGGACTTGTATATACATCACATATTTGCAGGGCATAATCAGCACTTATGCCGCCGACATTACTTGTCAAAATACATCAGCTGTGTGACTACCAAAAACACAGCAATACAGTCAACACCGACAGACCGGCCCCACGTCGAAATATGCTCCCACTTGCCGACACACGCCACCTGAAGTTGTCTCTACAGAAAAAACCAAAACCCAGTAAACTGAAGCATGTTAGTCCCACATTGAAAAGAAGAGTGAGGCAACTCACTAGTTTGGCTATAAAAGGTCCGCTTCTCTCTCTATTAATCACACATTCATATAGCTATCGACCGCCACATCTGTCAATACAAGTATATCATCTAACTTTAGCATCGGAGAAACGAAGACCGCCAACTGCGATCTCCCCTCTTGACGTCGTTATATTTCTCTTGACAGATTGGCGGAACTCCACAAATCATACACATATCGGAAGATTGGACCCTCGTCCATGTTAACGGAAGCCGGTATCACATAGCGATAAAACTAGCATTAACATTAACATAATATAAGTAAGGAAATAAAATATTTGTGCATCACTAGCATGCAAGCAAATGTAGTACACAAAAACTACCCAGTTTTACAAATAATTATTACTATATGGCAAGAAAATAAAATAGAATATGCCTTTATTATAAAATAGCAACAACTTTTTTAATTTTCGTCAGATGGATCAGATGAGTCATCAATAGCAATGGTAGAATTTGGACAAGATGGACCGACTTTTGGTCTTTTAATCTTTATTCGAGTATGTGAAACACGAGGCTTTACTTCAAGATCATCACCAGTGAGATCAATAAGGTAACGAGGATATTTTCTGAAATAAAACCAAATTGGTAAAACTCAGCCTCTCGGACAAGCAACACATGAATGTTGAGATTTCACCTTTGTAGCCGGTAATGGAGGTGCAACAAGTTGAACACCATTGATATACTACAATCTAAGTGATAGGTTAACTGGAGGTACTTTTACAGCAACATCCTTTCTGGAGTTATAAAGATAATTACCATCAGGAGGAGATGTAGAGTGAATACGAACTGGTCTATGATTACGACTCTTACTTAGACGCCTAGCAAACATTAACAAAATTATCAGAAAGAATGCAACAAACAAGGAAGCAAATGAAGACAAAAACTGAGCAACTGGTATTAAGATGAGGAACTTTACAATTTGTATAAACACACACACAGAGTCCAGATCTGAAGAGGACGTATGCGAAATAAGCAAAAGTGCGGAGTTCCAATATCAGCCATCGGATGAGTTTAATTGAACTGCAACGTCTGATTTGAAACGTCACATATTGTTCAATTTATCTTGTTCTTCCTTTGCCTTGAAACGCATTGAAAGTTCCTAACCCCCTTTCATGATCAACTTGCTTTAGATTGACGAGAATCAAATCAATCAATAACCAAAAACCATAAACTTGTTGAGGATTTATCTTCTTGGAAATCAATCTCCTCACACCAAAACCATCATCAGCTCATCATCTATCTCACCATTCAAGAAGAGTAACCGTGCAGACCAATCTATTTCCCAAAAAAAGAAAAATACATAATCTATTTCAATTTACCAGATAATGATTGAAGAAGCGGGATTGTTGCTCTCTTTTTGCTGTTGCTTCTGTCCTTGTTCACTATTCGCCACCACCGCCGATGAGGAAGAAGCTTTTACAGTTTCACCGGCCACCTTCGATTTCTAGTTATCTTTTATAAAAAAGATTAAGCTCAGGTTTTCGATTGTATCCGAGGAGAACATTGTTTCTGATAATAGGAATAGGTTCTTTGCTTCTTAGTTTGATGATTTGAGTTGGGCAACAAGAGGAGGTATTTGAAGGATAATAAACAAAAAGAGAACATATTGCAGGACCAATCTCAAATATGAATCCCACTACCCAAAAGACATCAATTTGGAATTTGGAAACAAAGAGAAATTGAAAGAATTTGCATTTGAGATGGAAGAATTGGTTTAGAGCAGATTGACCTCTCTCATCCTCATTCTGAATCCCAAATCGCAGGAGTGATGCGTTGGGTGAAGCGGCAGACATGCGTCGGTGGACAGTTAAAGTCGCATTCTTTTGGAATCATTGATTATCGATTAAAGCAATTAAGGGTTGAGATTGCTTCGTTTACACTTTTAGACATACACGGACGTCCTCTCCCAATCCGGACTCTGTGTACGTGTGTGTGTGTGTGTGTGTAGGCCTATATATACTAGTTATGGGCGGTTGTAACAAATGATTCTATATTTTCTCTTATGCTGAATTTTTTGACCTTAATTATTTTTTTTGTTGACTATGACTCTTTCTATCACTTTAACAATAAATACCATTGTAATCTTTGTTTTGTTTTTGATTTGGCCATTGTTAGATGCTAGATTTGAGTCGACCCATATGGACTATCAATGATAACGTATCCATGTATTTTAGATTGAGAACATATATATATATATATATATATATATTATATATGAGATATAGCCGATTATCGCTCATGAGAGAACTTACCTCAAAAATTTACGCCAACAATGTAGTATTTGAACGATAATCGCCCTTGTTCATTAATTATACATATTAGAAAGTGAACGGGTTGAATTATATTACACTATAGAAGACCATGAACGAAGGTATTAGAATTTCTAGCACTTCATGAACAATACAGAAGAAGAAAAAAAAATTACTACTTCCAATAAATATAATTAATTCATAGCAGTGCGATCCAATAATTAATCATTGTCTTTATATATAGGGCAGCAGTCAGTGCAACTGTTCTTTCTTGAAGTTGTTGACTATATGCTCCGTCATGTATGCTATATTCCGTTAAGTTCCAATACACATAAGATTAATTTTTGTTTTTATTTTTTTATCTATAGCCTGTAAGAGACTTTTACCTATTCTTTAGGTAATTTGAAAACTCCCAACAATCACATTTTTGTTTTACATGTTATTTAGGAGCATGCCAATCTTATTGGGATATTTTTGACAGTTGAAGAATTATTAAATTTGGTGGATTTGACATTTTATTTACATCCCAATCAAAATCATATAAAGGTTGCAGTATTGGGAATTTGATACTTCAAATTTTGAGCCACCCCTCACACGACACAGAGATATATACCCTCACTCCCTTAGTTTGCATTTGATTCAGATTAACTATTTCCTCGATTACAAGTATCTAGTTATTGGTTTGTTTCATTTTATTTACTCTTTTTATGGTTCTCCTCCATCAGTGAGTAATACATATTTTGTTACAGGATATTTGGTTTGAGGTTTAGGTATCCTGCCCGACCTTCTTAATTGAGGTCTCATAAATGGCTCTTGAGGATCTGTTCTTCTTCCTCATAATCTTCAGTCATATATATCATCATCAATACCACTACTTCTGTTACCATCCGCTGCTTCTCCAGCTAGATCATCACTAATTAGAGGTTCATTTTCTCCATCTCTAATAATTTTTATTACATCTCCCCCATAAAGCTTTGGAAGAGGAACTAGATCCAAGTTGATGGGATATTCTCTAGGACTAACAGGCTTTTCACTTTTTTGAATATCTTTAATATTCTAGTCTTCAAAGAAGACAACATCTCTACTTCTGATAATCTTTTTCTAGACATGATCCCATAACCTGTATCCGAATTCTTCATTTCCATATCCCAAGAATATGCATTCCTTCGACTTGGAGTCAAGATTCAATCTCTCATCTTTTGGAATATGAGCAAAAGCTCTACAACCAAACACCTTCAAATGGTTGTAGGATACATCTTTTCTAGTCCAAAACTTGTTTGGAACACCATTCAATAGAGCTAAAGGAGATAAGTTGATCAAATCAACTGCAGTCATTAGAGCTTCACCCCAAAAACTCTTGGACAACTTGGCATGAGATAACATTGTTCTCACCCTTTCAACAATGGTTATGTTCATCCTCTCAGCCACTCCTTTGTGCTGAGGAGTCTTTGGAACAGATCGTTCATGCCTGATTCCATTACTCATGCAGTAATATCTGAAAGCTCTCATATATTCTCCTCTGTTGTCAGTGCGAACACACTTTAACTTTCTACCAGTTTCTCGTTCAACACTAGCATGAAACTATTTGAATACTTCAAACACCTGATCTTTTGTTTTGAGGGCATACGCCCAAACCTTCCTGGAGTGACCATCAATAAAGGTAACAAAAATTCCTTGCACCTCTATGAGTACTAGTGGTCATTGGACCACAAACATCAGAATGCACCAAATCCAAAACATTGGGTCTTATAATGGAAAGAAGCTCTATGTAGCTTTCCAGCCAAGCAGTGCGTACATGGTTTAAGAGAATACCTTTTCCTTTCAACCCTACCAATGTCTCTCTTTGGGCTAGAATTTGAAGCCCCTTGTCAATCATATGTCCAAGCCATTTATGTCATAGCTCAATTGATGAATCTTCTCCGAGAGCATTAACATACCCATTATTGACTTTTGCTTCTATCAAATAAAGGGTGTTTATTTTCTTACCTCGAGCTATCACTAGGGAACTTCGCATTAGCTTCCATTTCTTATCCCCAAACACACGTATAGCCTTCTTCATCTAGCAGTCCTATGGGTATTAGATTGAGAGGCATGTCAGAAACATGGCTCATATCTTTTAATGTTAGGAGACAACTAGTGTTTGTAGGGAAACATCTTCTCTTCCCACAATCTTAGATTTATTATCGTTCTCTATCCTCACGTGACCAAAATCACAAGTATAGGAGGTAAAGAAATCTCTCCGTGAGGTTACATGGAATGATGCACCAGAATCCACAACCCAACATGTATCTTGTGATGTCAAATTAACATGACTAGCATCACAAGCAAAGATGACCACACCTCCATGAAAAATGGTAGCAGCTACATTACTTGCATCACCATTCTCTTGTTGCTCTCTTTTGAGCTTCCTACATTTTCTCCTTATGTGGCCTTTCTCACCACAATAGTAACATTCTACGTCTCTTCTTGTCCTTGACCTACCTCTGAACTTGTCCCTTGACCTACCTCTAGACTTGTCTCTGTTGTTGAGTCTCCTATTGGTGCTTCTTCCACGATATTCAGTGACAAGCGCCTCAGATTCTGTCAACATCCCTTGTTCCCTCCTTCTCGACTCTTCATTGAACATGCTATCTTTCAGTATGTTCAATGTTAGAACACCTTGCAGTGCTGAATTACTCAATGAAACCACAAGCGTGTCCTAATTGTTTGGCAATGAGTTGAGAAGTAATAATGCTTACAAGTCATGGTCAAGCACCATCTTCATATTGGTGAGTTGATTCACCAATCCTTGAAAGTCGCTCAAGTGTTCAGAAATGCTTTAGTCTCCTTATTCTTGAGGTTCACTAACCGCCGGATTGTGGATGCCTTATTCTGGGCTATCTTTCTTTCATACATAGACTCTAGTTTTGTCCATAACGTGTACGCAACTGTTTCTTGAGCCACATGATGAAAGAAACTTTGGTCTATCCATTTTTGGATCTGTCTGATAGTTTTTCTATTCAGCAAATTCCAATCGATATCAGACTTGTCCTCTGGTTTCTACCCTTCATTTTACAAAGGTTGATATAAATCTTTGTAGTAGAGAATGTCATCCATCCTAGGCTTCCAAATGGAGTAGTTTGCAGAAGTTAACTTAACCATCATTGCTGATGATGTTGAGGTTGACTCTTCCATTGTGAATCACACAAGTTAAAACCGTGAAATAAGCCGAAGCACTGTTACCACTTGTTGGGAAAGATGGCGTTTAATACAAAACACTAGTATCTGTGATCTAATCTTTTCCCACCCTTGTGTGAATAAAATAACCAAACCAAATAACAACTATACAATGAAGTGAACAAAATGATTCTTCCACTATAGGATAATGAGATTACAAATACAAATCTCACCGAAGTGGATATCTCTCTCTTTGTGGTGGTTTTTCCTTACTCTCTTGCTTTCTCTAAAGCAAGGATTGTATTATTCTTTTCTCTCTTTTTTCACTTTTCACTTTGACTTGATTAACATGCAGGAGAGACCTTTTATAACCGATGGAGGTTATTTATTTCTTGGCCTTCCTTGATCAATGAATAACCAATCAAATAATTAACTAATTAAATAATTAGTTATTCTTAGTTTGTTAATCATCTTTAATTATCCTCCACTAAAAGAGAAATAACCCGTCAGAAACAAGTACAATAACGATTGATACCTCTAACACATGTACTTTTTAGGACTACATCTAAAATAAAATGAAATAAAATAAACTAAGATTCCAGAATAAAAATAAAAATAAAACAAAGTTTATGTTTCGATAAATTGGTTTTGTAATTTGTGAATAATGGTGATTTGTGAGAGTTAGAGTTTGATTGTGAGTTTGATTCCTCCATGGATGTGCATGAAGGAGCTTTATATTTTCATGTCATTACTCATACCAGGTCCAAAGGGGCCTGGGAATGATATTGATGTTTACTTAAGGTCATTGATTGATGAGTTGCAAAGTCTGTGGGAAGTTGGTGTGGAAACGTTTGACATTTTCACAAGGTAAAATTTTCAAATGAGAGTTGCAGTTATGTGGATTAGCAATGATTTTCCTGCATATGGTTATATGTCAAGTTGGAGTACGAAAAGAAAACTAGCATGTCTATGTTGTGGGGCAGAAACTTCTAATTGCAGGTTACAACATGGCTTAAAGATGTTACATGTGTCATCGTTGATTTTTATCATTAAATTATGAATGGCGTAAAAAACCAAAATAATTTGACAATACAGAAGAAAAGAGACCTGCACCAAGGAGACTATCTGGAGAAAAAGTTATAGAAGAACTTCAAGGTTTGAAGGACGTAACATATGGAAAGAAGGAGAACAACCAAACTATACATGGGTTTGATCAAACTCATAACTGGAAGAAACATAGAATCTTTTTCCGGTTACCGTATTGGAAAACATTGTTGTTGCAGCATAATTTGGATGTTATGCACATTGAAAAAAAATATATTTGACAGCGTGTTTGGCACAACTATAAACATTGATGGTAAAACAAAAGATTCTTTAAATGCTCGTCTTGCCCTACAAGACATGGGTGTGAGGTAAGACTATTGGCCTAGAGAGGTGGATGGTAAACTAGTTTATGATCCAACACCTTTTACATTGTCGAATAATGATATTAGAGCTGTATGTGAATGGTTACTGAAATTGAAAGTTCCAGATGGATATTGTACAAATTTGTTTGGTTGGGTGAGCGCTGAAGGGCGTAGTATTTCTGGCATGAAAAGTCATGATTGCTATGTTTTCGTAGAGAGATTACTCCAGCTCGTGGTGTGAGAGCTACTGCCTAAACAATCATGTGAGGCTATAATTGAGCTTTCTTACTTTTTCAAAGAATTGTATGGTGAAGTATTTAAGGTCTCTGATTTAGAGCTACTTGACAATCAAATTATCACAACTCTATGCAAGTTGGAAAGAATATTCCCTCCAGCTTTTTTCAACATCATGGTTCACCTATCTATTCACTTAACCTGGGAAGCAAAAGTAGTTGGTCATGTACAATATAGGTGGATGTATCCCATTGAAAGGTGTATCAAAATTTATATTAATTAACATTTTATATAATCTTTTATTTGGTTTTGTTTTTTTGTAATTAATTATAGTGTTCACTAGGGCTGGATTCGGTACTATACCGATCCATTTTTCCCCAAATCGTTGCCGAACCGACCTCTGTCGGTATCAACATTTTCAAACCGCCACCGATCTGAATAATCAGTATACCGACAAGTCGGTAACTGAAAATCTCGGTTTGGTATCGGTAGGTAACCGTAATTACAAGCAAACTCCATGAATTGAGAAAAGAGGGCTTGCTGTGGGAGAAGATGATGAAAAAAATAGGGAAGAAAAAGAAGAAAGAGAAGAATTGAGAGGGCATGTTCTTCCTCCATCGAATTAGCAAAGGCTGTTAAGGCTCACGCTCCAAGCCTAGCGTCGTTACTTCGACACCGATCCCCACCACTGTCACCCAGCTCCATCATCGAGTATAATGCCAGTGAAGGAACAAAAAAAAAATACATATTGAAGAACTAACAATCCATGGTGAAAATGGGATTTTGGTGATTTGGGTTTTTGAGGTTTTGATTTATTTATAAGAGTTGAAATGGTTGCTTGTGTGATTCTGGAATTGCTGCTGGTTTCCAGAAAGAAATTCTAGAATGAGAAAGAAGACAATGCTGGAACGATGGGTTTTCGCTTTTCATTTTGGTTTTTCACTTCTATCGCTTAAGAAACTAATAAATATAAAATTTGTAGACAGTATGCTGAGAGCAACCCGTAGTGCAGTGGTTGGGATGAGAATCTTTGTCTTTGAGAACAGGAGTTCGAGTCGCGCCTTCTATCAGTTTCGTTTTATATATATTGTGTAAGACATTGATAAATATAAAATATGTACAAATACTAATGAGAGCAACTCGTTGTCCAGTGGTTGGGATCAAATGCTCTGTATAAGGGGGAAAGGGGTTCGAGTCCCGACTTCGACAAATCGTTTTGTATATATATGGCGTATACTCAGTCTGTCACGCCCCGAATTTCGAATAATAAATTCAAATCCGAAACATGAATACAACTAAACAAATCACGTCCTAAATTTTTTTCTCAAAACCAATATCTCATAAACTATAACACAAACCTCGTAGCAAACTATCTCTCGAGTCAATTATTACAATACTAACATAAATAAAATGTTCTGCTCACAAGAGTCTACAAAAACACACCAAAATAGACCAAGTGCTGGTCTCAACCCTGCTGTCCTACGCAGCTCGCTCACCACCCTGATTATCCTGACCTGCAGGATTATCCGCTACACCATTTGAATAGTGTACCGGGATTGCAACAACACAAAACCCGGTAAGCTTTCTGAAAGCTCGTGTGAGTAAATAAGAATGAACGGTTGATTTATTAGACCACAACTCATTTATCTCAAGTAAACATCCAACAATCTCAACAACCACAAGCAACATCAATCCAACACACATGAAACAACATGGAACACATTTCCACAATCACCAAAACACAACTCTCGCCACTTTGGCACCTAATCACAACTATCGCCACTTTGGCACCCACGTTAGAGCTCTAACTGTCTCGTTACCTCTGACACCTTGGCCCAGGGTCAAGTAACGGCATCTCCAGGTTACTCAGTAACCCGCGAACTTTGGACCATTTCATGTCCTCAGAACAATATATCCCCGTTATTATTTAACGGTCGAACTTTGGACCTCTCTGTCCTCAGAACACATACACTCCGGTTATCATTAACCAAAGATCCTTAGACCATTCGATCCTCGGAATCCTACGTTTCTCTACCTTCTATTCAACTCACAAAATCAACATGTTTATCACCAACATTTATCAAATATTAACAACATAATTAAAATCATATTATCAACATTATCAACAACATATTAACACGATTCCACACCTCAAGGTCACACCATTCAATATATAATCACGTAAATATATATATACGTAACCATCCACACAGGAATGATCACTAATACCAACTAGTTCACATGATACAAAATCAAGAAATTCATTTTTTTTATACTTTAAAACACATTTCTTAAAAACCATTTTCTCACACTTAACAATAAATTGAGCAATTAAGGAAATTCGGTTCGTAAATGAACCAAGTGAGATTTACTCACCTCTAAACTCCCGCTGCGTCTTCTTACAGCCCAAAATACGATTCACAATCGTCCGCTAACAAATCCGTCAAATACCTAATCAAAACGATAATTAACTTAGCGTATAATTTCCAAAAACACACTTATATGAAGATCCCACGGTCGGATCTTCACCTGTGACCACACAAGGTCACCGGGACAGTCCTACGATCATTATATCAAAACTAGAATTCTATCGGACGGTCCAAACTTCATAAATCACAAATTGAGCGATTGAAATCAATTGAAATCGTAAAATTCATAACTAATTCATACGATATCCAAAATTCTCATGCTATATATCAAAATGATCGTATCGACATGTAGAATCTAAAAATGAGCAGAAACTGCTCATGACACCCCCGGAGGTGACCGGAAAGGGCCGCCGGAATTTAGGGCAGAGCCACCACCGACCACCACCAATTGTGTCGGGGCCAAGCTCATCCCCTTCGTTTCATCATTTTGAGCAACTTTCATAACTAACACGAAGTGAGAAAATGAGTGGAAGTGGCCGAAACTTACCAAAAATAGTCCGGTTTGGCCGGAAAAACTGCAGAAACCGATATGCTCTCCGACGAGCGTGAAAACCTCCACTTCTGGTGCTGTCCTTTTTACTGCATGTTCTACTCCTCCATACGAGTTCAACGAGATAAAGAACTCGTAATTTGGTGGTCTAGAACTCGAGATATTCGCTTCGCACTCAAAACTGCCGAAAATGGAAAACCAGCTTTCCGCCGCTGCTATAAGCCGTGCCACGGCACAAGGCTGCCTCTGGCAGCTGCACAAGGTCAAGGCGAAGCCGTGGGAGGTGGTTCGACGTCAAACGGTGGCCGGAGGAGCAAGAACTCAACCGGAGAAGTTTGGCTCTGTTTTTGCCTTTGGTTCGGTGCCGCGCGAGAGAGAGAGAGAAAAATCTAGGTTTCTGATTTTTTTCAGATTTTTCCCAAAAATGTTAACCTATATATATACAAAATCGAAAACTTCTAAATGTCATAACTTCTTCCTACAAACTCCGATTCTTGTGTTCCGCATATGCACGAACTCGTATCGACGAACTCTACGACTTTCATGAAAGAAGTTTCCTCAAATTCCTTACGTAAAAATATGTCAATTTTAATAACCCTAAATAACGTTAAATTTCGATACTAAAATCATTCGAAACCAAATTTCTCAAATAACGACATTCGAATCACACTCACAACTCATAATTCATATAATTTGAGAAGTATTGAATTACGAAATATTTAACTGAAATTTCGGGTCTTTACACAGTCGGTATGGTATACCGATGGTATGCCATACACCATACCGTAGCCGAGCCGAAGGGAGCCATACGGTACGGTTGAGCCGAGCCGGAAGTCGGTAGGATGAGATTTCGGCCCAAATCGGTTAGGGCCGGTCCGAAAACCGGCTGGTTTGGTTGCTTCGGCCCAAAATGCCTGCCCTAGTGTTCACTACATTAAACAGGTATTTGCATAAGCTAAATACTTATGGTCGTAACGCTCGTCCAGAAGGTTCTATTGCAGAAGGCTACTTGACATATGAGAGTGTATCTTTTTGTTCAAGATATCGACATCAAATTTTATATATATTCAAATGATCATCATCACAATAATTATATAATTATATATGCTAAGATGGTTTGGTTATATGATCTGTGAAAATAAAAATAATTATTACAAATGCGCACACAAACACTATAAAATATTCGATAAGAGGGTTTGGGTTTAATAGAAAAAAGAAAAAGAAATAAAAATTAACGAGGGTTTGGGTTTTAGCGGGTGAAACTAAAAAGTTCAGATTATTTGCCGCCTCTTTATAATTTCTCACTCCCACTATATCTCCCAAAATTAGTGGAAACTTAGCTCAAAACTCTTCTAGTTATCCGTCCAATATTTGTGATTCTATCCTTATCATGTTAAGAGAGAAAAAAAAAAAAAAAAAAGGATCTCGCTACAGGTTTTCTCTTCCTCTTGATTGTCTTTCTTAAATCTTCTTCTTCTACCCCGTGATTTTTCTATCTTTATTGTTTTAGATTTCATCTGCATCTGGCTTTTGTACTGCTTTGCTTTATTGCGTCTGTTATATGCTGGGCTCGACGTCGAACGTCTATCATTGATTTTCATTGGTTTTTCCTTCTTTTGTTCATGCAAGAGGTTGGGCTCAACATCCCCTATCCTTTTATTTCTTGCTTTTCTCTTATTAGAGCTATGAATATGCATGATTCTATAATCATTAATTGTTGTAGTTATGGCAAAGCAAAGAAGGGGTCTAAAAAAGGCATCAAGCTTCTCACGTCTTGAGTCATCTGGTCTCCCTTCAAACCAAAACCATCACAATGGGTCTTTGACTCACAATAAAACACAAGACATGGAAGAGATAGGTTTCAAGGCTCCACCATCAGAAGAACAAGGTATCGTGTAAAAACTTACACATAACAAATTGTTATCTCCATTTATTAATTGCTTATTGTTGCTTGTTGTTGTCAATAGTGTCTGGTCATCCTCCAAAACAGGATAGAGGGAAAGCCAAAGGTGAAAAAGGATATGGAATGGATTCTGAAATCTTTTAAAAGGTATTGTCTATAATCTTGTATCATAAGTGTAGTTTTGATCTTTGAAGTGTTTAATCTTGTACTGTGCATATCTTAAGTTATGGTTATGATTTTCATGTCTAGGATCATAACACCTAAGGCAGCTAGAAGTATTTTCCCACTATTCCAACAAGAGTTTAAAAGGTCGTATATAATATGGAGTGAATACCCAAAAGATCATTTGGGTTTGCTGTTTTGCCATTGAAAGAATTATGGTTTCAAGTTCACATGCCCAGGGAAAGATGTGAAAGCAGAATTTGAAGATCATATCAAAAGGAATTATAATAGTTGGATGTGGGAGATAAGGAATAGTGTTTTCAAAAATACAAGAGTCCCGTAGCTAGATATGCTCGTCACCCATCATTGTTGCTTCCAGAGATATGGATAGGAATGGTTAAAAAATGCTGAAACCAGATTGATAGGTAAATAATGAATTAAACGTAGTATATACTTTAATTATTTTTCACTATATGTAGACTCAACATCTCTTATCGATGAACTTTTCAGGAAACAAGTGCGCAAAACTCGATAAATGGTGGGAAGTCTGACATGGTGCATACAACTGGCTTAGTTCCAATGGCGAAATACATCAAAGAAGAGGTATTAGATGTTAATTTTTTTTGCATAATATCTTGTTATGTTTCTAGTTCTTTAGTGTGTACTAAGCACAATAGAAAACTACTTCTGTTTGTAGTCTTGTATAATGTTGCTTTGTAGTAATCCAACCCATTCATCTGAAGTTTATAATGATTCTTGGTTATCTGCTCTCTTAATCATTTCAATGGAAGAGTGAATCGACCTCCTTCTTTTAAATATGTTATGCTATCATATATAAGTCCCATTAATCTACACATCTTTTGGTTGTATTCTATGATATTGGTATATTGTTAAGAGAACCATTGGGACCATTGCTGCTACATCCTTGCATTTTACATGAGTAAGTTAATGGTATATTGCTGCTGCATGTTAATCATTTTGCATAAGGTTACATTGATTAATCGAGATTAAGTACTATATATTAGAAGAAAAGTAAATTAAGATCAAGAAACATACTTGCTGCAAACTGATAATATGCAAATATGAACTTATTGTTATTATGTTGATTTGGACTTTGTTTATTTTAGTCCAACAGATTGATAAGACTGGAGTTGAACCAAGTCCCATTGAATGCTTCAAAAGGTTTCATGTCTCTAAGGCCTAGAATGAAAAGGAGGAACATTGGATCAGTTAAAAAGCTAAAGATCTTTATGTATGTATTGACATCGTGGTTTACTTATGTGTTTGCTTATGTTTTTGTTTAAGGAAACTATGCATACCCAAAAGAGGATTAAAGAGGCATTTGGAGAAGAAGGTGAAGTAGATAATGAATTGGGCATATATAAAGCTGTGATTGGAGAGCCGAGTCACGACAGAATTCGTGGCTTAGGTGATGGCATGATACCACCTGAAGATGAAGATGTGGACTCTTTTAGCCACACTTGCAACAAGTATACGTTCTTGGCACATGAGAAAGAATTCAAACAAGTAAACGAGAAAATTACAAATCTTACCAACCAACTGGAAGATTTGAAGCAAGTGGTTATGACTTTGTTATAAAAAAAAACTCAAGTCAGTCTGAATGCGCAACAGAAGCACCCTCTACGATAATTTACTTTTCATTTGCACTCCAAATTCTAACCTTTTAGCATGTGACATAAGATAATTAAGTTTGCTATTGGTGATGTCCAGTAGCCTTTTTTCTTGAACACTGATGGTTATTATTATATTTTCTTCTTGGGTGGTTTGTAGAGTTGCTTATATGTAACTTCAAAGATAGGTTCTTGGTCTAAATTTGAAATCCGAAAAAACAATTGTCAAGCAAATTGGGATATAGTTATAAGCATGCAGAAGATGGAGACCTATCTTTAAATGATACTCCTGTAATTGAACCTATCATTAAATGATACTCCTGTAATGAACTTAAAAATTTATGTTCTAGTTCACTTCATGATGCTTATGACTATATCCCAATTGTTCTTTTGGATTTCACTTTATGTTTGTCTCATTGAATAATGTTTTTAAGCCATCAGTCTGGTCCATTTTACCTAGGGGTCGTCAACAGGCCGGGCCGGGCTTTATTAAAAATCGAAGGATCCAAGCCCGTCCATATAAAATGGGCCTTGCGGGCTTTTTCGGGTCTGGCCTTGCGGGCTTATTTATAAATAAATATTTAAAGACACAAATATTTTTTTTTTTAATCAAGCTTTGGAAATTCATTGGATAATGATCAAATACAACCAAAGATAATAGATCTATATTGTACCAAAAAAATTCTATATTTATATATAGATACTAATTTATTGATAATTAAATTTTTAAAGATACTAATTTTTTATAAATTTATATTTATACATCATACACTCCAAAGAGCAACATATAGCAATTCAAAGAAAATGAGAAAATCGACCGTTGGATGTGATTATTACAATAAATTATGAGTGTAATTAAAAATTTAGTCAATTTCACCATAGTTTCAAACCCGATCGGATTGGTTAACCGCAGTCGCTTATATGCTTTCTTGATTGACCGGTGGCGTGATGACCGCAAAACTTGCTTATTTTTTTACATCACGTTTGTAAATATTTCATTGATGGATGTGCATAGACATAAGATAAAAATTTCAATTTTAATTACAAATACATTGACCAATACCAATTTGCCTCTTAAAGTTGTATGACTTGTACATTGCATTTAAATTGTTGAGGTTCATTCTAAAGCAAACATGAAGTGGAAAATGAATTTGAAAAAACCAACCGTTTGATGGAGAGACTGTAATATTTTATGGTGGTTGGAAAAAATCCAGCTAATTTGGTTTTCGTTTCGAATTCGATCAACTAGGTCAAACCTAGTTACTCTTATAAACCTATATTTATATATCACACACTCCAAAGAGCAACCTCTATCAATTCAAAGAAAATGGGAAAACCGACCGTTGGATGTAATTATTACAATAAATTATGAGTGTAATTAAAAATTTAGTCAATTTCACCATAGTTTCAAACCCGATCGGATTGGTTAACCGCAGTCGCTTATATGCTTTCTTGATTGACCGGTGGCGTGATAACCGCAAAACTTGCTTATTTTTTTACATCACGTTTGTAAATATTTCATTGATGGATGTGCATAGACATAAGATAAAAATTTCAATTTTAATTACAAATACATTGACCTATACCAATTTACCTCTTAAAGTTGTATGACTTATACATTACATTTAAATTGTTGAGGTTCATTCTAAAACAACCATGAAGTGGAAAATGAATTTGAAAAAACCAACCGTTTGATAGAGAGATTGTAATATTTTATGGTGGTTGTAAAAAATAAAGTCAATTTGGTTCTCGTTTCGAATTCGATCAACTAGGTCAAACCTAGTTACTCTTCTAAACCTATATTTATATATCACACACTCCAAAGAGCAACCTCTATCAATTCAAAGAAAATGGGAAAACCGACTGTTGGATGTGATTATTACAATAAATTATGAGTGTGGTTAAAAATTTAGTCAATTTCACCATAGTTTCAAACCCGATCGGATTGGTCAACCATAGTCGCTTGTATGTTTTCTTGATTGACCGATGGCTTGATAACCGCAAAACATGCTTATTTTTTCACATCATGTCTGTAAATATCTTATCGATGGATGTACGTGTACATAACATAAAAATTTCAATTTTATTACAAAGTCGTTGGCCTATATCAATTTGTCACCTAAAGTTATATAACTTGTACATTGCATTTAAATTATTGATGTCCATTCTAAAGCAACCATGAAGTAGAAGATGAATTTAGAGAAACCAACTGTTTGATGGAGAGATTGTAATGTTTTATTGTGGCTGTAAAAAATCCAGCCAATTTAGTTCTCGTTTCGAATTCGATCAACTAGGTCAAACTTAGTTACTATTATAAACCTATATTTATATATCATACACTCCAAAGAGCAACCTCTATAAATTCAAATAAAATGAAAAAACCGACCGTTGGATGTGATTATTACAACAAATTATGAGTGTGGTAAAAAAATTAGCTAATTTCATCATATTTTCAAATCCGATCTAATTGATCAACCGTTGTCACTTGTTTTTTAGAATATATATGCACATATTTTCTATAAAAATATGAGAATTTCCACACACACACACACACACACACACACATATATATATATAAATATAAACACACATACACACATCTATATCTATATATATATATATATAAACACACACACAGTGCACACACATATCTATATCTATATATATATATATATATATATATAAGCATACACACATATCTATATATATATATATATATGTGTGTGTGTGTATATAAACATACACACATACACATATATATTAATATATATATATATATATATATATATAAACACACACACATATATATATATATATATTTATATTCACAAACACACACAAATATATATAATATATATAAAATAGTTTACGGGCTTTTACGGGCCGGGTCTAGCGGGCTTTTGACGGGCCGAGCCTATGGACTGGGCCGGGTTTTTTGGGGCTTTTTAGCGGGCCTCCATCGGCCCACCGAGGCGGGTTTTTGGCTCTCCGGGCCGGCGGGCCTCCATCGGCCCACTTGATTCACGGGCTTTTTGATGAGGCCTAATTTTACCTCAGTTTCTAGGTGCGATACAATGTGATTATTGATTAGTATAGATATGCAATATTTGTAAGTAAAGACACTCAGATCTCTTAGTTGCTGCTTTCTTCTTATTGTGCTGCTGATGTCCATTATTTTTTTTTATTGTATTGCTTTTTTTTTTTTTCAATTACTTTGTCATTTATTTAACCATTAATTTATATTATTTATGTCTGCCTATTTTTTAGGGAAATACCACGAGGACTTCATATTGAAATTACTCATGGACAAATGATAGCTACAAGAAATACTACTTAATTTCTTACTAATGTTAAATAAGTACTACATGCTTATGTTCTATTTTTAATTCCCTACTAATTTTACACTTATGGTTATTATGACTTTTCCTATTTTATAAGACTTGATCATGAATATCTTGTTTCAAATAAAATGTAGCTTAATCTTCTTTATTCTGTACTCTTAAGTATTTATGTTTTTAATATATATTTTGGGCGGTGCTATTCGCACACCTATTTTCTCTATTCACACACCCCCTCTATTTATCTATTATTTTAATTTATTTATCTTTTATAAATTACCCTAACTAACCTCCCTTGCAATTCTGTTTCTTTTTCTTTTTTCTTTTTTCTATTTAGCAAGTCAATCATCTCCAAATCCTAAACCCTTATTTTCATGCAGACATAGAGCACTTCAAAACTCTTTGCGATTTTCTAATTTCTTTTCCATCAAAAACTTCTCTAGCATAGTCCTTTTATCTCTCTAACGTGATGTTTTGAAGTTTAATTATCATAGAACAAGCAACTTTAGACTCATCTTTGGAAATTTTTTTACATTTGATTTGCAATAGAGACATGGAAGAAAAATATGAGGTTAGTGATTATTCGATCCCCTTTGAATCCATAATTCCTAGTAAGATTCTAATTGAAATTATTTGGTGTATTTCAATCCATCACTCTCCACTAAAACCATCAATTTCTCAGCAATTTGGTGAACTAGGAGTTTTAAATTTGTGTGTTCTGTTCATCTTAGTGTGAATTTGGTATGGCTTGCTTGCTAATCATGGTTTTGACTTTGGTTAATTGATAATCTTAACTTATTGACGCTTTGATTTCATTTTGGCTTTAGTCATATTATCACTGTGTAAAATGTTTTATCTCACTGGGAATGGTATCTTGAATCAACGTTGCTTAAGCAGATATGAGAGGTTTTGGATCTCATTTAGTTTAGGTGATATGCTTATGTCTTTCTTCAGTTTTGTATAGCAGTCATGATGACATACCTAAATCCCCAAACTCAGTTACATCGTGATTTTTTATCTGAGCCCTAAAGCTAATTTGCCATACTAATTGCGGAACTTTTGACAGATTGCATTTTGTCCTAACTCAAGCCCATCAGATTTTTTTAAATGGAAGACATAAAATCTTAATTGAGTGTCATCAGATGAAAACCAAAGAGTCCTAAGTGGAAGGCAGGTCAACTAGATGAGACTCTTGAGATCTTTTAGTTTTCTTTACAGCTAAGGGAACAACATATTCCTTTTAGAGTATCTTACTAAAAGCATTGGAAGTCTTTCCCGAAGGGACAGAAAAAGCAGGAGCAATACCCGCTATAGATGATTGTACAGAGGCGTGAGCACCCTAGGAATCCTACAAGTTTGTGAGGATCATTGAATCCTACAAGTTGCCCGCATGTACTTCTTCTTGCATGACCCCCTTGAGGAATGCACTCTTTACATCCATTTTGAGGAGGTGATGACGAGAAATCATAACATTCATCATCTAGATAGTTTGTTGCGCATTTAATTTCTCTATCTCGATAGATATAACAGGGTCTTCCAAACACTCTCAGATGGTAAACATTAGGCTTCTTTTCTTTCTAGAACTCATATGGTGTAGCATCTATACTTGATCTGAAATAAGTTCTATTGCTGGTACAGTATCTATTCTTGGTCTGAAATCAAAATAATAGTCACGGAAAAAAAAACAATTTCTCAAAATAAGTTCAATTCAACATACAAAAAATCACTAAATAAAATTCAAAACCAAAAACCATAATTCAGAATATTTCTCAATTCAAAATGAAACTCAAAACATGGAATTCCATAAGTTAAGTCAAATCCAAAATCGTTATTCAACTATTCCAATAGAGAATTTAATACAAAATATAATTATTTTTGAAAGTAGAATTGCATCTAGTATAATTTAAAATAATAGTCCACTCATAGGAATACTGTTAAGTCAGCCATCGATAGGGATCCTCATTGAGTGATGGCTCTACATGTTGTCCTATACAAAATAACAATTCATAACCATTTACTGGAGAACCTAAATTTAATTCAAATATAAAATGAAATCCAAAACCCTTTATTGATAATTAGTAAACCTAAAAATTGAATTCACATCTGAATAAGCTTAAACTTCAAGAATTACGTAGACTTAGTATATCTAACAACCTAATGAAAAACGATGAAAATTCAACGGTCGGATTTTCATGAATCGAAAATTGGAAATCAGAAACCACAAAATTTTGATCAATCCCCAAACATTCTAAATGTGCAACAAGTTATACCTATAGGCTCATATGTAAGAATTTACTCCTTTAATTGTGGATCATATGAAGTAATTGGTGTTTATGGCATATATTTCATATATGATTTGATATACTAATTGATGGATCCCAATTGATCGATCAGAGGGAATTTCCTAATCTATTTCCATGATGGATGGAAATCACTTAAGTCATTGATGGAAAGTAGTCCTCTCTCACTTTATATAACCAATGCACAATTCCATCTTATGTACACACATAAAGTACTCAAAACACGTATGAGAGTTTAAGGTGCAAGGGCTGAGAGAGACCATTTCCTTTGGATTGACGACTTCGTCAAGCCGCTGCGTCTTGATATACTACATATTGCTCCAATGGAATAAGGTAGGCAATTTATGTTTCCGCCTTACGGTTAATGTTGTGAGATCATGTAAGTTCCAGATCTTGGCTCTATGTATTTAAACTCTTATATGTGATATCAGAGCTCAGCAATAGAGCTTTCATGATTCTCCGTTAATGGAATATATATTGTTTTGTTGTTCATATATTTCCTGCCGCATTTATATATGCATATGAATTTTATATGTAACAAAATATATTCATATGAATGTTTCGCTAATATATCATTAATCTGCTTTGGTCATATGTTGTTCATTGGAGCTGTTTGTTTTTTATCAGACTTAGTGAGGCCTCGAAAAATTTTATTTAATTTTTAAAGGAAATTTTCGCTAATAGGAACTTAACGAGGCGATAGAAGTGGAAGAAAATGATTTAAGAGATTTCTTTGGTGACGAGATTATAAATTTGGGCCATATGATTTAAGTTCGGGCCAATGTTCTTTCATTTACGCCTAAAATGTTACTAGAGTTTATCGAGACAAATTGTCGAAGTTAATTTGAAATGAAGACGAAGTGAATTTTTATGAAATTGGGTTTTGAGGCTAGCGTAAATTCGAGGATATAAATAAGGGATTGTCGACGAAAAACAATCGAAGGTTACGAGCCCAAAACCTGAAAATAATCAGCTAAAAGAATTAGGTGATTTGTCACAAGGGTGCGAGGGACATTTCGCACAAGATATAAATAAAAGGGTTGAAGCCGCGTCACTCTCTCTCTCTCCCCGACCTCTCTCATTCTCACCTTCTCTCTCTGCCAGCGCCGCAAACTCCATCTCTAGCCACCAACTCTTGTTACCGCCACCACTAATCAATCCAACACCCAAATCCGACCCAAGCCCGAGTCTCACCATCGACATGCATCGCCTCCAACCTCCGCACGGGTTCCTCGAAGCAGCGATGCCACTGCTCGTTGGCCTACTTTGATTTCCAGCCATCACCTTACCATACCGCCATCACTTCTCGACTCAAAACTCGCCGGACGTCTAAACCTTGAATCCATGTTGACTGCCGATACAGGAGAGCACCGTACACATCTTTTAGCTTCTGCTAAGATCAATTTATCTCCTCCGATCGAAATTGAGCTACACCGCCTCCAAGGATGTCAGGGCTTCACGGTCTATCAATGCCCTAGACTTCCAACCTCTAGCTCCAACCTTAGTTGATGCACGTGCCGCCGCTACTGTGTGAACCGACATAGCGCCGCTGTTCGCCATCGTTGAACTTCCAGACCTTCTCTACTAGGTAATTTTGTCACCTCTCTTTGGATGAAGCCTTTTGGTTGTTACGAATCGAAACCCTAATCCATTGTCATTCAATTTGGAATTGAGGTTCTGTGGAGTTTGCAATTTTGGGATTTTTGGAGAGAAGTTCCTGAGATAGTTTTAATTGAAATAGGGAGAAAGGTAAGGATTATGTGCACATTTTCTGTTGAATAAGAAGTTGGTTGAAGGTTGATTTTGATCTTATTTTGGCGTACTAGGGACTCCGAAGGATTAATGGTGGTGGAGTGCAACTTCGACAATTTGGCTTCTAATTTGGAAAAGAAGAATGGTAAGGGTCTGATATTTGGATATGTTTTGCAATGTGTTGTTCATACTTAGTGGAATTCTAGTTTTCTAGATTATTTGAAAAGATATTGATATGTGTTGGGAACTTGCCATGGTAGTGAACAAAGATGAAAGTTGTTGAATGCTTGAATGTATGGAGAGCATTGGTTGTCAATTAAATTGGTTTGTCTATTATTAATTTTGGGAATTTTTTTTTTTCAAGAATGGACAAAGAGAGACCAATTTTGTGGTCTTTGACAAGTTAACTAAAATTGTGTATGATGTTAAAGAAAATGAGTAATTACCAATGTTGGAAGGGAGTTGATAATGAGAGAATGGTGGATCTTAATTAAGGTAGGTTAAATTAACTTTTCGATTAAAGTTATGAAACAATTACAAGTGAAGTACTTTAAAACTACCATATCCCGAAATGACTAAGAATTGTGATCATTCGGGAATGGTAATTGTTACTTGCATGACGAGGAAATGCTAAACAAATGAAGGCCAAAATGCTAAGTAATGAGGTCAAATAGGTTGACCCGAACTATAATATGAAAAGTTGTGCAATCACCATATCCCAAATGAGCTTATTACGTTAAGTGGATTGTTCGGGAATAGACACCACTAAATTAAGTTAAGGATAATTTTGTGATTTATAAAGAAATTAAACAATGTGAAATTATAAATTGAGTACTTATTGGATTTAGATATGTTGATAAATGACTTGAGCGTGTGCACTTGGAATTCGAGGAACTAGTGAAAGACGAGAAAGAAGCTAATTGTGGACGAACACTCCATATCCAGGTAGGGTCCTATCTTGTTAGTGGTTTTCTTGTGCGTATATATGTTTATATATAAAGTTGCTTGCAAAAATGTTTATGGATACCATAGTCAATGCCTCGATGATTTTTATTGTATTAATTGTTAATTTTTGAAAGTGAATGAAAACCGAGGCTAGACAATGTTTGTTATGATGAGATATGATATGATTGTTGTGACATGAGAGTGATAGGAGCAATGCTTCCTACGGTTTTGAAACCGTGAACCTCCAGAAGGGTGATATGACCATATGTTGTGTCGAGCCCGTGCCACCTTGGTAGTGCAAGTAGGAAGTCGATAGTGACCTCATATGGCATTGGACCAGTAAATGGACACTCTCACATTGGACAGTGACATCATCTTGACTAAGTCAACTTCCTTCCTTCGAAGTTGCTTTGTTGACCAATCCAAGAAATGAACATGTTCAACAACAAAGATCGTATCAGCATTCACTTCAATCATACCATGATGAATCACATGTGACTCATCCTAGACATACTTCCTCATCATAGATGTATGAAAAATATTGTGCACACCAGACATACTAGGAGGTAAGGCAAGCCTATAAGCTAAATCTCCTACCTTCTCCAAAATCTCGAAAGGTTTGACAAACCTTGGTGATAACTTTCCTTTCTTGCCAAATCCCACCACGCCCTTTATGGGTGACACCTTCAAGAACATATGGTCACTCACTTCAAACTCAACTCGTCTCCTTTTCAAATTTGCATAACTCTTCTACCTACTTTCGCTGTTTGAATCTTGTCCCTAATAATCCAAATCTTCTCGAACCCAATAATTCTGTATCTTCGACTTCTGCCTAACAGATAGGAGATCTACATGCCTACTATAAAGAGCCTCATATGGTGTCATGCTGATACTGAAGTGATAATTGTTGTTGTAGGAGAACTCAATCAACGATAGATGATCCTCCTAACTTACCTTGAAGTCCAACACACACGCTCTCAACATATCTTTCATCACCTGATTCACTCGCTCAGACTGCCCATCAGTCTGAGGGTGGAAAGATGTGCTCATATCTAAGGTAGTTCTATGGCTTTTTGGAAATCACCCAAAAAATTCAAAGTGAATCGAGAATCTAGATCAGAGACAACGACATAGGTACACCATGAAGTCTCACCACCTCTTTGACATATAACTTTTACAATGTGTCAACCGAATACGTCATCAACACAGGAAGAAAATGTGTAGAGTTAATCAAACAGTCAACAATCACCCACACTACATCATGACCTTGCTTGGACCTAGGCAATCCAATAACAAAATCCATAAAGATCTGCTCCCACTTTCACATAGAAATATGTAACGGCTTCAACATACATGCAGGTCTCTGAAGCTCATCCTTCACCTATTGGAAAGTAAGCCACTTGGACACATACTCTGCCACATCTCTCTTCATCCTATTCCACCAGAACTGCCTTCATATATCCTTATACATCTTGGTACTTCCAAGATGCACAGTATATCGAGATCGATGTCTCTCACGAAGATTCTCTCTCTTGAGATCAATGATTTGGAACATACAATCTCTGATTCATTCCCAAATCACCATCTACTCCAACTGTCCACTCCGATGGGAAATCAATGGACGATTCTGCGGCTAACTCTTCCAATTTACACGTGAGAACTCATCCTCTATTTGACCCTGAATAATCCTGGAAATCAAATTAGGTTGTACTGAGATACTACCCAGAAAATCCCATGCTCATCTCCTGATTGCACAAGGTCAAACTCAGATACAGTCTCCAACATAAGCCACTCATGGACCATAACAAAAACAACAACCCCTCGGTTTCTTGCTCAAAGCATCCATCACTTCATTGGCTTTCCCTAGATGATACTCCAAGGTGAAGTCATGGTCTTTTATGAGCTCCATCCACATTCGTTGTCTCATGTTCAACTCCTTTTTAAAGCATGGATACTTCAAACTCTTATGGTCCAAAAAGAGTTCAAACTTCTTCTCATACAAATAATACTTCCAAATCTTTAAAGCAAAAACAACCGCAGCCAACTTTAGATCATGAGTGAGGTGATTTCTCTCATGAACCTTCAATTTTCTAGAGCAATATGAAACATTGCTGCCATGTTGCATCAATACGCAGCCCAGACCCTGATGAGATGCATAACTATGAATGACTAAACCACCACCACTAGTGGGAATAGTCAATACTTGAGCTATGGTCAATCTAATCTTTAACTCATTTAATACCCTTTCACGTTCCTCAATCCACACAAACTGGAAATCCTTCCTGGTCAGCTTGGTCAAAGCTAAAGCAATACTAGTAAACCCTTCTATGAATCTCCGATAATACCCTGCCAAACCAAGAAAACTATAAACCTCGGTAACCATAGTGGGTTGTGATAGAAGCACAAAGTCCGACGATTTTAATAAGTATACGCCCCATTCTAGCCTTATTTCTCCCTTAGATTTGTGTTTCGAGTCATTAAAGTCATTTTCAGAGTCTTGCAAAATGTTTGGCGTAAAATAGGCGGAAAATGCAAAATTTATGAAAAAATCCTAACGGGATCAGGATTCCTTACCGTCGACGTTTTTGCGGTCTTTACATTTTAATTCCTTTTATTTTCTCTAAATATTTCTGATATTCTCCACCTTTTTCTAGAAATTTAAGACGTTTGACCAAGCAATGAAAAAGGGAATTAAAGAAGAAAGACGTTTCCAGAAGGAAAATAAAGGAGAAAAATGTTTTCAGTTGAGGAATAAAGGAGAAAAATGTTTCTGTTGGGAAATTAAAGGACCCCATTATGAGAGGAATTAAGGCCATAAAGGAGATGTTTCAATTCAAAAATTAAAAGAACTATGATGCAATCCCATCAGTCCAATGATGAAGGGTATGATCGACAAAAATCAACCAATGCTTCCCTATAAATAGGCAACGTCCATAACAGAATTGTGATCACTTCCTGGCCTATCACTTCCTGGCTGAAAACTATTCCATAACGCTGCCCAATTCACTCCTCAAACTTCCATCACCTACATGACCATGACCACCATCCTTCCATCAATCTACAAAGTTCTTAGGCGCTGAGTCAAGGACGCTCCACCACCATAGCAGAGACGAGTTTATCACCTTGTTGCGAAGCCGCTGAGGAAAGCTTCAAAGTGTAACTATGACTCTACTTACAATTTTTGTTTCGATTTTGTGTGTTTAGATTTGCGAGTTGTGTAATTGGAGACATGAAATTTTCAGAATATTTTTATTAATGTTTTTGAGATTTTCAGTTTATTATTAAGTTAATTTTGAGAATTCTTTGATGATGCATGTTACAATCTTGTGCCCTTTTGTGTGTTTAGGTAATTTTCAGAGTTAGGTTAATAAGTTTGCACACTAGAATAAAGGTGAGAGTTCTTGTGTGTTTGCTTAATTTGCCAAGAATAATAATTATTTGTTAAGACGTTGAGTTAAACAAGTAGCAATTAGTTCTAAAGAGTGGTAAAAACCATGTTTCAATGGTTAAACGATTCTGGAAATTACGTGTTAAATTCTATGTGTAATGGTTAATTTACATGTGTGAGTCGATTCGGGGGTTAGATAACTACTGATTAAGAGAATTACGCTGAGTGTTTTAAAAAATTAGTGGTATTGGGCATGGTAAGGATTCTTCCGATCCAAGCCCATACTAGAATGAATCAAATAAATGGATTGGATCGTGACAGCTTTTCATTTGGACTCTTATCTAGGCATTTAAGATGGGTACACTTTTGTAGCATGTTGAAATGGATTTTCTGTTTTTACACTTAGTAATTTTCGAGTGGTATTGGTCTAGGTTAGGGAAGTTGATCATTGTATATTTGTTTTGTTTTTATTTTAAGTAGATTAGGAACCAAATTTCAAAACCACCATATTATTCTTTTATTTGTTAATTGACTTTTTTGTGTAAGTGTACCCTACAATCCCCGGACTGAACGATCTCTGCTTATCCTATACTGACAACTACATTTTGCAGGGTTAAATTGTGAGGCTATTCAGGTTGATTCCAACTCGTCACTACTTCAACCTTAGAAGGTTCCAGTGAAACTCCATCCTTCAAAACCACATGACCAAGCAATATACAAACCATAATCACTCTTGGTCTCATAGGATCAAGGTTCAAAAAATCGCTAGCCGCTAGTCGGGTGGTGGGCTGTGGGGGAGCGCCCCTTGTTCTTGCTCTCCCAATGCAGGAAGACGTAAATCGCCGGTTGGGTTGGACTACCAAAAAAGGTGCCTAGGCAGTTTTGTATTTTTTAATTTTAATTTTATTTTTATAGCTTTTATTTTGTAATTAAAAATATCAAAGAGTAATAAAATTGCACCTAGAATAATCGTACGTAAAGTGATAAAAAAAATTGCAAGCCTAAATCTCTAACCCTTCTTCTCCATATCCCTCCAAGACTCCTTTGGTATCCGACTCAAACTCAACATCCTCTTCTCCCTCCTCTTCCGTGTCCTCATCCGGTGTCCTCATCCGATATAAAATCTTCATCATGAAGTTCTCTTACCTCTACATTTCTAGAACTTCTCCTAGGCCCACTATCCACTCCCGAACCCTCTCCCTCCATTTCACTAGTAACATCCGAGTCATCTTCTTCATCACCACCATCAACAATCCACCCTTGAGCCCTACTAGCTTCATTACCATGTATCACATCTACACCCAACTCTTGAGCCCTTCTCTTTTTGTTTTGATCTTGGCATTGAATTGGACATAGACTAAATTGTTCCAATCTTGAAGCATCTAGTCTATTCCTTTTCTTTGTATGGATCTACATGAAACAGAAAAAAGAAATATTAGTAAGTTAGTAACAAATCAACCATTTGAAAAGATTATTCTTCTAGGCATTTGAAAGAAAGCACTTACTCCCTCAAAAGTACTCTAATTTCTCTTGCACTCGGATGAACTTGTAGTTAAAGAGAGTATTATTCTAGGCATTTTTTGCAATTTGGGTGTTCTATTTCCATAATTGGACCACCATCCAACTATATATGCACAAACAAAACAATAACAATAAGTAAACAAAATAAATATGGTTAAATATTGTTTAGTCCTTGAGCTTTTCACCATAAAACACTTCAGTCCCTGACCTTCTAATTTCACACGTTTAGTCCCTGCATTTCAAAATTTCAGACCAATAGGTTCTTGCTGTCTAAAAGTCACGGTAAAATGTCTATTATGCCCTCAATTCTTTTTTTTTATAATAAATTTATTCCTTTCTCTCTTTTTTCTAATTCTTTTTTCTTTATTTTATTTATTCAATTTTTTTTTCCAAACAGAAAGAAAGAAAGAAAAAAACAGAAAAAAATAAAATAAAAAAAAACAGAGAGAAAGAAAGGGAAAAAAAAATCCTTTTCCAAAAAAAAAATAATTAACTAATTAAAAAAATAACTGAGGGCATAATAGACATTTCACCGCAACTTTTAGACGGCAATGACCTATTGGTCTGAAATTTTGAAGTAGATGGACTAAACGTGTGAAATTAGAAGGTCAGGGACTGAAATGTTTTCCGAGCAAAAGTACAAGGAGTAAACAGTATTTACCCCAATTAAATATCATGCCTAGTAGTTTTCACAAAATAATGAAATAGTCTTAGTTTCTTATCCAGATCATACTTGTCATCATTTTTAGCACATCCCAACTTAGCTAAAGTTCTTCCAAATCCACCCCCTTTGCTCTTATACATCAACAACTCTTCATTTGCCACATCACTTTGAGTCTCAAGGTCATATGGAAAGAAATTCTCCATACAAAGAAAGAACCCTTCTATGACAACTTGATCATAATATATGTCTCCATCCTTGTAGAAGTAATAAGGGTTCAAGAGGTAAGCCGTCGAATGGAATGGACTATCAAGCCGACCACGAGCTTTGTCATCAATAATTTCTATGATTGGCTGATAATTGGCCACTTGATGTTTGAATGCCTCTTTAATGTCTTCCTCTGCCTTGAGTAGTTTTCCATACAAAAAGCCTATTGTTGGCTTTTTATCCCCATCCACAAGGCAAAGCAAAGAAGTAAACACTTTTAAGCAAAGTGTTACCCCATTCCAAAAAGAGGCACTCAATATGGTATTATATGCCACTTTTTCCTTAACACTCTTAGAATGTTTGCAAGCGGTCCAATCATCACAAGCAACCATACACCTCAACTCACTCTTTTGTCCATCAAGCTTTGCAAAATTAGAACGATGTGGCAAATTTAATGACTCTCGGCCTCACTATGTCTCTAATCTTTGTATACTTCCTCATCAAAGTCAATGTCTTGTGATGTGCATAGATAAAGATAGTGAATGTCTTTGCCTTCTCAATTACTCATTTTAATCTAGGTTGGTTATCAATTCCTTGAAATGTAAGATTCAACGTACACTATAGGAGAAAGTGAATCAGACAACGGGCTAAAGCCTGTCGTCTGATCGAAAACGAGAATGTTGTCTAGTAGCCTGTCGTCTGATCGAGTTCAATCAGACGACAGGTTTTTTATGTTTTCTTCTAACTCATTCATACAACACGTATATGTAAACATGTGATTTTTATTAATTTAGTTAAACTGTCGTAGAGTATAGATTCACACAACAGTTTATTACTCAAGTGTTGTGTGAAATTATTTTAACACAACAATGTTTCCATGGTTGTGTGGTTGTGTGATTCATCCCACGACATTGATATGAAAAACATGATGTCTGGAGTGAACCTCAAACAAGAGTTCATTTGCCAATGATAAATATGTTGTCTGAAGTAAACCTCATACTTCAATTATTATTTCCTTCTATTGTCTGAACGCATCTTTAGATAACAATTTGTTTGATGGGCCTGTTGTCTGAAACAAACTTAAGATGACATGTATAGACTAGTTGTCGTCTTGAATGAACCTCAAACTACATATATTTTCCCTTCATGTCGTCTGAATGTGATTTAGAATAACAAGTTTGTAGATGGCATTGTTGTCTGAAATGAATTTAAGATAACAAGTGTGGGAGAACTTGTCGTCTGGAATAAATCTCAAAGTTCACATTCTGTCCCTTTATGTTGTCTGAATTATATTTAGAATAACAAATTTCAGGATGTATATGTTGTCTGAAATGCATTTAAGATAACACGTGATGGTCTGATGGATGCATGTGTTCTCTTAAATGAACCTCACACTACCCTTACTATTTATTTTTGTTCTTTGAATTTCATTTAATATAACAAGTTACTGGATGCATTTGTCATCTTGAATGGACATCAAACAAGTTTGTGAACACTTGTGTCGTCTGATAACTTTGCACTACTACAGTTACTTGTCCCATATGTTGTTTGAACTGAATTTACACAATTGCTTCTTGAAAATACTCAAAATAGGCAAATATGAAAATGTTGATACAAATAAGTTCCAAATGTCATTTAGTAGCACATCATTCTAATAGATTGCTAAAACATACAAAAAACTACAAAGAGGTCTCCTACTACACTGTACTGCTAACGCATCAGTTCAAAGTACAACTTGCAATTCATGTCCAACCAAATTTTAACCACAAGAGTGAGCAATACTGTGCCTAGACCCCAGCTGTTAGCCATTTTTTGGTTGAGAATCCCAATAACTCCATAAACAATGACACTGCAGCAACCCCAAACTGCAGAATAAACAGCTTGCCAGCAAAATTGAAACTCATCTGCAGAAAAGATAGGCAGCCTTTCCTTCACCGCCTCTTTCATACTATATGGATATCTTCCAAACACAAATGGTTCCAGAACAAAAGACAACTTCAATATGGTAATTGTAAGGATTTTCCTATTCATAACTACAATCGAAGTACTAATAACAACTGAACTAATGAACACAAAACAGATTAACTACTCTGACCAGAAACCAAAACAAAAATAAAAACCTAACCTAAACTGCTCAGATATCAATGAAATTTTATATAAATTAAGCTGACATACTAAACTGGATGCTGGTAAATTTTTAGCGATTTTGGAGATCATTTGCTGTGTTAATTAATTAAAAGAAAACAGAGGACAGAAACCTGCGAAAACAGAAATTAAAGATATAAACAACAATTCTATATCTTGACCAACCTTCTTAGCAAGGAAATAATGTCCACATGGTTATCTTGTTCTCTCTAGTTAATAACCTTTTGGCAGACAAGCAAAAACCCTCAACAATCACATATTGGTCAAATTATTGGTAACACAGGCATAACCTTTTTCCTTACCTTCAGTTTCTTCTCTGACCTTTCTGCAATTCCCCTCTCTGCCTCTCTTTCACACAGTCTAGTAGAAAGACTCAAAGAGAGGTCGAGTCTTCCAACAACCAAAGCATGCTCACCAAGGCCAGAAGAAGGAACTGTTGTTCATGCTTCTATAAGATAAATAAATAAAAGCAATGAATCAAACAACTGGTGTGCATGACATTTTGATATTGAACAACAAAAGTACACCAACAAAATCATTCAATGAAAACAAGATTTCAGCTATCCTTTCAAGGGTCTAAAGAAAATTGAAGAAAGAAAGAAATTAACCTTCAAAACCTATTAAGAAACCAAAAATCTCCCCTTAGTTTCGTCAGAACCCAAACCAACACTCAAATCTATTAGTTTTCTTTCTTCTACCTATCTCCTCTCAAACGTACGGTCTCCACCCTTCTTGATAGCAATTGCTTGAATTAATTTAAGAAAAATAGGGCTCTCATGTAAAGCATCATAAGACCTGCACAATATATTAAACTTTTTCATATACCAAATTCTACATGCTAATGAGACAACTACAGAATGAAGTCATCGAAGTGATACAAGCATCATTTGATAAGCAATAAATGTGAGGAAAGACTAACAAGAAAGAACATATACATTAACTCAACTATGCAGAGGAACACAAGAGCCATACCTTGTTAAAACTGCAAGAGTAGATTTCAGAGCAGGAGCCCTAGTTCCTCCACTTGGTATAAAAACATACCTGCACAAGAAAACATTACATCTGGATGACCACCAACCCAAACCAAACCTCCACAAAACAGTTCATATCAAGACAATAACAAACATCACCATTCAGACCATGAAAAAATAAAATAATAATGATCCTTACAATTTTGCAGAGAAGCATGCCAAAAAAGGGGCAGGAGCCAGCCGGTGAAACTACTTTATTTGGGCTGACATAGTCACTGGTGGACATGAAACCAAGAGGATATGCAAATCCCACCATACTCCCTTGTTGGATTAAACCCTTCAAATCTGTCGAAAACACAGATAAGATCAAAACCTGTTCCTAAAATAGCATAAGCAATGAAACAGAAACACAATATCTGAGAACCTAGAAAGAAATGGCTGCCATCACAAACAACATCCAGCTCAGAGATTAATCAAGTGATTAGAATACAAGTGAAAGTCTAAAGATCCCTTAACTTAACCAAGAGGCTTTCCAATATCAAGGTCACTGAACATCCATCTCTTCGTCTCTGTAGCCCAAACCTCCGATGAACCCTGCTAGAAACCAAAACCATAATTAAAATCCTAGTAATCATCAATCAGCTTTAAGCCCTAAGAGATCGAACCAATCAACCCCAGATTTCCTTAAATTAATTCTAGGGATCCTGAAATCCAGAAAGAAGAGGATGGATTGTTCTCCTTCGAACCCAAATAGAAAGTAAAGAATCCATAAAAACCATTCTATAAACCTAAAAGAAATGCCAATATTATAAAACCCAATCAAGACCCGATGAAATTAAAAACAAAGAAGTTCTCTGAATCTGAAAAAGAACAACTACAAGGAGAGAGAGGAGGAAAGAGAGAGATAGAGATAAGCTGAAGAGTGAAGAGTCGCGACCAATGGAGAGAGAACCGATGGTGACCGGAGAGACTGATGGCGCTTAGAGATAGCTATACTTTGCCGGAATCGCTCATGAGCTTATCGACAGCTTTCAAAAAACTTTAATGATACTGAGAGCGAGGATGAGAGCGAGGGTGAGCTTGAGACAATGACAGGGATTGAGGGTGGATTGAGGGTTTGAGGTTCATGAATGAGAGCATGCGGGGGTGAGAGTGAGAGAGAATTGTTTTATTAGATCTACGGTTTATTTTTCTAACCAAGGGAAAGGGTTTCTTCTCAGCAAAATGAGAGGGAAAGGCCTGTCTTTTTTCAAAGGGAGGGAATACTTTAGATTAGGGTTTCAAGGGTTTTCCAACCCACCAAATTAATTGAATTTTTTTTTTAGGTTTCCAGACAACATATGTCATTGTATATGTTGTCCCAAATTTTGTAAATTTCAATTTTGAGCCTGTGTTGGCTAAGGAGCAGAGAAACGACCAATTTAACAAGTATGTCGTCTGACATACTCAGACGATATATAAATTCAATATGTTGTCTGTTATGTGTCGTCTGATTCACTTTCTCCTATAGTAGTATGAGTGGCACATTGTAATACCCGCAATTTTCATTTTAAATTCGAGTAATTGTGTTGAACAATTATTATACGATTTCATGAATATTGTTCGATAATAACTCACTTTTTGAATCATCGAAGTTTCGAAACGATTATTTTTAAAGGAAAAGCTCGAAATGTTCGGTTTGAGAAATCGACTTTTTCTACGTGCAAAATTTGGGGAAACTTCCTTCGTAAAAGTTGCAGAGCTCGTCGATACGAGTCCGTGCGTATGCGGAACACGTTGTCCGGATTTTTTTTGAATTAGTTATAGAATTTAGAAATTATTTCTATTTTGGTATAAATAGGAAAAAACCCTAGCTATTTTCACAAGCCTTCTATTTTGGTCCGGCCTCCTTCCATTTTCGGAAGGTACTGTTCATCATCACCTTCCTCCATTCCTCAACCGAAAGCGACCGAGAGAGAGAGCAAAGTTCACCTTAATCGTTCTCCCTCCACAGACCACCTCTCGACCTCAAACCAAGTCCCAAGCGTTCGTCTCGAGCTGCTCTACCACCTGGACGGCGTCGCTTCCACAGACAAGGCATCCAGCGCCGGCGAAACCGTCCGAAACAGTCGGACTCGAAAAGAAACCAAAACAAAGCCCGTGAGTTTCCGACCACCAAACCAGGTGAAACTCGTTCCTCTACATCGACTCAACCTCCTGAAGCTCCCAGAAGAGGTTTTACAAGGCAGCGCTGCCTGCAGCGGCGGCGGCACGGCCCGAACAGAAAAGGGTCGTTTTCGGTTCGATCTTGATATCTCGAGCTACACACCACCATTTCACTTGATTCTTAGCTCATTGAGCTCGCCTCAACTTTCTCTACAAGCACCAAGAAGGACCGAAACTGAGTCGAACGTTTTCATGTTCGTCGGAGCTCGACCCCGTACGGATAGAAACAACCAACTTTCGATCCAAATATCTTGAGCTATACACGATCATTTCTTGTGATTCTTGGCTTGTTGAGTTCGCAAGGAAGTTCTGAACAAGTTTTCAGAAGGGATCGAGGCGTGAGGTTACAGTTTTCACGTCGGTTTTCAAGCTCGCCGGTTTCTGAAAATTTTCCGGCCGCAGACTGTAATTGGTACTTTTCGATCCCTTCCTGTCATTTTTTGGTCTTGTACTAGTTATGAAAGTTACTCAGAATGATGAAACGAAGGGGATAAGCTCGGCCCCGACACCATTGGTGGTGGTCGGTGGCGGCTCTGTCCCTAACTCCGGCCGCCCTTTCCGGCCACCTCCGGAGGTCTAAAAATTGGTTTCTGTCCATTTTATGATTCTATGTTTCAATACAATCATTTTGGCGTATTATACGTATTTTTCAGATATCGTATGAATTAGTTATGAATGTTGTGATTTCGATCGATTTCGATCGTTAGATTTTTGATCTGTGAAATTAGGACCCTCCGATGAACTTGTAAATTTGATATGATGATCATATGACTGTCCCAGAGAAACCGCTAGTCGGATTTTAATGTAAATTAGAATCCGGCCGTTAAATGGTAGTTAAATTATATGTTGAAATTATTGGGTAAATTCGAATCACATTTGATTAGGTGATTGACGGATTTTATTTGAGTGGGCTATTTCGGCGTTAATTATATTGTATTGAAGACGCAGCGGGAATTTCGAGGTGAGTAAAACTCACGTGGTTCATATTACGAACCGAGCGTTTTAAATTTATTTATTTTTGGTAAATGTGTGAAAAATATTTGCGGATTAAATATTTGTTTTAAAATTTCATGGATTTGAATCACCGCGGTCCATAGGTAAGTAAAATGAATTTTTAATTATACAAATGAATTTCATGATTTTCTTGTGTGAACTATAGATGGTATTAGTGGTCATTCTGAGTGGATGATTACGTATATATATATTTACGTGGAAAATATATATTGATGAGTGAATTGTTGAGTGATGATATGATTGAGTTGAATTGATGAATTGATTTTATTTCAATTGTGTAATTCCATAATAACATGGTGTATCTTGGTTTGGTTGATTTCAGTATGTGATATTATATGTTGTGCTCATTTATGGGTTTAGGGTCGACTTAGTGACCGGTGTGGGGTAATCGGACGCTCTAATCTTGTGTGGATGATGGGATACGATTGGTTGAGTATGTGGAATTATCGGACATTCTAAATATGTATATAGGTATACATATTGATGAAATACGATAATGATAAATATGTCGGATGCCATAACCTAGGCCAGGTGACGGGCTACGATTCAGTTAAAGCTCTAGTCTATCAAGTACCATATTTTTATAAATACGATGTTGAGGGTTGTGAAGAAAGATGTGAGTTTGGGTTTGTCTTGATACATTGAATTGGTGTGTGATTTAGATTGTTAGTACTTGCGGATATGGAAATTGTTGGGTGTTGTTGTGTGTGGGATTAATTATGAATTAAATTAAACAATAGTTATTTCCATTTACTCATACGAGCTTTCATAAGCTTACCGGGTTTTGTGTTGTTACAATCCCGGTACACTATTCAAATGGTGTAGCGGATATTCCTGCAGGTCAGGATAATCAGGGTGGTGACCGAGCTGCTTAGGTGTTACAGCAGTTTTTGTTATTTCATTTAGTTGTGAGGGGTGTATGCTCATTTAGAGCTTTACAGTTCATTTTGGATTTGAGTTGTAATAATTAACCGAGACTAAATTCGGTTTTGATTTTATTTGGTGTGGTGAGAATGTTAAGTAAAGAAATTTTCAGGATGATTATTTTGAGTTTGTAGTCATTTCATGTTTCAGATTTTGAATTTTTATTCCAAAATTCGGGGCGTGACACACATGATGTCCATATTGTTAGTAGCATTATCTGTCACTACTTGAACTACACTGTGTGGCCCAACTTCTTCAATGCACGTCAACATATTCAAAGATATAGGTCTCAGTGTGTGATTGATCCGAATCTTCCCTTAAAGAAAGAAAAGTGGTGCCTTCCTTGCAATAGACACATAAGTTCATAATACTTCTTCTTGTTCGGTCGCTCCAAGCATTGGTCATAATTGAGCAACCATTCTTTGCCCACTCATCTTCTTGCTTCTTGAGTGAGTTTTTAGTCCTCTCAACCTCTTCCTTCAACAATGGCTCCTTTAGTTGGTATTGAGTTGGAGGTCGATAACCGGGGCCAAATTGGCCAACCACTTCAACAAATCTTTTGAAGCTATCATTATCAACAGCATCAAATGGAATGCCGGCTTCATACACCCACCTAGCCAACCATTGATGCACACTATGTGTTCTTTCCTTTCAAATGGCATCATTAATATTTTATTGACGCATCCTCTTGCTTCCATCAATTGAAGAATCAGGAGTCATTGAAGATGCAAACTTATCTATAGGCCCAAGAAAGTGCGGTCTTTTCCTTGACCCTTCAATTTCTACATCTTCTTCTACATCATGTGAAAGTGAAACTTCAACTTCTTCCCTCACTTCCTTCTCATGCATATCCTTTGCTTTCTCTTAGCTTTTGCTCCTTCTATTATGGCTATACATTTGGCTTTATCGGCATCCGTAGAATTCTTGCATAAGGCAACATTTCCCATGATGTTGGCAATGTGTTGCTTCATTTTATGTATTCCACCACTAATTACTTTCCCACAGAACTTGCACTTCAACTTTATCTAAATTGTGTGGATCCGCCAACACAGCAAAGTCCCATCCAACATCGGTTGATCCACACCTCAATGATCTATCCACTTCATTCATAGCATTAGATATAACACCTCGTACCCAGAAATACTATCCCTTAATTTATTTGCATTGCATTTAGATATTTTAATTCATCCTATCGTTAAATTAGCCTTCTTCATAGGAAATTATTATTTGTTTGGAGTTTCAAAAATTATTTTCTTAGCATGAAACAATAGAATACAACAATATGAGAACATAGGTGCAAACGGTTCGACGAGAAGGTTACGAGTATTTTTCGTGTGAAGGGCATTTTGGTCATTCCGCCTTACCCTAGCTTAATTAGATCAGATTCCACTCCCCCCCCCCCCCCCCCCCCCCACGCTGAAAGACAGATCAAGGAAAGAGACAACGAGCTCTAGCCGTTACCGCAAATATTTTCCATCACCGACGCTGATTCCGGCCAAATCCGGCCACAATCTTTACACCATTCCCTTCCTTTCTTCGTAGGCTTTCTACTGATATATGTTTCAAGATCTATCATCAAGTGTGCGCGATGAATTGAAGGATAGAAGATTGAGTGATTTTCTGACTATTTTCAAATTCCGACCAAACCATCGACATTTGGGAGAAATCCTAAGGTATAAAGTTGTTCTTTACCTCATGGGCTTTCTTTTGAGCATAGTATTGCATATATATTTGAGGAGTTTGGAAATTGAAATTCCGGCAGCCTTTCATGGCCATTTTGAGTGTTTTCCTAGGATGTATTAGTGCTGGCCCGAGTAAAATTGTTGAATTTTGGATGAGAAATTAAAATTTGGTGTTGGGAATAAATTGGGAAAAATTGTTTTTGGAGGTGTTGGAGTTTGAGGGGAGCTAGTGGAAGAGACTTAACATGATTATTTGATGATAGGAAGACTTGGGTGATTTTACGTCGAGTAGATGATACGATTTCTTATGATGCATTCACGTTTCTTTACTTAGTTTTTCGGGATTAAGCTTAATTTATTTATAAATTATTATTGGCTAGATAATCCGATTGAGCAAGCTTCCGAGGACATTCTCGAGATGGGACTCACCTAGTCACCCTTCATTGTGAGTTGGACTTTGTTTTAAAGAAATGCATGCAATTACTTCGATTCATTGATATTTGATTTCCTTAATTATCTACTTAATATTCAAGAAGTTTATTGTGATTTTTAGTAAATTAATTGTTGTGGTCATTATGCAATATTATAATTTATGTTTTGAAGTAAATTGGTTCTTTTTGGTGAAGAAAGAAACTTTTCAAATGGTCTATTAGAGAAAATTCTACAATGTGTTAACATATGACATGCATACAATTGCCTTAAAAGTGGTAAAATGAGTCCTCAAAATAGTAATATTATGAGTCAAAGTGGTAACATGAGTCCTTAAAGTGATAAATTTTCTTAGTTTATCTTATGAGTCATCAAAATAGTAATATTAGTCCTCAAAGTGGTAACATGAGTCCTTAAAATTGTAAAAATAGTTGATGTATGAGAAATGTTAACATACCATAGCTTTACCCGGTCTATTAGATATGAAGTTTTAAATGTTGTTACTTGTACGAAATTGATGAAATTGGCAAAGTAAATTGGATTTCATCTTACCTTACGAGTACCCAACCCCAGCAAGATACAGCGATACTCCATCAGTTTTTCGGTTACGTGCTGTATACCCTCACACTCTACTTGTGTACCAGCGGATGCACAAGTGTATGACCAGTTCCCCCCGCTCTACCTGATGCGCACAGGTGTACGACCAGTTCTTCTCCCTCCCCCGCTCTGCTCATGTTGAGTTTGCTCGACATGAGTGTATGACCAGTTGTCCGCCACGCTCTGCCTATTTTGATTTAGATCATTGTAGGTATATGACCAGTTTTTTTATACAAGTTTGGTAATGCTATGTAGTTTTGGAAGTTATGCAAAATGTTTTTGGACTGAGTTACCTTTTGCAAGCAAATATTGAGTTACTCCCCAATTATTACTTCAGTTTTCTTATGAGACATTACTAAAGCAAAGTGCTTATTTTTTTACAAGTTCATCTTATAAATGGGTACGTGAAAGCATTCGTGACTTATAACCTTTGGACTTGTCTTTTTACTATAAATGGTCAATTGCATGCCAAAGGTTTACGAAAGAGAAATGATTTTAAGAAAAAATAAGTTTTATCAAAAGTAGTTTCAAATACTAAATTATTTTTGTCCTCTCACTGAGCTTGTCTCACATTTTTTATGTTTTTTTCGGGGCTCTTTGGATTTCCGTTTTGCCCAGGTAGTAGATTTCTCTGAGGTCGGACCGCGTTGAGGCATTCTCCTTATCCACCGTCATCCATCTTAACCTGTAAGATTTGTTCTCTTTCGTACTCTTATATTTCTTACTTAATTGGACGTGTAACTTATGCTCTGATGTAACCATAAATTGAGTATTGGATTCCTAAGTTGTAATTGTTGGGTTAGAAAAACCCTCGTATTTGGTTGATGGTGGATGTTTTTGTGAAGGACAGGAGGTCCTATTTGGAAGTTATTGAAGATTTATGATATTAGAAGTGTATTATTGGATTTACAGGTTCTTGGGTAATTCATTTTTAGGGGAGGTTATGTCGAATTTTCGATAAAACTTTTCTCTAACTTTGTCTGTATGGATCCACCTCGGATTCCAAGGTAGAATCCGGAAGCGGGTCTGTCTTTAGATCCTCCAAAAGATGCCATCAGGAAAGCCCTATTAATCAACAAATAATGAATCAACAAAAGTGGCAGAATGTATATGAAAGAGTGAAAGACTAACCGGCCACTAAAGTACTTAGTACTTAAAATGGCAGAATGCATCTCTATTATCAATTTCCAGTTCTCTAACTAAACTAGCAATCTAGCATTGATCAATTGAAAACGTAGTTGATCCATCATTTATGAAGACTCTATTTGACTTTTTTGTCACAATCTGTTCATTCTATCCTTTACAGAACATATTAGCATTCCTCAGTTTCAACATTCAGTAATCAACTCAGCGATAGGTCCATAGTATATTAGCATCATAGCAACAACTCAACAAGGCAACAACATAAACAAAAATATTATCAATTTCCATAACAAGAAGATTATCAATTTCCAGCAACAACTTAAGAAGAACAGGAAGACTATCAATTTCCAGCAACAACTCAACAAGAAGATTAAGATTATCAATTTCTAGATTATCAATTCCAACAACACCCACAAGAAGATTATCAATTTCCAGCAACAACTCAACAAGAACTAGAAGATTATCAATTCAAACAAAGATTATCAACTCAAGCAAAGATTATCAACATCCAGATTATCAATTCAAGCAAAGATGAATACTTTTCCAGATTATCAATTTCTCAGAACTTACCGTTGAGAAGCTGAGGAAGGAGTTATGGAGCGAAAGGCGAAGAAGATGAAGCAGCTGCCGGTTAAGGTGGTGGAGGAAGAGTAACTAAGCGAGCAAACTGAAACGTAACTGATCTGGTTTTGCATTTCAAAGTCCAGCCCCACGCGCAGAGAGAGAGACAGAGAGAGCAAGAGCTACTGAGCCAGAAAGAGAGAGAGTGACATCGATGGAGAAGAGAGGCCTGATTAGCGATGGAGAAAAGACTGAGCACGGACGAGAGGTTGAGCGATAATGACAGCGTTTTGGGACGAACTCATCGCATTTTGGGAGTTGAGACTTAGGTCTTTACTCTTTAGGAGTCGCGAATTAAAAATAAAATAAAAAATTAAAACGCTCAGCCAACCACCCAACCGACTAAGCTCTTGGGCGCTCACCTAAAACCCAAATGCCCAGAAGCTCTGATTATGCATTACTCGAGGCGGAGAGGCGGAGAGACGACGCCTAGGTGGGGCCTGGGCGGCCGAGTTTTGGAACACTGCATGGGATATATCAATGACCGTTTGCTTGGATTGTCATGAATCTAATCAAGCACAATAGACTTGACAACCTTAGACCCCATCATCTTACTCTCTGCAAACGAATCACACCATGGCATTTGTGACATTAACCAAACTTTTAATGTAAAAGAAACCATTACGCCTACATAAATGAACCTTCACACACCAATCGCAGCCCTGAGACAGTTTCTTAGAGCACTGAGCAATAATGTGAACCTTATCATTTCTCACAAACTCATAAGCAAATCTGATCTCTATAGCATACTTCCGCAGCTTATCCATAAACTCAAAAACCCCACTCTCAAACTTTTTACCTTGGGAATGAATATAAAAATCCCAACCTTTGGTCAAGTAACTCTTCGATTCCTCTGGCTTATAACACTCCAAATAGTCACTCTTATCCAGCATGGTACTAGAGTCCTAACACACTGTGTTGCTCAACACACTTTCACTACCTAAAGCGTTACTCGAAGGTAAATCAGTCACAAACACTTCAATAAAATCATAATTGAAACGGCCAAAGACCTAAACATCATTTTCATATTAACTTCACTCTCTAGAAAAGCATGAAGTAGAATCCAGAGGGATATTGTGCCTCAACATGAACTTGGCTTGAATCAAATCCAGAAAATGAGAGTGTATGGGATTCCATAGGTTGAGAAATGACCAATTCTGCAACAATGGAACCACCGGTGCTTCACCAGAATAAGTAAACTTGACCACATAGCTACTATCCATAGCACCTACACAAAAATAAAACAAGTCAATGTCCATGTCACTGGCCAAGTCACTGTTAAGGCACCAAACAGAAAGATCTAAAACAAGTCACTGGCCATGTCACTGTTAAGGAAATCAACAAAATGAACACAAACATATCACTGGCCATGTCACTATAATGGCTTAACAAGAAGACTATTAAACATGTCACTGGCCAAGTCACTGATAATGCATCAACACAGGAAAACTACTGATCCCTTTCAAAAAGGATCCACATAAAAACACATAATTCAAAGAATCACAGTATAGACTAAATCACATATAGTACCGCAATAGCACAAACATGATCAACATCCAAGTTCACACAAACAACAACAACAATATACTACACAATTCAAAACGAACAAATTCACAGAAAATTGATTTAGATTAGATTGGTGTCACTGGTTGTGTCACTATTCAATCAAAACATAAAAATCTACTAGAACAATGATAAATCTACTGCCACTAAAAGAAAAGAAGATTAACCTCGGATGATTAATCAGCGAAGCTTTTGCGGATGCGAAGTCGTCGATGTAGAGAAGCTGCAGCACCTTCAATCTGAACTAATTTCAATTTGAATCAACTCGAAGAGAGAAGCTATCTTATGGGTTTGTAATCAAAATGGAGAGAGAAGCTCCGATCAAAATCGAATCAAGTTTTAGGTTTTGAACAGATAATCGTCTTCTACCTTTTGGATTTCTAATTGGAGCTTTGTTTTGGGATTTCTGATCAAAAGAGAGAGATTTGAGCTCTGGGATTGCTTTTGCGGAGGTAAAGTCGTCAATGTAAAGAATTAAGCTACACCACCTTTGATCTGAACCAATTTCAATTTGAATCAACTCGGAGAGAGAAGCTCCGATGGGGTTGTAATCAAAATAGAGAGAGAAGCTCCGATCAAAATCGAATCAAGCTTTTAGGTTTTGATCAGATAATCGTCTTTTACCTTTTGGATTTCTAACTGGAACTCTGTTTTGGAATTTCTGATCAAAATGGATCTGAGCTCTAGAATTTTTGAATATAAGGTTAAGAACATGTATTTGACTTTAAGGAACAAAATGAAAATCAGAAAAATTAAAAACGGACATATTTTAACATCAAAAGTAAATTAATATTATTAACATTTCATTATCAATCTTTTTTTTTTTCTAGCGGCAGTGTGACCTTTTTATCATTGATAAGCCCATTTTGACCTTTTATATCATTTCTCCGTAAGTATCAGGCAGGTATATTTAAAATCACTCGCACCGTATATCATCCCCAAGAAAGAAAGAAAGAAAAATTCTAAATTTTCGGTCCCCCACCCAGGCAGCCCCGTCTTTCTTGGGGTCTTCCTCTCCATACAGTCCGTCACTCGCTACTGCAAGTCCCGGTTAGACGTTGGGCAAACAAATATCGGAGGGCTTTGTTGTTGTTTCTAATCCTAAAGGTATTTTTCTTCTCTTCTCTCGGCTAGTTTAACGTTAATCTCTAAATCCTTGGAAACACTTATATTTGAAGCACCTGTTTCGGTCGCAATCTCACACTTGAATTTGGGTTTGCAAAACAGAGGGGATCCCACTTCTGAGAGTGTGAGTGGTAGAATGACAAGTCAGTTGCGGCGTAGTTTGCTGCAGGCGATGAAACAAATTAAGCAACTGCCACCAGCCTTTCTTTACCCTCTTCCATTTCTTCGTTCTTACTCAGCAGGTTCTTTATTACCATCTTCTTCCTTCAAGGGCTTTTTATATTTTTTGTTATTATTTTTTTTTCCTGATATTCGGAATTATACAAATAAAAAACGAGCAGAGTTGCAACCTCAGTTATCACCAAAGCTTGTTAAGATCATGGAGCAAAGGCTATCGCTTATCGAACAAAGGAATGCTTGTCTCCACAGTATTATAAACCAGGTTCCTTATGTTTATGACTCTTATGTGCTTGCTTGCTATTTGCTTAAAAATAAAAAAACAAAGTTTAATGTATGTAAAAAAAAAAAAAAAAAAAAACAAGATTTGGAACTGAAATGGTATTGGACCTGTTGGTTGGATGAAGTCAGCCGAATGCCTCAGCAGAAGAGTATGCAAGGGCGAATAAGGAGCTTCGCAAAATCAGCTCATCCATGGACCTTATAAATCAGCTAAGAGCCATACACAAGGTATTGGAATTAGTAATTACAAGTAAAGGTTTAATCAAAACTGGACTTGATACAAACCAAATTAAATCGTGTGTTTGCTGCTCTGCCAGGAGATTGATGGGTTGAGGTCACTCATGGCTGAATCTGCTCAAGATAAAGACATGCTTGATATGGTAACCACTGAGTTGGATCAGGCCATCAACGAAGAGAAAAGACTGCACAACTTGTTGCTCAAGACTCTACTCCCCAAGGATGATGCCGATGAGAGGGATTGCATATTGGAGGTTAGAGCAGGTATCAAGTCTCATAGACCCCAATTTATTATACCGACACTTTTCTATATTGTTTCTTTTGCTTTCTTATTTCCTAATGTTTGACAAATTATAGCTTTAATTAGGAACTGGCGGGGAGGAGGCTTCTTTGTTTGCAATGGACATATTTAAAATGTAAGTTCTTGATTAAAATCTGTATATGCTTTCTCTTTTCAGACTCACCTTTTCTTGATTACGATTAACTACAGGTATGAGAGATTCTCACACAATAAGGGCTGGATGTTTGAAGTGTTGGATATTACCGAGTCTGATCTTAAGGGATATAAGGTGTGCACTAACTGAATCACATAGTAATAGATACAGTCTACGTCAGGTGCTTAAGAGCTAATGAGTTTAGGATTCACCACTTCTGACACACTTGTAATTATTACTCTTTCCAGGAAGCAAGTGCGGCAATCTCAGGGGCTGATGTTTATGGGAAACTTAAATTTGAGAGTGGTATTCACAGAGTACAGGTTTCTTTCTCACCTGTCCATTGATTATTTATAACTGCTGGAGAAGTTACTGACTTTTCTTTTGGTAGCGAGTTCCCGTGACAGAGAAGTCTGGACGCATTCATACTAGTGCTGTTTCTGTTGCTATCCTCCCTCAAGCTGATCAGGTGATAAGCTTTAAATGGTGAATTAAATTGGCTATTATGATCTTGTTACAAATTTCTGGGCATAGCATGCCTCTTTCGGACAAATGTTCCTTCGATTTCAGGCTGTTGGGCATCACACATTTATTTGGGCTGGTGCAGGTAGATGTCCACCTGAGGAACGAAGATTTGAAAATTGATACCTATAGATCTGGTGGTTCTGGGGGTCAGCATGCAAATACTACAAACAGTGCGGTTAGAATAACTCATATTCCAACTGGGATGACCATAGCCATACAAGATGAACGATCCCAACATATGGTATGATATCTAACCTTTTGTAGTAATTGCAGTTTTGGTATGCTAAATCTTAGGATCATTAACTGCCATCTCTTATATAATTTGTGGTTGATGATGTTGCGGATACATAAATACAACAGCAGTCGTTGTCCTTAACTATTATATGCTACTATAGTAAGGTTCTGTTTGGGATTGCTTCTAAAATTGGCAAAAGTGGTTTTGGTGGCGTTTGGTGATAAGAGTTAGAAGTGCTTTTGAGTCAATAGAACCACTTTTTGGTGGTTTTTAAAGAAGCACTTAGCATGTGCTTCCTAAAGAAGTACTTCAAGTGCTTTTATGAAAAACACTTGAAATTTTATAAAAAACTTGATCTGTTTCTAACAAAAGCACTTACAATGGCGCTATGTAACAAAAGCACTCCTATAGAAGTAATTACAAATGGAGCCTAAATTGTAGCATTAGTCCTCGAACTTATGCCTGAGGTACAAACAAGTCCCTGAACTACTTTCTTAGTAGCAATGGTGTGAACTTTACAAGAGGGGTACCACAGTTCTGAAATGCCAAATTCATTCGTATTCCATTAAAAATTAATAACCAGACTTGCACTTAGAGCCATTTTTTAGGTTATAATCACTAGATCATAATGTTAGATCACTCGGCCAAAAAAAAAAAAAAAAGGAACAAGCTAGTGCAGGTGCTCATATAAAAGAAGTGCATGGGTTTTAGGCTGATCTAAAGAGGCAAAAGATTAAGAGATTTCTTCTTGCTCTGATTTCTAATGATGAGGGTCTTGATGCACAAATGTCCAATTTTATGGGGAGAGATTCTAGAGATTTTGAAGGATGAGTATGATACTTTTGTTGAAAGATCTTCAGAAAGGATGAGGGTGTCCTTCTTGTGTGCTCCAGAAGTTCATCCATCTGGTGATGCACAAATTTTAGATTTACTGGACAGGTGCAGAGATATGATGTTTCAAATGGGAGTATTGGGGTCGGTGGTGTTATGTACTGAATGGTTTGTATATTTAAAATTTTTAGATAACTTAGAGAAAACTGAAGCTTTTATGTTTTTATGAAAGGAGGAGGAAGTGGGTCTTTGAGACCTAGATGAACAGAAACCTGTAGAAGAAGATATAGACACCAGCAGAAAATGAAAAGAAACCATAGTAACTACAGCACAAGTCCAGGGACAAGTGCTACACTCTGCATGATAGTTCTTTATATTTTATCACCGCATCATGGTTTTGATCAGCAATGAGCCTTTGTGTTCTAGGAGCATCTAGAGCTTATATTGGACCAAGGATTTGAAGCTCACTAGGAGAATTTGACATTAAAATTTTGCTCCTGCCGATATGCTAAAATTCTTTGTGGAATGAAGGCATGAAGAAGCATCAATATTGACATACGGAAATTCTAACCTCATTTCTTGAAAATTCTAACCAATCCACATGACTGCCAGCAACCACCCTGATCAGCTTCCTCTTAGACTTTACACTATGTCACTGGAAACCATGGCAACCACTAAACTCTTTCTCCAATTTATGATTTGGGATTTCCACTGTCCGCAACAATTGTGCATGTTCTAATATTTGATGCCAGTTAATTACTTCAGTTTTTAGTAGGTGAGTCATGTCAGATTATGGAAGGGAGAAAGAGAGAAACAGAAGGGGGGAATGGAGAGACAAAGAAGATGAGAAGGGGTGCTCCTATTTCTGCTGTGACTGGTTGGAACTTGGGAGTTGGGTTTCAAAATCTTGTCTAATTGTTTTTAATTTCATCAAGGTAAACTCAAAGTTTCGGGGCAAATAATTCAGAGGTCAAGTGACAAACTTGAAAGGTTGCAATAGAATTCAGAATTCTAATTCCTCGATATATGATAAAGCAACGATTCTTTTATTTAGCTCTCTAAGATGGTGATTTTAGAAATTGAGATAATAAAAGCAAATACATTTCCTGGAGTGCCAATGACAATTTACTGACATCTGCCATTCCCCAATTAATGTTTGCTGATTTATGAAATATTAGAGGATGAATTCAGTCAGTGGGTCATTTCTCTTTTCTTGTCGATTGAAATTCAACTTAGCCCCACTTGACCTTGAGAAATTTGAGAGTTGACAGGTGCAAAGTTGACATGGATATTAGACTAATTGGCTCTCATTCACCTTATTGTATTGGAAAATATGTGATGTGCAAGTTAACTGTTCTGTCATGATCGTAGACCTCTGAAGCATGCAGTCATTAGTAATTTGCAGGCTCGATACTCTGTCATGTTTGTTTTTAAGTTCCGTTTTTCTTGTTTTTTGGTTCCTGTGTAGAACAAGGCCAAGGCACTTAAAGTACTGTGTGCAAAGCTATATGAGATGGAAAGGTCTAGACTACAGAACAATCGGTCAAAACTTCGATTAGAGCAGGTATGACTGGTATGAAAATTTTGATTTGATAGATTTGTTTTCTGGCCTTGATTGATTTTGGAGCTTGTTACCTTAAACAGATTGGTAGTGGGGATCGATCTGAACGCATTCGTACATACAACTTTCCTCAGGGTCGTGTAACTGATCATCGTGTTGGCATTACTCATTATGCAATAAGTGATGTGATGCAGGGAGAGAATCTGGATGTGTTTGTTGATGCGCTTGTTTTGCAGCAGGAAATGGATGCAATCGCATCTTTCAGCTCTTCCCAATGAAACCTGACAACTAGTAGCGCATGGGATTTTTGCCAACCACTTAACAATTGGTTTTAGCATCCTATGCAGCCTCTTTTAGAGTTCAGGGATCTAATTATCGTCTTGATTTAATGCCATAAATTGGTTGACATTTAAAATTTTTTTTTCTTCTACTTTTTTGAATTCACAAATTCTGATATTCGCACGAATTAGTACTCATGTACGTTACGTTGAGGTGGACTCAATTTCATCAGTTCGGTTTTTTTCACACTAACCACAAACTGAATTAATGGCACCGCATTCTTCTTTTTCAAAGCCGAAATCGGTTAAAATTTGAAGAACCAAAATTTTGGTTTGGTTTCGGTTAGTTTCAATTGCATCGACAGTTTGACACTAAGATTGACTTCTGTATCTAATGAAAAAATTTACATTAAAACTGTACATGCTTAATACTTGTCCAACCTAATAGAAGCCTTTGCCTGTCTTCAAAAAAATAAAAATAAAAATAAAGAACAGCTTATCTTTAAAATCAGTGTTCAAAATATACTTTGACTTTCAAGCCTAAGCAAGAGTTCTACAATTTGACAGCTCTCCACCTCATTTTTCCGTCATACAGTCAATAGTACCCTCCAATACGTCTTCTAGTCAGTAGTCCCTCTAAATGACAATTAGTTGACTAGTCGACATTTCCATCTAATCATCACCTCCCCTTATCATTAGGTGATAGATCATCACTGGTGGCGAGGCGATATGCTTTTGTGGCAAAATAATGTCTTTGGGGTGATTATTGCTTTCCTTTCCCAATGTCTGAATCCTGCAATTTCCATAAACGTAACGAGTCCCAAATTTTTTTTAGTTGTTTGTTCTAGGTGTCTGGCCCCTACGTAACCAAAACTAATGGCAGCTTTCATTTAGTTAGGTATGAAAAAAAACTCTGTACTCTTCGAAGTAGATAGTATCTTCTTATGTAGTAGAAAACGATATTATGTGACTCCACGATCGCAGCTGTTTATATATACAAGCAAAGTTGGGTCATACAAAAGTCATGTCTAACACCAACACGATATTTGGCTCCTTAAATGCTGATGACGGCATAAGTGTTAAAGCAGCTCGATCGCAACATGAGATTCCTACTCGGAGATGACTAATCTGAACCACTTTGACTCATTCTACCTGCATAAAAATAAATGCAAGCCAGTCGATGAAAACACTGCCTACTGCAAAAGCATGATCGTAATTAAATCCATATAGAACAATCCTATAGCAAAAGGAGCAACAGCGACCCATAAAAATGTGTTTTTAACTTTTAGAAAGTAAAAAATAAGAAGCCGTCTGCAATATCCTACTTTGTAAATAAGATAAGACAACTAATTTTCTCGTTTGTATCAGAAATACAAATCAACCTGTCATATTACTACCTGAATGCTAACAAGGAATTATTAAAAAGTTTTAACCAGACCAATAATAATATCCAAGTTTTAAGTCAATAATTTGGATGGTGGCAAGCCAGCAATACACTCATGGATTGAAAAGAATGCTGTGTAGAAAAATGTATCCTTCCTGGCTTATTGATGCATTTTACCAATTCATGATCCATATCTGTGTGTGGTGTGGTCTTTTCTCATTGTAAGGTTACCAAATTATCTTATGGTAAAGATTTTTATATTCAAAAGTTTCTTTCGTTAATTGATTCGATTATGTGCATGTTGCATTAGGGTCATTCGGCCGTGCCACAATATTGCATCAGGAACCACATAACAAAAAGCACTTGCTATTTGTTGGTTATTAGGGGCATCTTGAAAATATCCAGTTCCGCCCTCTGGAGGAGGACTATATATAAAGCACATTTCTGAAGGTTTCGTGGCTATCAAAAGAAGAATGCTGCTTTGATTATCTAACACATCACCATCCACATGCTGAGAAACAGTTGACAATAAAAATCTAACCTTTGCTTTGACCTGATGTTTCTTCTTGATGATGCAGAGACATGACTTCTTTTATCTTTCATGTTGCTTTTCTCAGATCCAGCTTTTGAGGCCCCTGTCATATCAATGCGTTAGCGGAGATGAGCAATAAAATATATATTACAAAAAAAAAAAGGGTGAGATGGTGCTTATACCTCTCAAGATGACATTTGGCGACTGAATTTCAGTATCATCTGATTCTGATTCTGTCAACTCACTGGAAGCAACAGAATGTTCTTCCGACTCAACACATCTGGATTTTGACGTTTCATTCATAGACTTGATCATCCCTTCAGTACAAGGATCAATGACTTCACCATCTGTTCCTACACCAAGACATGCATGCAAGAAATTACTTTAGTGCAAAGAAGCAACAAGACACATCCATTGGCATGCAGTTCAACATGCTACATCCATGACTTCCATCAGATAGTATGCATGCTATATCGATGATTTCAATTAAAGAATATGATAACAAAACCAAAACCAAAAAAAAAAAAAACACTGCACGACCCTATATGGACGGACCTCAGACTCCAAACCTTACACAGTTGACCAAAATTTCACTAAAAGTACCCACAGTATAATCTAAACCTAAGAGTTGCATGTTTGTGGCTCTAGGACCTCCAATTTCTGTGCTAATGGAAAATTGATTGTATAAACTCTAACATTCTATTGGTAAAAACATTAATTTGATTAAGCATAAGTTGATCACACTGACCTTCATCATTATCTGATTCCATATTAGCCTCGCCAGCATTCCTAGTAACCACAAAATCTTCCATGCTGTAAATCTTCTGTTGATGAATTTGGGCATTTCTTGCTGTCACTTCTTGTTCTTTCTTTTCCAAGTGGAACTTATTCAGCTTATCCTCAAACTCCTCAATGCACAGTTTAAGTTCAGGTTTTGCAAACTTCTTGCCCTGTTTCAGATTAGCGTAAGAAAAACGAAAATACATCTTACCTGATTCAAACAAGAGCAGATAATTCATACCTTGTTTATTATGGACTTAAAATGGTCCATCACAGAATCCTCTGATAGGACATGTTCATATGTCTTGAATGACTCCATAAGCTTCTTCATTCCCTTTTCAGTGAATGCCAGCTGAGAGAGGCAATAAGAAATATATTCCCATTGTCTGATATCTGCAGCCATGAGTAGCCCAGCAGCAAAAACTAATTTTAATTATTCATGAAAATGGAAAACATAAACACTAACTTATCTTGTTAGGGACAAAATAATATTTAAGGTTGCTGAGAATGAAGAAAATGTGATTGAAATTTAGAAAATAATGATTTTCAGGTGAGGCTGATAGGCAGCTTCTATATCCCATGCATGATGTTGCATACAACAAATTGCTACAACAAAGAAATGAAGATGGAACTTATAACAGTGTAATCTGAGGACCACCAAGAAAATATTTCAACTTTCTCACCTGGCTAACAAACCAAAAATAGGGGGGATATACAATATCTAGAATAGCGGATGAAATTCCATTTGTCTATTATTAAATAGAGGAATAAAGAAAATGGAGCAATAAATAGAAAGGTCACTATCTACCCAAGAACACCCGATGAGAAGAATTGTTGGTCTAACAACTTGCAACAAAGGATAACTAAAGATTGATGTGTCTTTACAATTTCACACCTTAAGTTGCATGATTGTTATTTGTTGACATATGACAAAATAGAAAGAGCTTCAAAAGAACAAGAAAGGAAGAATGAAAAGATATCTTACCTGTAACTCCACTGAATCTATTACAAAGTTTTTCAACAAGAGATTCCATTTGTTTGTCCTGAAAAATAGTTCAAAAGTACCATAAGATCATAGTAGATAACAGAAAGTTGCAAATGGAACTGAGTTGTCAATTATACCTTCTTGATAGAACCAATCAAAAACTGCATGATGTTGCAGAAAGATTCTCTCTTGAGATTCTGGTTGGATAATTTCCCAAGTATATCCGGAAGTAGGTTATATATTGGATTGCTACCTAAATGGTGTGGAAAAAAAAAAAAAGCTCACTCATTAGAAGAGAACTTGATAATACAAAAAGAAAAATGATGGTACCAGAATAAACATGTTATTGGATGGATATCAAAGATTACCTTTTTTGGATAACTCATTAAAAAATAGCTTAGCCAGATTTGAAATCCTCTCATCTTCATCTTCTAATCGTATGGCCATTTCATTTATGTAACCTTTGACCTGATCAAGATAGAGCCAGAATGAGAACTCGTTACCATAACAAAACAAAAAGAACTAGAATCATTGCCAAGCCTCTCAAACCTTCATCATGTCGTTTAGTATGAGGTGTGAAAGCACCAAAACAGCATTCTTCCTAACAGAAACTGAAGGATCCTGTAGCCTGGAATACATATTCTCTGTCCATGGTTCTAACAAATTAGGGAACCGAACTGCCAAATCTCCAAGACAAATAGTGCAATTGGAACGGACAATTTCTGATGGTGCACTCTCCACAACTGTGAAGAGTAGCTGGAGATTTGTCTCACTGGAAATTATACATAAAATGTCAGAGCTGATGTTTGATTGTTCCAAGAAAATATGCATGCATATGCTTTCACATGTATACACACCCGCCCACGAACACACAGAGAGAGAGAGAGAGAGAGAGAGAGAGAGAGAGAGAGAGATCTTACCAGAAACATGCATCAATAATCATAAACCGACACAAAGCAAGCGTTGCAGATACTTGTAGTTCCGGATACTGAAATTACACAGCAGCCAGTTAGACAATTTCATGAATTAGTAATACACAATAAAATAATGGTTACATTAACAAGCCACATACAAACAGTGCACTAAAGGTGTACTTTATAATGGTTAAAGTAAAGAAAATAACATATACTATATTGTAACTACATACGTGGCATCAGTCATGAGGTTTTGGACTAAAAGAAACGTATTTCATATTTCCATCTGGAGAAAGGTCTATCTGTCTATGTTAAATGAATAAACTATAGAGGATGTATTGTTTCTCATACTCCAAATCTCATACAGAAGCAAAAGTAATTCCATTTCAATATACACAAACCAAATCTATAATTTTTTCTTTCAGAATTACCTTTTGCATTAAACTAAAATTTCTACAAAGTTTTGACAGAAAGGGTGCACAATGTCCAATCAAATTCTTCTCCGTGGAACCACCAGAAACTATTTCTTTTTCTGCTTTGTCAGAGAGAGTATCAAGTATTGCATCTTCAGAGGCAGTAAAGCCAAGCTCAGCATTTATACCAATTTCCTGCAAGATAAATAGATAAAGAATACTGAATAATTGCTGATAATAGTAGCCGATTTTAATAATGATTAGCGTATACAATATCCAACCTTACCTTTGAGGTATCAGCCGGCATTGCACCATTAGCATGCTGAAAATCATAATTCATCTTCTCTTTGCCAACTTTCTGTTTCTGAACCTTCCGCAGGCAGGATTCGATATATAGTAGCTGGTTCATGGCAACATGACTTACAACAAAGAGATATCTACCAAGTCTTTCCACTTGAACAGTGGTAAGTATTCCAGCACTACCACTGCCAATTTCATTATGCAACTCCTCACCTCCACTACAATCAAACACAGATCTTAGGGACTTCTTTACTAGATTGGCAGCAAAAGTTTCCGGTGTTGGATGAATTGTATATATAGCAGCTATGGCCTTGTCAGCAGCAGCATACCATATGTTTTCTGGAAGCCAAAAACCAGTAATTAAGCTTTCTAAAATACCAAAAGCCCGGCTTCCATTACTAGATAACAACTTTTTCCTATCATCTTCAGATAATCTCTGAAGAGCAACGCATGCTGCCCTAGCAAGCAATGGTTCTATTTTTGCCCAACGGCCAAACCCAATATCAATAATGTCCTGTAAATGAGAGCTAAGAACTGCAGAGGATGATTTTGCTGCCATGCAAAGGATAGACAGTGCCCCACAACTTTGAATAGCAGTAGTTCCACTTATGTTGAAGCAAAAGAAATCCCATAATGCTGATATCTGCAAAAACAAAGACCTTATAAGAGATTTGACTCTTTAGACAAAGGGAATACACTGTAACACTGTTACAAGAGAATTCAGTACTGAATTGACTAAGCAGCAGCACCAAATGTACCAAAAACCAAAAAGAAACATAGCTCGTATTCTAAAATCAATATCATGGTTGCCTCTTGGTTTGAATAATTATGTTTTTTCTTTCTTTCCCTCCATTATCTGTGGAAATCACCCAGATTCAATTATTATATGCATCAAAATACTCCCTTATCTGGACTAAAGGGTACAGGGAAATGTGTCTCAACCAATCCTGATAATCCACTTCGTAACAGGGAAAGGAAAACTGTTTTCTCTATAAAATTAAGATAAATAAATAAATAAATAACACTTTATTTGAAAGGTCAACTAGATTTATATTTTAAGTACTTAGAATTGGATATAATATTTTGCTTGGCATCTTATTTTAAGCCAACAAAACTTGCAAGATAGGGCTTCTAAATTCATTGAACTGAAAAATGATTTAGCTCTGCAAGCTTTCCTTATTACTAGTTTGGTGTGTGAGGAGATGTTTGTACAGTAAGAGTCAACTTAAAACTTGTTTTTGATAGAAACAAGTTATCTAGATTACAGTCAATGAAACAATAGTGGTCCACAACAGAGAAAAACAAAAAACAGAGACCAGCCAGCTACACCCAATGCAGTATAGTACAGTACAGTAAAGAGAGGAGAGTGTCTTTCCATATGTTATCTTTTCCTTATGCACTTGTTCTCTTATCCAGAAGCGAACAAGTGCCTCAACTGTAAAGTGACTATTTATGTCTATAGCACATCAGTCAGTCACTTTCGAAAGCTGAAAACCATCAAGAATATTTGTATCTTTTGCATGTAAAGGATATTTTCAATTAAATTTCATAGATTAAAAGTAATCACTTGAGAAAAATATTACTACAAGAATTGAAAAGGAACATACCGCAGCATTGGATATGTTGCCTTTGGACACCAAGGCACCAACTATAAACTCAAGAGCGGCTAGATCTCCAATATTTGATTCTATGGCAAGGTTTATAAGATTGTTGGCCGCTTCTACGGGGTTTTTCTTTATGTAAATTGTAATGAAGGCATTTTCCACAGCTTCATAGATGGATTTGTCCTGAGAAAATACCTACAAAAGCCAAGACATATTTAGGACATTATAAATTGCATATAACAGCAGAACAATCACATCCAGAATAGTTGATCAATATTTAACAGAGAATAAAAGTTTTTGCTGGAATTGAAATTATGAACCATCATTTCCTAGGGTATAACAAAAATGTAACATACCAGTGGCAACATCTTATGAAGACATGCGTCTGAGGCATCAATTTGAAATTGTCGGCACCTCATTAACAAATTTATTGTGTTCTCAACATCAGTGGCAGAAGATGACGCCATCAATTGAGCAAGTGTTGGGATTGTGGTAGATATACACTTCGAAAACCTTAATCCAGCCTCAAGTGAAGCTACCAAAGCCCTGGTCTGCTCTAAGTTCCCAACATCTGGGACAGACCCAGCCTTCTGAACTAGATCTTCTTCCATCTGAGGCAAGCAACTATCAGGTAAGCTATCCTGCTGCACCTTGGTCAACCCTGCAGTTATATCATCAACCTCAGTATTCCCCGATGTATTACTGAAAGAAGGTAATCTGTTCATATCACTTTCTGAGGGAGTATCTGGTTCAAGCTCTTTCAGCTTCTTCTTGTACTGCTGTAGGGTTGCTTCAAATGAAGCTATTCGAAGCTGTGGACCAAATGGGTTATGCTGCAACATCATGATAAGTAAATTTAGTGCTGATTTTCTGACCATTGCACTCTTATCCTCTAACCTCCCAGCAGCAACTTCAGCCAGCTCATTCCACAATCCAATTGAAACACAATGTTCTTCGCATAGTTCAGCCCAAATTTGAAGAACCCGACTCCGGGTATAAGCTGATACATCTCGACACCGTTCAAGCAAAATTTCCAACATTGCTTGCTTGGTTCGAAGACGAACAGATTTAGAATTCACTTCACCCTCAGCGTCTTTAAAAGCCTTTGCAACCAACTTTCCCAAGACCCCAACAAGAGCATTCCTTATTTTATAAGATTCCCCACCAAAATGTGGGACAAGAAGGCCAATGTTAACAGACATCAACTTTGGTAACCGATCAGAAAGTTCCACCAAAAGACGACCAACATTTTCAGCCCCAACGGTATCCTTGATGTAGTCTTTTGGATTTGTCCTCCCAATCTCTCTGATAAGAGAATTAGCCAGACTTCCATCTGCATACTTCTTCTCAGCCCCAGCAACCGCATCGGCAATGTGAGTAACAACAAAATCATATTTGTGGACTAGGTGCACGATCGACGCACATGATTGTGCCATATACTGGTATTTTGTAGCACAAGCCCCAATTATACGACACAGCGCATCTTTTGTATCAGAGTCCTTTAGTACTGTAGCATTTTCAAACAAAGCAAATGCATTTCTGCAGATCCCCAGAAGATTTAATTAATCATTTACAAAAAGCAAAAGTGATCTATATATAAACCTGATCAAATTGCATTAGTTATCCAACTTACTTGGCAATAAAAGAAATATAATTTTCTTCTAGGCCTGTTGGACCAAAGAGCAATGCAAGCTTTATCTCCAGTGAATTAGCAATCAGATTAAGTATGCGGCCCCTTTGTGGTTCCCAGTTCCATGAATTCTTAGGGTGCTTCTTCCTGGTACTAGCTGTCACCTAATCCAAGCAAAAGGGGCTTCAGGGAACTAGCAAAAGAAGTGGTAGTACCACACTTAATGCCATTACACATATAAATGCAAATAAGCATTTTCAAGTGGGAGCTAAGAAAATAGATAAAAATAGCAGTGGCACCATTGCAAGCAAGCATGGGTAAAAGTGGGAGGAAGGAAATATATAATAAAGAAAAGTTCAAGACATAAACAGGAAGAGAAAGAGAGGTGGTGGGAGAAAGAAAACACCTTCATATTGTTGTTGGAAGTGATGTTAACCTCCTCATTGAGAACCACAGTAAAGAGAAAGTATGTGTAGATTTTTAAAGCATTACGATGTGATGCGACCCGATCCAGCACCGGAATGGCATCATCCTGACCTTGAGAAGCCCGCGAGAGTGAATCAACATTTGGGAGGAGAACACTCAGATTGGACCGAAGACTTTCTACAAGATTAACTTTACAAGTTGCAGGTAGACCATTGTAACCCCGAACCAGCGAGTACACACGATCAAACACATCTTGCTCTTCTATACAAAATAGCTCTTTATCGGAGAGATCAAAGGATATTCCTGGTTCAACCCAAAAATGATGACAAGAATTCAGGAACAGCATCTGTCGGGATGACTATCAATTCCACTTTTTTCCTCTCATTTTGAAATGAACACACATTGTTTAAAATAAATGACTGTTATCTTCTCATAAATTGGATCAAAACATGCAAATTCTCTGTCCTGTTCCCTCTTGGGCTAAAAAAAAAAAAAAAAAAAAAAGAGAGAGAGAAGAGCATTTTTGTCATGCTCATGTATAGCTTCTCCTAATACAGGGCAACAAATGTGAATCTCCAACTTCAGTAAGCCAATACCTGCTATAATTTTTGCCTTCCTTTCAAAAATTGAAGGTTTGCCGAAAAACCAAAATGATAGAATTTGTTTCGACAAAAAATTCAGCTAAAAAAAAAAAATATTACACAAACTACTATCTATAATAATATCTTGAACTTCACTTATTCTATTTCTATGATTTTCTGCTTTTTTTATTCCCTAATCCCTTGCCCACCAAAAGCAAAGCTCTACGTTTTTCTAGGGTTTCAGCAACAATAAATCAATCTCTATCAACAATTGAGGTCACAAATGTAAACCATAAGAAGAATTGACGCGGAAAAGTGAGAGAGAGCGGGTTGGGTTGGAGTACCTTTGACGAACTCTTCGAGTTGGGAGGGACGAAGAGAAGCGATGTCGATTGGGTTCCGAGCGTAGAGGCGGTTGTCTTCTCCGTCCTCTTCCAACGCTCTCAGGCTTTGGGGAAACTCAAACGACGGAGCCATCCACCACACTCAGATCGATTCGGGGCTTCTTTCTTTCTTTCTTTCTTTTTTTGCTTTTCATACACTCTCTCTCTCCACCCGATTTCAATTTTCAAATGGAATTGAAATTTTTGGAATGAGCGGGAATACTATATGACTTTTCGGCTTTAGGGTACTGTTTACCGGTTGTCCCATTAATTATTTTTTGTTTTTGTTTGTTACATACAATAGGAGCCCAAAAAGGCCCAACAACAAAAAGAACAAACTAGCTAAGACCAGTTATTTGCCACATGGAATACCCAACAGTAAGAAATGAAAGAGGAATTCACTCCAGCAAATATGTCAAATCCTCGTAGGATTTGACATTCCAATTCTTAATGTCAAATTTGACAGACCCAACATCTTCTGTCTTTTTTTATTATTATTCCTTCTCTCTCCTTCTCTCGTCTCTCTCCCTTTCTTCTCACCCATAACCAAACCAGAGAAAAACTTCTAGTGTGATAACAGCCTTCAAATGCAATGACCACTTGCAATCCCAGTGTTTTACAAAGACAAATTATAACAAACATAATAAGCTCCTTGTTCTCAATCGATCAATAACCAAGACGCCACCACCACCTCCAGCGCAGACACCAGCAATGACGGAGGAGGAGGAGGAGGAAGCATTAATCTTTATGGGCATCTGATGTTTCTCGTAAAAGAAAACCAAAAACAAAACCCAGAAGAAGAGGATAAATAAGGAATTAAGAAGAAGAAGTTGGGAAGGAGATGAAGAACTAGAATGAGAAGAAGTCGACAAGGAGGAGAAGTGAAAAAAGAGATATAAAAAGTTATTTATTTGTAGATGAAATAACTTTAAATACAAATAAAATATTAATATTTCTAAGTTTTTGATAAGTTGCAAGACAAAAGTGCTTTGACGAGGTATAATTACCAAAATGGTCATACATGTTAATACACTAGGCACATTACTCATCTCATCATCTCCTTTTTGTACTGTACTATTAAAATCAAACCAAGCAGCAACCTTGTTAATTAACTCAAGGGCTTGTGAGACATTCTTCCCACGAACTCTGCAATTTCTATTTTGCCATAAAAACCTAGCAATCACTGCAAACCATTCTAGCTCCCAATCTTTAGCAACAGTTGCAACATGATTAAAAAACTTCATGAAATTTCGTTATTTCTAGACTTTGCAGACATCCACCAAGAAAGTATTTTTCCACACATCAGTAGCTACTTTACAGTCCAACAAACAATGAATAGCAGTCTCATTCCCTGAAACCACAACTCCCACAACTTGCACTAGACCTAATCTTTCGATAGAACAAGACATGTGAGCCCCGGAAAATTTATTGAGCTTAATTCAGATCATTTGATAATTATTTATTTACGATCTCGAAAATTATTAATGGTGCTCGGAAATATTTTTCAGAATTTTTCACTGAGAGAAATTCTTGATTTAAGGGTTTGAGAATAACGTACACGACACAACGAGTCCGTGAGAATTTTCAGAGAATTTTTCGGATACCCGAGTTAATTTTTACGAATTTTGGAAGTTTTGGGGATTAAAGAAATTATTAAAGGAAAATAGAAAATCAGGAGGAGCGATCTAAGCCGTTCACTTTCTCCATCGACTGATCTTGACCGTTAGATGTTGTTTAAAAGGGGATGGTCCAGATCAGATCGATCTAGAAGGCTCAGGAAGGGATCACAGCCTCTGACCCGCGATGCGACCTGATGACCCGAAAAAGAGATCCGGCTGGAACTCCTCCGTCCGGCCATATCCTGGCAGCGCACCACCGGCGTTCGACTCCTCTTCTCAACGCTGACACATCTATGGTGATGGATCATCCATGCAAGGATCTAAGAGAGATTTGAAGCTTGGAACTTGAAGCTTTTCCGGCAACTCTGGTCACCGTTGTCGATGCTTAAGGTATAGAAATTGATCTTCTCTTCGCGCTCTACACGATAGTACACCTAATTTTCGATTTTGCATGAGTTATGATCGAATGGGATTTTTGGTTGTTTTCGGTGCCGACGGAGCTCACTGTGCACGACAGTTTTCTGGGCTTCGTGGTTTTATTTCGACGTTGATGATCATCCTAGAGCAAGAAACGGGGCTTGGTAGCGCTCAATTTCAGAATCTATGTAGTGGAGTGCAAACCCGAGTGGAATTGGAGGGTAGCAGGGTGTTGGCTTCGAAGTTAGAAAACATCTTGTTCAATGATCGTGTTCGAAGCTACACACAGTAGCAACAATCGTTATTAACACAGTAAAGGTTAATTTCATTCTCATACTCTATGTGTATTGAGACTCTTTTGCTCGGTGCAGAAATGGAATGGGTTGTGGATGTATACTTATTGGCTCTGTTGTATTTCGATCGATTAGAAAAGGACGAGGATAAAATAGGTAGTTGGCTTAACTTCATTAAATCTTCCGTGTTTTCAGCCACGTTCCGCAAAAGCCATTTTCAAAAGCTTTGTCTATTAGTGAGACTGTCAATTTGGTTAAGTTCGTGAAGTCTATTTTAGTTTTTCTTGTCAAGACTGCTTGCTATTTTAGTTTATAATAATATTCTCATTAGTTAAATAAATGTTGGTGTTGGATTTTATATTATTGTGTTTGTGAACTTGTATTTTTTGCTTTCTTTAATATGCTGTGGATGTAATGCACTTTGAGAGGTAAATGATAGAACCTATTCTCCTTATCAGTTGTGTTTGATTGCTCTTTAGCTTCTTTCTTATCTTGGAGAAAACAATGATTCAAAATAAAAAAAGCTATTTATAGGTTGAGATGGTTTTGTGAATCGAGTAATTGTGTTAGCATATTTCTATTCCATATGTGTAAAATGTATCTAATGTCAATGAGCCAGTAGATGGGGAAGAATGGGAGTGTGATGTGAACTGACTTGGCTTTTTGTCACGCCCTGAATTTTAAATAAGTAATTCGAATTTGAAACATGAAACTCAACTAACATGTTCATATGCTCAGAATTTTTTTCAATTTTAACCAAACATTAAACAACACGTATTACAATTCTCAGAGTTTACAAGTAAACCAAATATCAATTCAATATGTAAATACACTCACTACACAACTAAAGACTACAACTATAAGCACATTTCTATGCCCACGTCACAGAAAGTCCACCTAGGCTTCGATGATGATTAATCAATATTCTAACCTGCACAATAACCCCTACACCGTGGAATAGTGCATCGGGTTATAAAACAATCCGATAAGCTTTTGCAAGCTCGTATAAGTAAATCCAGAAATCACAAACACCGATTTGACTCAATACAAAGAACCAGTACAATGAGTATATCTAAAATCAAAAGGATATACAAGTCACACTTGTGACAACCCAAATCATTTGAAATCTCAACAAAATCAAATGACTCACTCATCTCTCCTCTTAACAAGATGCATTTATCCCCACAATATGTAATAATATTTCTCAACTTTTTACGAGTCTCACCCATCACTGCACTCCCCAATTAAACCAAATAAAAACATTAATCATGCATAGAAAATTATTCAGGAAATAACCAAAATGCATATAAACATAAATCATAATAATCTCTGCATATAATTTAGTTCAGGAGATTACATCAAAATCAAACGGTAAAATGAAAAAGAGTAATAAGTGGGAAATTAAACGGTAGAAATAAACAAGGAAAATAAATGGAGATATTAAATAATATAAACGAGAAAGAAAAAGAATAGAAATTTAAACAAAAGAAATCACAAGAAAATTAATTACAGACATTATCAACTCACTCTATTAAATTCATCCAAAACTCAACACCTTTATCAAAAGGACAATTACAAGTCACCCCGTGACAAAATCATAGGAAATATTAACCTAACAAATCAATATTAAAATCCGGTCCAACATAGACACGTTGGCAAATAGACTAAACTTTAACTGATCGTAATCACTAACCCGACCAAAGGCGTGATTACGACATTTTGCCTGAGGTCACAACCTGCAATCCCATATCCTTAGGCCAACCTGACCATTAGATCAAAACATTTGAAATGAGTCGCACTGGACCCAAAAAATGTTACTCAAATCATCAAAAGGAGAAATCACAACCTAACTTTCAAAACAATAGAAATACCATTTCTCATAACATATTGTTTCCCGAAAAGTCATACCCCAAAACAATTTATGAACTCATTTACAAAAATTATTTCATGACAACTATTCCCCCAATACATCTATTATTCCAACATAATTAATGTTCAATTCAATAATCTAAATAAAATCATTAAAAATGAGAAATCACAACCTGTGACTCTCAAATCTTCAACATTCTTTAACACAATGGAAATATCATTTCTCATAATATATTACTTTCGTACAACCCACTACGTCAACCATGATTATCAAACATGAACTCATCAATCATGATCATCGCATATAAATATGGTAAGTCACATTTCAATCCATAATAAAACTAAATCATCACAATTCCACACTCTTCAATGTCATATCAATTCGTATATAATCACGTAAATATATATATATATATATATATATATATATACGTAATCATCTACTTAGGAATGACCACTAATATCATCTATAGTTCAACTATAAAAATCGTGAAATTCATTTGTATGATTAAATCATTTTAGTTACCTATGAACCGTAGTTGATCAAGTCCATATGTTTTAAAATAAATATTTATTCCATAAATATTTTCACACAATTACGATAAAAATAAAGTAATTAAAAGTATTCGGTTCGTAATATGAACCACGTGAGGTTTACTCACCTCTAATTCCCGTTGCGTCTTCTTAGCAGTTCAAACAGCGATTTCACAAATCATCCACTAAATCAAACCATCGGTCACCAAAACCAATGTGATCTCAACTTAGCCAATAACTCATAAATAAACTTAAACGATGATCCAAAAAACATATCATAAATTATACGACAATCCGACGGTCGGATTCTCACGAATCGCTTCCCGAAATATTGTCTTACGGTCGGATCTTCGCCCGTGACTACACAAGGTCACTGGGACAGTCATACGATCACAATGTCAAAACTACAAGTCCATCAGACGGTCCGATCTTCACATATCACAAATCGAACAATCAAAATCGATCGAAAATGTAAAAATTCATAACTTAAGTGTTGTATGTAGAAATGATCATATCAACACGCAGAACACAAAAATCGGCAGAAACTGCCCTTGGGGTGCCCGGAGGTCGCCGGAAACCACCATTACAGTGGCGGCGGCGCCGCCCATCCAAAGTCAAAATTTGACAAAACTTCCAACACAAAAGTTCTTCATCTCGACTCCAATTTCAACTTTCATGAACACATCATAGTCAGATTATAAGCCAAAAGGTCGAATTTTACCTTGGAAGTCGATGGATCTGATGAACCTTGGTTTTGAAAACTTCAAAATTCGATCTCCACAGATCGAATCGTTGCAAGCTGTATTGAGGAGAGCATCTCGACTCCAATTTCAACTTTCATGAACACATCATAGTCAGATTATAAGCCAAAAGGTTGAATTTTACCTTGGAAGTCGACAGATCCGATGAACCTTAGTTTTGAAAACTTCAAAATTTGATCTCCACATATCAAATCTTTGCAAGCCGTATTGAGGAGAGGATCTACGTCTTCTGGGCTAGAAAATTCCCCAAGAATCACAAGCTAAGGTGGCTGGAGGAGTGAGAACGGAGTGGGCGACGGGGGGCGATTCTGGCTTCATCTCGGCCTCTTCTCGGCCTTGTAACTCGAGCTACGACTCAATATGAGCTCGGTTGCTTCCACAGACCTCTAGACATGAGCAAGGCAAGCAAAACCCCTAAAGAAACTAGTCAAATGGTGGCCAGAAGGTGAAGAATTCGGCCGGCGAAGGTGGTGGTTGCGTGGGGGCTCGGGGAGGAAGAGAGAGAATTGAGGGTTTCAATTTTGGTTTTCCAAGTTTTGTCCTTCCTTGCAGTTTCTGAAAATAGAAATATATTTATACTAAAATGGAAATATCTTCAAAAAGTCATAACTAAATCATATGAACTCCGATTTTTGCGTTCCACATATATATGCACGAACTCGCATCGACGTGCTCTACAACTTTCAAGGAAGTTTCTCCAAATTTCGTATGTATAAAAAGTCAATTTTTCATAACCCTAAATAACATTTGTTTTCGAAATAAAATTCGTCCGAAATAATTCCTCAACATCTCTGGCTTCGCACTTGTGCTCACGAACACGAAATTATTTCAGAAAGGTCATTGAAAATTAATTTGAATTTTCGGGGTATTACACTTTTAGACTAGATTATTCTGAAAAGCAAAATTTTTGTCTTTCTAGTGCCACTTCAGTTATGATTTTCTGTTTTCTTTCAGGTCTAACATTTACGGTTGGGTAATAAATTGATTGTCCAATTTAGGGTTATTTTCATTAGTAAAGTTTGTCATATAGTACTAAGTGTCATTTGATGAAGAAAAGGGACATTTAGATCTCCTCATATGCTAGCTAATTGTATTCCATGGTTAGTTTTGCTGTAATTTTATTTGTCTGAGTAATGTAGAAATGAGATTCTTTAAGCTGGGTTTGAGACACTTTAAATCTTTAAGCTGGATTTTAGTGTTGTTTCTCTTCATAAAATATAAATTATTGTCATATAGAACAAGGTGCATGTGCTTTGAATCCAACAATTACTTTACTCTCTGTTTTGCTTAACTTTTGTACTAATTTCCTTGTTTTGCTACATTTTGGTAGGAAACTACTGGTGATTGCAAGGGTGAGAGAGAAAGGGAGCTCAAAAAGCTGCTAGAAATTCATAATAGCAAAATAAGGTTTGTCAGTTCAACTCTACAATTGATTCTCTGAACTTGCTTAATTTAATGGGGTTGATAAGATAATTTGTTGAATGCTTAAACTTTGTGGCAGCATATAAAATCTATTGTTGATAAGATATTTTTTTATATATATATGTTGTGCGAAGCATGCTGACTATAGTTACGACTTATTGTTCTTTGCTTGGTTCATGATGGATTTGGATTCTGAATGATGTGTATTTGCATATGTGTTGTGGAACAAAATAATGATATACTCTGTTTGCTGTTGTGTTGTTTTCTTAGATGGAAGATAGGTCTTGGATGCATGCAGATAAAAGATCTTTAGCTTATGAGTTAAGGGCGGGAAGTTTCTTGAAGTTTGCTTTAGAAAATGCGAAAAATCCCATACACGTTCCTTGTCCATGTTTAAAATGTGGGAATATGCATTTCTTTCCTATGTCTGTTATTAAGACTCATTTGTAATATAATGGAGTTGATGAAAGTTATAAGGTGTGGAAGTGGTATGGGGAGAAAGTAGATACAACTTTGGGTAGTAGTGAAGATTCAGCCTCAGATTCGAGTGAATCTGAATCAATAGATGGGAATGTTGGGGTAAATTGTACAATGGATAGGTCTAATGATAACGATGAGTTTTCATCGGAGTGCAATGATTTTAATGAATTTGTTGGGTCGGCCCCTATTGGGCTAGTGAGGACGAAATGCTCACCCCTATATTTCAGGCTACAACGAGGTCATTCCGGAAGATCTGGACTAGAAGTGGGTCGTTGGCTGAGTCTGTGTGTGGTTGTCCCTATTGCTTGAAGTCTTTCACTTTTGGTACTCTATCGATTTACTCACTTTTTGATAGGAGCATAAAATGCGACATTTATAATTTTAAAACCCTATACTTCGCTAAGTTATTTCTTTTAACTTGATCAATTAATTTATTAGATGTTTTATACGTACATTATATTCGTGATGATATTTTAAGAGCTAAATGGAATCTCAAATTTCAGAAATGACTAAGGAAATAATGGAGAAGTATGGAAACGCACAAAAAGAAATCAACCTTAGTACATTTTCCTACTCCGGCTAAGAGAAAGTGAGCTAGACAAGAAAGGAGGGGTAGCCGCCTGACCAAACGAACTTTGAATGAGTTGGAACTTTCCAATTTCATCCTAGACATCCCAAGAATCATTTCTTATGAAGAGTTCCAGAGCTAGTTTTGAGTGGAAAGCCTTCAAGCAGTCAGTCCAATTTTCTAAAAGGCAAAAACTGGAAAACCTGACCTATACATATTTCAGAAGCATTTACGGGATAACCATAGTGAATTTAACACTGAAAGTTTACCAGAATGATCTACACTCATAGAGAACATTTGATATGAAGAAATCGGAGGCCCATTCTGAAGTTTTGGTGGAGAATTAATTGAAGGATTAAAGGGTCAGAAAGTGACCTAAAACCAGTTCAACACTCATCATTTTCATGTTTCCCACCCATATAAAGAAAACTAGATGCTTTTCTCTTTTTCCTTGGATATATTTTTCTACTCCAATTTCTTTAATAGATCATCATTACTTCCATATTTCTGCGCCTTCATGCTTTGCTTTCATTTCATCATTACTCCATCTTTTCTATATTTTACAAACCACTTCCATACTTCACTTTCATTATTTTTCTTCCATTCATCATTTCACTATTCTTTCTCTTCCCTATATAAACACCTTCTCCTCTCACTCTCAAACACATTCCTTCATCCATTTCATCTTCTTTGTCTCACCATCTCCTCTCCATTCTCTAGTTCTTAGTTTCATTTCTTTTCCATTCTCTAGTTCTTAGTTCTACATCTTCAAGTAAAGAGAAGAAGGAGAAGAAGCCGTGAGTAATCCTAGCCGCTATCATTTCACCTTGTGTCGTGATACTGAAGCCTTGCTTTCAAGATTCAAGATCAACGTCTCAAACTCTTCATCATCCACTCCCTTCACGTGTAATTCAATCTTTTTCCTTGTAACTTTTTTTGGTTTTCTTTGTTTGGATTTGTAAAACTATGAATTATAGTTAATAAATAACGTTAAAGGCAAAGTTCAAGGCCCGTCTCTATGTTTTGAAATAAAGTTGTAATTTCTTTGTGTTGATTTCTATGTTGCTCATGTGAGATTGATTAATTGATTTTGGATTAAAGAAAACTTTTATATGTATGTGTTCTTTGATGGCCAACTTGGGATATATGCATGTAATTGGAGCTAGATTTAGGTAAACAATTCATCTAATAGTTTTGTGAACCTATTTCATAAGTAGCAGAGGCTTTGGACAAAAGTCGAAATTAATTAAGGAGGATTGCAAATAGATGAACTTTTTCATATTAGGTTGTGCACTTTGGTTGACATCCTTTCTTTGTTCTTCATGCATTGAATGTGTTCTTGATTAGCTAGCTTTCTAGACTATGATTGCATATTCAATAGTATCGATTTAGGTGCTTTCACTTAGATCAATTATTCAAGGAAAGTAAAATATGAGAAATTGTTAGCTTATTAACGTTTCACATGGTCAACTTCTTTCTCATGACATTAGATAACCAACTATAAGAATTGTAACCGAATTTCTTGTATATGGTTATGGTTTTGATCTTTGTTCTTGCGTTCCACCATTGTAAATGTGTTTTTATATTTTCTTTATTTTATTTAATTTTAATTCCGATTCTATAATCATAAAAACCCCTTGTTTGTGTTACTTGTATATATTTCTTTTCTTTATTTTATTTTTGTAAATAATGCTTCTTATTGTTTAATTTCTTTATTTGTTTACATAATTGCAGGTGTATCATCAATCCCCGGTTTGAACGATCCCTATTTACCATATGTTAATGATGACATTTTACAGGGTTAAATTGCGTGCTACTTTTAGCTTATCACTTTTCTTTCAATGTTGAGCTCAGTTGAACTCTGTGAGGTCCGCCTACCTGGAAGCGCACCTCACCCTTTGTTTTATTGTTGTTGTTGAACTCTTTTCATTTCGGTTATGATGTAAGCCCTAATGCGTCACAGTGCACTTGCCCACTTTATTTTGAAGCATTTTGCAGACTTGTTATTTTGAATATTGAGTTGTTGATTGAAAGTCCCTTCTTAAAAGTTTTCTTTGTCACCTATTTTTCAAAATTTGCATTTTCAAAAGGCCTTGTAATATTAAGTTGGTAGGTCTACGATGTATCGAGTTCTTATTGGCTTAATATTACAGCGATGTGGTATACCCATTTGGGTCGCCACATCATTCCTGCGTGAATGACTACATATATATATATATATATATATATATATATATATATATATACGTGGAATATATATATGTTGGATAGTGTGACATTGTGGAAGTAATGATTGAGAGTTGATTGAACTGTTAATTCGAGCTTTTCTCTTACGAGCATACAATTATCATGATGAGTTGATTATTGTGTAAAAGTGTGTTTTGCTTGAGGAAAATATTTGAGTCAAGTGGACTTTCAAATGTTTGGTTGAGTATCGTTTATCACATTGGTGATCGAGACAATTATATCTTGTACTTGAATCTTGGCCAAGGTGACAGGCCACGAATCAGTTAGAGCTCTAGTCTGTCTGCCAATTATACTGCTCGGGGGATAACTTTGGAGTTATCGTGCTCTTGAGTGCAATGTACTGCTTGGGGGATAACTTTATGTTATCGTGCTCTTGAATACAATATATTGCTTGGGGATATATTGTGTTATCGTGCTCATGAGTATACTTCTATATAAAGAAAGTTTGGTTGTGCTTTCTTGGTTGTCCTTGTGGGACTTTGATTTTGAATGAATTGGAGGTGACATTTGTTGCTTTAATTTGATTTTGGGTTTAAAAAAATGATCAAACTGAGATTGTTGATTTAATTGTAATCTCCTGAACTAAAATACACGCAGAGATTACCATGATTTTGGATTGAGTGCTTTGGGTGATCTCTTGAACTAATTTTCTATGCAGGGATTACTGTTTTTATTTAGTTTACTTGCGAGTACAATTGTGATTAATTAGGTTTACTCATACAAGCTCCACAAGCTTACCGAGTTGTTATTTCAACCCGGTGCACTATTTAGGGTTTATTGTGGAGGTAAGAGTAGCAGTCGTCGAAGCTAAGGTGTTGTTGCTGTTGTAGCTTGGACATAGTAGAGTGCTTTGATTTTAGTCTTCCACTGTGTAGTGAGTGTAGTGGGTCGTTTGCTTATTGAATTGTTATTCAGTTTAATTTGTAAACTCTCGGATGAATTTGAATGAAAATTTTTCTATGTGTTTTCTTGTGATTGTTATGTTTTCGCTTTTCAAATTTGAATTTATTTATTCAGAATTCGGGGTGTGACAATTATGAAGTTCAGTTTCTAATCCTTAACAATTCTATAACATTACAATTATAGTAGGAATGATTATTAGTTTGGCAATCAAAATCTGCAGATTGACTACTCGTGCTCAAAACTGCTTGTTCTTTTATTGGTGCACAATTATCTACATATCATTGTATTCATCTTAATATGTGTATTATTATTTACTTATTGTTGGTATAGGTAAATCCTATTTAGAAGAATTGCAGTTTAGCATTATGTTCAACTGACCATATTGTTGCTCTTGCAACGATTATCACAAGCAATGGTCTTACAAGTTTGTCATGGGACTCCACTGGGAGATGGTAGATTGCGTGTTTCTGTTTATGCTGCTTTGGAGGAAAAAGCTGCGATTCCATTTGCTGTAGAAGATGAGATCAAGATAGTGAAGCAAGCTATAGGGAGCTGGGTAATGTGGTCGAAAAACCTGATCATATTTGATGAAAAGGTGTGTATATATATATATATATATATATATATATATATTTGTATATGATCAGTATATTTTTATTTGGATATTGTGAGGATTATCCTATTGTTAATTGTCTTATTTCTTCATTTAGAAAAAGCTAGTGCTAAAGCAAGTATGGACTAGAAAAGGAATCAGTTTACGCAAGATTCAGAAGAAGAGTTCGACTTGCTGCCACTTGAATCACACTTGCCAGCCGCATTGCAGAAGTTATGTGAGTGGGGAAAAGAAGGGTTCAAAGATGGAAAAGCTATTTGCTTTTATAAAGAATAGGCTGTCTTTGGTATTAATGCTAAGCAAGTCTACCTGTTGAGGTTGACTGGTCAAGACTATTCACTGCTTTTTGCCTTTCATTTCCACCATTTTTCTTGATCAGTCATATACTGTTCACAAAAGGTAACCAAATGTAAAAAAAAAAGGTCAAGAAATTGACTTAGAGTGACTTTTCAATATTTGACTGGTCAAGAAAAATGGTGGAAATGAAAGACAAAAAGCAATTAATAATCTTGACCGGTAAGCCTTAACGGGTTTAGGGTTTAGGGAAATATCCATGTACATGTAATAGTGGCAATCATATGAATAACAAAGGTTTAGTTTAAGCATACACATACGATGCATTGTAAGGCAACAAGAAAATCTGATTTGGAGAAGCACTTATCAGGTGATCTTTTATACTTTGGGACCTCATTGTTGCACTCCCACACCCTTTCTCACCAGTCAGAATCCTTTAATTTCTTTGTTATTTTTTAGTATGTGATATATGCATGTTCCCTGTGCTTTAGGTACTTGCATGATTGTATTAAAAGAGTCCAAAATGCTAGACATGGTTGGTTTCATCGACCCAACATTGACTGGTGAGAAAGGGTGTGGGTGTGCAACAACGAGGTCCCAAAGTATAAAAGATCACCTGATAAGTGCTTCTCCAAATCAGATTTTCTTGTTGCCTTACAATGCATCGTATGTGTATGCTTAAACTAAACCTTTGTTATTCATATGATTGCTGCTATTACATGCACATGGATATTTTCCTAAATTGATTTTAATGAATTGTAGTGTTCATTAGATGTTGATTGTGATCGATTTGGACAATGAGACTGTCTATTTCATGGATCTATTGAGAAGACGCCTTGTGGGTGGAGAATGGAAAGATATTGTTGAATCGTAAGTTGCTCAAAACTGATGGTTCACTGGAAGTTTGGTTATATATTGTTAGTCCTTTCTAATATTGGTCAGAGAGCATATATATTGTTGGTTCTTATGTTGGTCTGCTTATACATAGTGCCATATCAATGTTTAAAGTGGAACACAACAAGAAAGGACGAAGTTCTGTTCAATGGAAGAACATGGCAGTATGTTTTCGATATATTTATTTTCTTTTGAATAATAATTCAGTCAATAATCAGTAGTATGTGTATGTTGCTGAATGATGGTGCATGCTGTCTACTTTTTTAGGGTATTCCATCACAGCCAACGACAAACAATACGGCTATTTTGTGATGAGATATATGAGGGATATCATCTATAATACAAACTTGTCATTTGCAAATAAGGTAACTGAAACTTCTCATTTTGAAAATGACAAGTTTGCATGTTTGCCATTAGCTTTCAAAATAGTTTTGTTTAAGTTTATCAAATGGCATGAGTAGTTTCATTGTGATTTTTAAACTGTTACAGTGGGTTAGGAGAGCCAACCATGTTTATGGTCAAGTGAAAATTGATGAAGTGCATAATGAACTCACAAGTTATGTGATGAAGAACATCCTCAAGCTGTAAACTATGTAGGTACTCATGGCCGGCATAGAAGCTCTGAAACAAAATAGGCTAGAAATGTGTTTTTGTGCTCCGAAGTGACAATTTAAAGTACAAATCTACACCTATTTTGATATTGGAGTAGTATAGATGATATGCTCCATATTTTGGTATATGAGTAGTATTGATGTGCTCCTTATTTTGCATTGTCTAATCCATTTAGGTACAATTATGTGGATTATAACAATATTAAATATAATATATATTGGCAATTACTGTTCATTTAGTGATTTTTGATTTCATTATTAAATGTGAATCATGCAATTAGGACAACAAAAAGGTAAAAATGTCATCTGAGTAGATTTGTTACTCATATCATTGTTGGATATCAATTCAGACAACATGAATGAGTGAAAAGCATTGTCCAAAGCGTTACACTACAATAGTTAGAGTTCAGTGTGTCATCTGAAAGGAAACATATATTTAATTTTCTGTCGTATGTACACAATGTTCATAACAGCCACAACATAAAAACTGTCGTCTGAATCTAAATTAGATCACGGACGTTATCACAAAATAGTTGTCAGAATAAAAGTCACACAGTAGCTATAAAAAAAAAAGCGACTTATTAATCGAAATCATACAACGGATGCTTAAGATGCCTGTTGTCTGAGCAAAGTTCACACAACAGTTAAATGCTGTCGAGAGTCTGTCGACATGCTGTCGAAAAGGATGCTGAGTTTTTCACACAACAGTTCCCTAAATCAGCCTTCATCAGACTGCAGCGAGATATACGACAGTCAACCTCCATATCAGATGACAGTTTTTAGCCATCGTCTGATTTAATTTCTATAGTAGTCTTATACTATGATTTTGTAATATGAAGTTATTAATTGATATAATTTACTATATGAATGCTTTTATTTACTATGCTTGAATAAAAGGGCTTCATTTAAAGTATTGTCTATTAGAAGAGTGAATAAGGACATCTTTTATGACACGCAAAATGGTCTTTTACGACACGCAAAATGGCCTTTTAAGACACTCAAAATGGTCTTTTATGACACTCAAAAGAGTCTTTTATGACACACAAAATGACCTTTTACGACACACAAAATGGTCTTTTACGGCACACAATCAAAGTTGTAATATATCTTTCACAGCGCACAGAAGACTGTTTTACAACACGCAAAAAATATTTTTTACGGTGCACATTTTGTGTGTCACAAGAGAAATTTGTCTTTTACGACATGCTTGTGCCACGAAGTTATCTTTTACGATGCACATTGTGTGTCGTAGAAGACCAGTTTTGCTGTAGTGATGTATTGCATGTATTAACTTATTTTTCATGTATTGACTTTTTATTGGAAGACTTGTACGTACCACCCATCGACTAAAGTCACTAACATAAAAGTTCGACCTCAATTAAGTTTAGACTTAAGAAGTTCCTCATTTCATTTAATACTGAGAGCTCTAGAATTTCATATCTCCTCGCTTCAAAATAATCTGATGTCACAATTATCACTAGTAGCTCTTTAACAATAATATTCCTCTTCCATACAAAAAATAAAACAAACAAATGCTTTAAGCCAGCATAACCCAATAATTTATGTATAAATAGGTCAAGATCGACATAGCTTCCACTTATAGAAAGTAAAATTGTCGATTTAAGAATACTTGACTTATTTCGATTCATTTTTATATATGAGACAATTTATGTTTATTATTTATTATATTTTTTTTTACAGTGGAAGATGATCGAACCCTTGATCTAGTTTAGTCCTAACTTAATTGCCTACCCTTTTCACCACTTGGGCTAACTTTTCTATTTATTTGAAAGCATTTGCAGTTCTTTTTTCCTTTTTCTTTTTTCAAATATGGATATTTTAAAAAAAGCGCTTATTGTTTTCAACTCACACACTGTATTTTCAAAACCTCGTCTACTACTGGAACATCACATTAATTGTTTTCTTTTCTTCAAATTCTAGAATTTGCCACCAACCCCCACTCTGCCTATAAAATGAATATAGATTGATGAGTGGTTACGTACATCTATAACACATATCATATCTCATTCTTTTAATACAATTGCGGTTAATTAAGGTCTTGAGGAAGGCCAAGATGAAGATGACTATTGCTAGTGGAGAGTTTAGTAACTGTTCTCATTGAATCAACGATTTATCAAAGGTATATATATCTACCTCTTTACGTTTTGTACACGTTCTCTCTTGTTGATGATTTTTTCTTGCTTTTTATAAACCCATAATATCCAACTGCATGTTATTTCAAAAGATTTGAAGTTTTAGATAAGCTTTTGTTTTGTGTTTGTTGAATTTGTTTTTGTTTACTGCTTCTCGCAATGTGATTATTCAATTTCTGTATTTCTATTTGTAAGCTATAGATTGGAAAAAATAAATTTCTTAAGAACCAGCCCCTATTTAGTTTAGATTTTTTTAATTATTATTTGGCCAACATAACTGAACTCTTTTGGGTATTTCTCCATTTATGTTTCCTCATGGGTATTCTAAGTATTTCTCAGATCTATTTTACCACGATCTATTTTCAGATTGTCATTTACATGTTTTAAACTATAAGTCTATATAGCCTTTTTTATTTGTAAGATTAATTCATGACTTTTAATAATAATTCTTACATATTATGATTAAATTCTACTTACTACCTTGTACTTTCAAGGGTTTATTAGTTTAATCCATGAACTTCTAATTTAATCAAAAAAGTCCCCACACTCTCCAATTTCATTAAATCGATCAATTCAGTCACTATCCATCAATCTTCTCTATTAAGTTGCTGACGTGGCCAGTGGAGCTCTAATCTGTCAATTTTGTGGGACCTTCTCATAGGAAAAATTTCCAAAATACCCATCGACTATTTCAATCCCCATAATTTGTTCAAATGGGGAATCAGGGTTTCTATTAGGGTTTTAATTTTTGGGATTACGATTGAAGGGTTCTTCAGAAAGTGAAAATGGGGGATTAGGCTGCTCGGATAGGAGGGGGTGAGAATATTCGATAGGTATTTTGGGAATTTTTCCTATGGTAAGGTCCCACAAACTGAAAGATCAGAGCTCCACCGACCACGACAGCAACTTAACAGAGAAGATTGACCGAGTAGTGGTGGAATGGATTGATCTGATGAAATTGGAGAGTGCGGGAACTTTTCTGATTAAATTAGAAGTTCAGGGACTGAACTAATGAACCCCTGAAAGTACAAGGTAGTAAGAAAAATTTAATCCTACAGTTTAATTATTGGAAAAACTAAATTTTAATACATTACACATAATACGTACGTACACCTAGTCACCAACCCATATACATATGTTTTTAACTCAATAAATAGTGTGAAAAATTGAGAATGATACAACTTAACTAATCAATTGAAATATATATAAATGTGCTTACCAAAAAGCTGTATATCTCTTTATCTTTTTAAAAATGGGCAGGTGCGGTTGCCCTCAAGCATTGATTAATGAAAATGCAGAATACAAGAGGGTGATGTAGAGCTTGAACCCCAGATTACAATAAACATAAAAAGAACATCCCGAAATAATATCATAAGTCTCCACTAAACTATGTATTCTAACAAGCACCAACTAGCAAAGAGTGTACTGCTGGCTACTCTATTTGCTTTGACAAAGCGGTGACATACTGAAAAGATAACTCTATCAAGAAAAACATCATTACAAATAGCACAATTTTCCCACTATGTTGCCGCACGAAAATAAATCCGGCTGCATTCTGTTTCATCTTGCCACTAGGAGGTTGCGTCCATTTGATCTAGCAAATAGCTCGCCTTCTCACTAGGCCAGATAAAACACATTGAGTGTGCATACCGGGATAATGCCCACGTCACCCTATCACAACTCGGTAGGGATCTATTACCAGCATAAAGGCACAAAACTAAAATTAAAAAATAATAACTGAAAACAAAAGAGTAACATGGGTCCAGGCCCAAAGCCCGGACCCAAAACCAACAAGCAAAAGCCCAAGTTGCAGGTCACAACATCCACGACGCCACCATCCTTTCCGAGCTTCCCCTGGCGTCCCACCACCGGCAACATCCCTCCCACCACTAACCTCCAGCCTGCACCACTCGTCGCCCCTCCCCAGATCAAAGCCCAACCTCCCAAACCAGATCAGAGCCCTTCGATCTGACCCGGACCATAGTTCTCATCAGCGTCCCACCACAGGAACCACCAGGCGACCTCCGATTCGGCATCACCACCTTGAACCACTTACTAGTCCATCCAAACTCCTCTCTGGGATAGGGCGACCTGACTTCCTACGATCCGCCTGCCGTTGCCCAACCTCGTCAAGCCATCCAAGAGCCCTAGACAGCTACGTCGTCAACGCGCATCCTCTCCTCCGGCTGGACTCCCTTTCACCAGACTCTAGGTCCTTGCTTCTGGCCCACTCTCTTTATTTGCCAATGAGCATCCACCTTTCATCTGTAACGTGCATCTTTTGTTTTGCTTTAATGGATCCTCGAACTTGAGTGAAAGCCAATGCGTTTTCTGAAAGGGGGCCTTGAAAAAAAAAGGCCTACCCCTTGGCAGGAGATGTTAAAGTTGTGCATGAAGTAGTCTCTATCTCTCGGTCGGAGACAAGGGATGGATGTCGCTAGGCTAGGTCAACTCTATCATTGGTTTCATTATCCCTATAACGATCACTAAATAAAGATATGTGCTACTACTATCCCGATGCAGCGAAGCTAGGTGGTGCTATTATGGCGGGGGAAGGGTCTACTTCTGCTCCGAATGCTTTTGGCGGCGGGTCTTTCTATTACCGATATGGACCTCACTAAAGGGTCTCGTTCTATACCTAGGTATAGATCTATATCACTAAGATCAGTATATGAATCTGCTGCGTCCTTTATCTCAGGTGTTGGATCTCCTACTAACTCCTACTGGCTCCAATGCCTCATCATCCTCAGACTTATCCTGGTGTATGCTAGAGTCACGACGATGCTGCGAGGGCATGCCGCTGGACAGGGCATGCTCCAACATTTGCGGTTTCTTTGTCAGCTATGGTTTTTTCTCTTGGCTGGTTAAACTTTATTTATAACTGTACATCTCCTTATTTTGATTCATAAGGAAATGTCATTACCAGAAAAGACTGTATATCTTGACCTCTTAATACAATTAACATTTTTCCTATATATTTTATTGACTGAGAAATAAAACCATGAAGACCAAAAAGGTAATAAAACTAAAATGTGATTACCAAAAAGCTGCATATCTCCTTATTTTGATTCATAGAGGAAATGTCACTACCAGAAAAGACTATATATCTTGACCTCTTTATATAGTTAACCTTTTCTGGTGGAAGAGCAACTGTGAGAAATTTGGCCTCCAATTGAGATGGTAGATCGAAAAGTGAGGAGTTGTTGCTGGGTCCTCCAGTCTCTGACCAAAGCTCCAGCAGTTCTCTACTACCGCTAACGATCTCCCATGGCTACTCTAATCTTTGTCGGGAAGGTTTCGGGGTTGGGCTTTTTTGTTGAGAGAGAGAAAGAGAGGTGCAGGTTCATTTTCTGTGTTTTTTTTTTTAATTTGAAAATGTCCATTTTACCCTTATTGTGGGCCATATTGTCGGTTCCAGCTCAGCAGTTGACATCATGATTGGAATCAAATTTTAAATTTAGAAGCTTGTGATGGAAGTGCAGGGACCACCGTGATTAAAAAAAAAAAAAAATATCGGGGACCAAACTGATTTTCGACCCAAAGTTTGAGGAAGTAAAATGAATTTAGTCATGTTTTTTATCAAAGGAGGTGTCAATCCATTAATAGTAAAATGAGGAAAACATCACAAAATGATCCACCTAGAGTCCCAAGCATCGATAAAAATGAAACAGGAAAGAAAATTCTAAAACTCCAAATCAATCTAACACAATGCAACCTTAGAGTGAAGGTCCAACTAAACTGACTCCACCAATGAGGGCTTCAACCACAGTCAAGAACCTTCCCCAATATAATAAGTTCCCATAAACCTTGGTCCCCAATCAAAAAAAGGGAGCCCAAGTTTTCTGCGATAGCCTCCTAGATCCCAAAGACAGGCCCATGAGTGAGTGAGATTCAACACAGCCCATACAAGACTAGTCTTAGGCGGCTAGGTCCAGGCCCCTGAATAATTACTCAAGGCACCCAAACCTCCCACCATAGCATTTGCAGTTAACCGCACCAAACAACACCGCCATACCTTCCGTGCTATATGATCTAGCCACTAACAGCATCGTTGTAGACGTCACAAAGTGGAACACTGACCTAACCCAAAACCGGATCCTGATTAAAGGCTGCTGCCACCACACCAGTCTCCAATCACCGCACCGATACGCCGCTGTCACTATGGGACTTGCCGATCCGCGACATGCAAATTAGATTTCCCGCAATCTACATGTCGTCGGTTTCTTCTTCGTTGAATCAGCTAATTTGAATGCTGATGAAGAATGAGAATGAGTCGATTGTTATGAGTCTTAAGAGTGAGGTCTCAAGATTTCCAAGGCTAAAAAAGTAACAACACAATAAAAAAGGCTTGAAATAAATCAACAAAAACAATGGCTTAATTGTCTATAAACTTCTAAATAGGGATTTTAAGATCATTTCTGTCACGCCCAGAATTTTAGAATAACAATTCAAAATCCGAAACATGAAAATACTACAAACTCAAAACAATCATCCTGAAAATTTCTTTTCATAACACCCTCACCACACGAAATAAAATCAAACCTAATTTAGTCTCGGTTAATTATTACAACTCAAAACCAAATGTAATTGTAAAGCTCTAAATGAGCATACACATCTCACAACTAAATAAATAACAAAACTGCTGTAACACCTAAGCAGCTCGGTCACCTCCCTGGTTATCCTGACCTGCAGGAATATCCGCTACACCATTGAATAGTGTACCGGGATTGCAACAACACAAAACCCGGTAAGCTTATGAAAGCTTGTATGAGTAAAAGAAAGAACTGTTACTTAATTTAATCTCATTTATCCCCACATACAGCAACACCCAATAATTTCCACATATGCAAGTACTAACAATCTCAATCACACACCGATTCAATATATCACAACAAACCAATCTCACAACTTTCTTCACAACTCACAATCTCAATCACACACCAATTCAATATATTAAGACAAACCAACTCACAACTTTCTTCACAACTCTCATCATCGTATTTATAAAAAATACGGTATTTGACAGACTAGAGCTCTAACTGAATCGTAGCCCGTCACCTGGCCTAGGTTATGGCATCCGACATATTTATCAATTATTGTATTTCATCAATATGTATACCTATGTACATATTTAGAACGTCCAATAATTCCACATACTCAACCAATCGTATTCCATCATCCACACTAGGATTAGAGCGTCCGATTACCCACACCGGTCATTACGTCGACCCTAAACCCATAAATGAACACAACATATAATATCACATACTGAAATCAACCCAACCAAGATACACCATATTATTATGGAATTACACAAATTGAAATAAAATCAATTCATCAATTCTACTCAATCATATCATCACACAACAATCCACTCATCAATATATATTTTCCACGTAAATATATATATATACGTAATCATCCACTCAGGAATGACCACTAATACCATCTATAGTTCACACAAGAAAATTATGAAATTCATTTGTATAGTTAAAATTCATTTTACTTACCTATGGACCGTGGTGATTCAAGTCCATGAAATTTTAAAACAAATATTTAATCCGCAAATATTTTTCACACAATTACCAAAAATAAATAAATTAAAATGCTCGGTTCGTAATACGAACCACGTGAGTTTTACTCACCTCGATACTCCCGCTGCGTTTTCAATATAATTATAATTATAATTACGCCGAATAGCCCACTCAAATAAAATCCGTCAATCACCTAATCAAATGTGATTCGAATTTAGCCAACAATTTCAACACATAATTTAACTACTAATTAACGGCCAGATTCTAATTTACATTAAAATCCGACGAGCGGTTTCTCACGAATCGCTCCCCTAATTACCGTTTTTCACATATACGAAGATCCAACGGTCGGATCTTCGCCCATGACCACAAAAAGCCTCTGGGACAGTCATATGATCATCATAACAAATTTACAAGTTCATCCGACGGTCATAATTTCACAGATCAAAAATCTAACGATCGAAATCGATCGAAATCACAAAATTCATAACTAATTCATACGATATCCGAAAAATATGTATAATACGCCGAAATGATCGTATCGAAACATAGAATCATAAAATGGACAGAAACCAAATTTTAGACCTCCGTAGGTGGCCGGAAAAGGCCGTCGGATTTAGGGACAGAGCCGCCACCGACCACCGCCAATGGTGTCGGGGCCGAGCTTGTCCCATTCGTTTCATCATTCTGAGCAACTTTCATAACTAGCACAAGACCTAAAAATGATGGGAAGGGATCGAAATTACCGATTTACAGTCGGCGGCCGGAAAAAATGCAGAAACCGGCGAGCTTGAAAACCGACGTGAAAACTGCAACCTCAGGCCCGATCCCTTTTAGAAACTTGTTCAGAACTTCCTTGCGAACTCAACAAGCCAAGAATCACAAGAAACGATGGTGTATAGCTCGAGATATCTTGATCGAAAGTTTCGGTGTTTCGATCCGTTCGGGTCGAGCTCCGACGAATGTGAAAACGTTCGACCCAGTTCCGGTCCTTCTTGGTGCTTGTAGAGGAAGTTGAGGCGAGCTCAATGAGCCAAGAATCAAGTGAAATGGTGGAGTGTAGCTCGACATATCAAGCTCGAACCGAAAATGGTGGTTTTCGGTTCGGGCCGTGCCGCCGCCGCTACTGGCCGCGCCGCCTTGTAAAACTGCCTCAGGGAGCTAGAGCAGCTCGAGACGAACGCCTGAGACTTGGTTTGAGGTCGAGAGGTGGTCTGTGGAGGGAGAACAATTAAGGAGAAGTTTTCTCACTATTTCGGTCGAGAGAGAGGACGATGCGAGCTGAGAGAGAAGATGAACAGTGGAATTTCCAGAAAAAGAAAGAGAAGGAGGCCGGTGGAAAATTAGGGTTTCCCAAAAATTTTCTATATATACAAGTTTTCGGAAAACTTCGAAATTCGATAACTAAATCAGAAAAATCCGATCTTTGCGTTTCGCATGTGTACAGACTCGTATCGACGAGCTCTACAACTTTCATGAAGGAAGTTTCTCCAAATTTCGTACGTAGAAAAAGTCGATTTCTCAAACCGAGTATTTCGAGCTTTTCGTTAAAAATAATTGTTTCGAAACTTCGATTAATGTAAAAGTGAATTATTATCGAACAATAATCGTTAAATCGTATAATAATCACTCGATACAATTACTCGAATTTAAAATGAAATTTGAGGGTATTACAATTTCCTCTAAAATTTAGATGATTTTTGTAATGGATTGCATGAGAATCTAAAGACTTTACTAAATGTAGAGAATTAAAAGTTACCCTAATGGAGGTGCAAATGTAACTAATCGGGAACTACATCAAATCAAACTTAACCTTGTAACTATACTTTTCTGGAATAGTTAGCATGAGAAGTATAGCTGATGAAGTCATTGGATTCTCAAATAATAGAATTGCTTATTTTTTCCTTCAAATATTACACATCTAATCTTTGAACTCTGGTAGGAAGTTCATGCAAATCAAGATCACTATGTGAGAAAATTCTTATAGTACTTCTAATTGACTTCGACTTCCGTGTGCCTGAATTCACTTTAGGAAAAAAATAAAGAAAAACAAAGCTTGCGAGTACAAAAGTCAGAAGAGAAACCACATGGGGTGGTTCAGTCGGCAAACTCTCAACTACCCAAGTGTTGGGACGAATGCAAGGTCGGAGACCCCCCACCTAAGTATGAAACCCAGGTTGGTAAAATTTATGTTGTCAACGACAGCCCGTTCCACGAAGGGAGATTAGTTTTCCATCTTACCCTCTAGGGGAGAGGCCGAGAGAGGGAGGTAGGGGGATGCTTCCTAGGGACAAATCCCTAAATAGAAAACAGAAGGCAGAAGAGAACAATAAAATGAGAATGACAGTAAATTTGGCAGCTCAACCCACATGGAATTTGTGAATGCATGGTGGTGCCTGCACATTATATATGTCATCTACCTACTTAATTGGAGGGTAATAAATTTGGATCTCAACCCTTTGATACTTGAGTGCCACAACAACTACCAAATTCAACAAGACTATGACATTGTCCACTTAACAATATACACATTGAAGGATTGTCAACCCAAAAATAAATTACATAACTGGTATCCAGGCTAGTTTTTGCACAAGATTCTTTAAGATAGTTATATATCTTTTTATATTTTTAGGATAGTGAATATTCATAATTCTCTGACTGCAGTTAATGTTGTCAGAAAATAACTTGAAAACAAAAAAATTATAATGTCTTTTGGACGTGTTCAGTGAGAAAGTCCATATCACAAAAAGATCTATTATAAAATTTGATGCACATTTATTTAATAAAACAGAACTACGGAATAATTCTCTCACAATTCATACTAAAACGCTTGTCGAGATGTGTGATTTTTAGACATTAAATTCTTCTTATAATGAAAATTATAAGGAAAAACAGAAGTCTGAAAATTCCGAAAATATACAGGAAGGGTAATTTCCACAGCCTCCCCGAACTAGTTGATCAATCAATGTATGGTGAACACATGATCCTGGGACAACGATAAGTTTGGTTGTTTTACAAAAATAAATGATTTTCGTACATGAAAGCTTTAGCCAAACACACCTCAAACCAGTCCATAACAGAAACTGACTGCCCTTTAACTTTGAGGAATTTTGCAAATGACATACTTATCAATCAATCCTCTCTCATTTTTGCTCCATCTTCCAGCTTTTATTCTCTCACTCTCTAATTTAAGGAGGAATTGCCGTGCGCACTGCATTTACTTGTTCATGTACAAGTCTCCTACTCCCAAGTTCCAACCCCCTCTTGAAAGCTCTTCCTCAGCCAACACACAATATCCATCTCTCTCTCTCTCTCTCTCTCTCTCTCTCTCTCTCTCATGGGCTGCTCTTCTTCAATCCTCCGCACCAAAAACCACCCAGAACAACCACACCACCGCCCACACTCACAATGCTCTTCTTCTTCTTCTTCTTCTTCAGCTTCCATAAACTCCTCACCATTCCCACTCCGAAGAGCCCTCTCTCTTGTTCATCATCCACCTCTCAAAAAGGGCGACACCAACCACCTTGTCTCTCTCACCTCCACCACTTACGGTTCTCTCCGTATCATCGACCACCCTCTTCCTTCATCCCCATTATCATACACCAATCTCCACAGTCAGGATCAACCCCCAGACAAGTCCTCATCTTTTTCTCCCGACTCCGTCATCAACACCTGGGAACTTATGGACGGTCTTAACGATGAATCCCATTCTCATTCTTGTGCACAAAAACCACAATCTTCAGTGAAATTCATAGGAGCGCAAAAGAAGCCGCTATGGCTGCATTTATCAGAGGAATCATTGCTGGCAAAGATGGACCCCAATGTGGTTTCCACTTATAGGAGAGCTCTATCTTCTAGGAAATTGGGCACAACTCTGCCTTTTAAGAGCCGCCCTTTGAATCGTTCTACTTCTTCTTCTTCACCAGCACTGGTAAATTCCAATACCAATACTAGTTTTCTTCTCCCGGGGAGTGAAGACAAAATCGTCGTCTACTCCACCAGTTTGAGAGGAATCCGAAAGACTTACGAGGATTGCTGCGCTGTTCGGATGATCTCAGGGCGTTGCGGGTGGCTGTGGATGAGAGGGACATTTCAATGGACTCCCAGTACAAGCAAGAGTTGCAGAATGCAGTTAGAGGCAAAGCACCAGTGCGGCTGCCGCAAGTGTTTGTTAGAGGGAAATATATTGGAGGAGCCGAGGAGGTTAAGCAACTCAATAAGCTTGGAGAGTTGGCATTGCTTTTGAAGGGTTTTCCTACTGCTTCTGCATGGGTTTGGTTGTGATGGATGTGGAGATGTGAGATTTGTGCCGTGTACTACCTGTAAGGGCAGCCAAAAGTTGTTTGATGAAAACAAAGGGGAATTGAGGAGGTGCCCGCATTGCAACGAGAACGGATTGATTAGGTGCTCTGCTTGCTGTCTGTGAGACTCGTCAGTAGCTCAGTAATTAGTTTTTCATTGCATTCAGGTTGATGTTCGATCTCTAGCCAAATATATCATCGCATGTTATCTGGGAAGAATATGATCAATACAAGTCAAGCTATTTGGAAAGAGAACATTTTCCGAACAAAAATGCTATTATGTAGCAGCTACCAAATGCATGAATGCACAATATATGTGTTTAGTTGCTCATGAATTAGCTAGTATGCCGATTACAGTTGCATTTAGCATTGTATTTGATTTGTTGTAACTTGTAAGACATTTTAAGCCAAACCATGGCATTTCAGCTGCAGTTACCATTAGGACTGCAACTTGGTCTTCTGTGCTTAGATTGATCTGTCTATTCGTACCATAGGATTTTGGTTCTTATTCTGATTGTTGTCGTTCTGAACAATTTTGCAATAGATTTAACAGTTTCATCTCCTTCCAATTGTTTTGTTCTCATGAACTAGATAATTTTTTTTTTTGTTTGGGTAAGTGAACCTTATATGAACACCAAAAAGAGCATAATATAATTCAGGTATGAACCCAACAAAGAAACAAAGCCAAGCAAAGAAAAGCAGCAAAACAACACCCAAATTGGGCAAACAAACTGATGAAAAGTAGCAGGGCAGGCGGCATTGGAAGGTGGAGAAGCTAACCAAAGAAAACCAAGTGTGTGCTAAGCAAACGGATTGAAGTGGAGGCCATATTCCAAATCTAATAGTGTTGGTTAAGTGCTGTTCAAGACAACTAGTACTGCAGAAGGAATGAAGCTGGATTGAGCAAATATTATGACTTAATTAGAGCGAGCCTCCAAAAGCTCATTTGTAGAATAAAAAAAGAAAATCTTTCCACGTGCAGTTCCAGAGAAACTTCCAAATCACCCCCTTGATTTTGGCATTCTAATCACACCAAAATTTCTAGTCAAGAGTTTAATTTGCATGTATGGAGTAGTAAATGGACCATCATATCGATAAAACTTGTCTGAAACTGTTGCCAGTGAAGTGTGTGGTGTTGTGCTAGTTGTAGCCAATATCATATCAACAAAATTTCTTTTAAACTGCTTGCATTACTTCTTCACCAAAACAAACTATTTTAATTTGTCTTCCCAATAAGAGAATGGGTATCCGGGCGATTTCCTTCCCGATAAGAATGGTCAAAGGTGAATAGAGAGTAAAGTTGCTTAGGAGGCCAGGAGGGCAATGGGGGATTCAAAATTGGAATCTCTTCCTGCACAAAGGAAAGAAATAGTTAACCGGTTTAATCAAAATCTTTTTTTTTTTTTTTTTTGGTATTCCCTTCCGATACAAATTTTACTGAGAAGAGTACATAAAAAAGTGAATTCCTCGGTAAAAACATATTTACCAGGAAAGCGCACTTCGAGTTGGGTTTAAATACTAGTTGTCTGTGTCAGAAGTGAGGAGAAAAGGTGAGAAGACATCAGAGAGAGAGAGAAAGAGAGATGGAGGGAGATAATGGGAATGGAGAGGAGATGGTACCGGGGCCTTGCTTGAGTGGGTACGTGGACGACGGTAGCACAGAGAGCCACAGATACTACCTGTCACGCAGAACCGTGCTGGAGATGTTAAGGGACAGAGGCTATTCCGTTCCCTCCTCCGAAATCGACCTCTCTCTCCAAGACTTCCGAGCCCTTCACGGCCAAAACCCCGACGTTGATCGTCTTCGCTTCTCCGCCGCTCACACCTCTGACCCTTCCGACAGGGTTTGATTCTTTTACCATTCCTTAATTTTCACATTCTGCAAACAATTCTATACTTTCAATTGAGGCAGGATCATCATTCCACATTCTCCACTTTTTAGTCATCAATCTGTTTTGGCTGTTCTCTACCCAAAAATCTGTACATGCATGCTTGTTTTTTAGTTGTAACCAGATGTTAACTAGGCCAGGTTCATGTCTTAATGTCGGCAAAACCATGTCTGCTTAATACTTTAGCGTTTAGTACAATACTTCAATTTGATGTATTCGTAAGCAATCTTCCTTTTCTGTTAGTCTTTAGTGTCACATGCTATAAATGCTTTGTAACTGATGAATGCTTTGTCACATCCCTGATGATTTGCGTAGCGATTTGATGGATGCTTAACTTCATGACTGCTTAACTCCCACTTACTTCCGTACCCCTACTTACTCTTGAATGAATGCTACTTCCATTTGAGTACATGCACTATTGCTACTACCCAAAAAGAAATATGGTTTAGTGAGTTAGCAAGATTGACCAAGGAATCTACTTTAGCAAATCGCTGCCTGGTACAGTTGCATATTGAGACTTACAGTTTTGAATGTGAGCAATAATGGGGGTTTTAATGTGGGACCTTGTTTAGGGTCTATTCCTGTTTTGCAAATCTCCTCCTTAGTGTCTCAACTGCTACTTCCCCATTTTCTCCATTCCTGTTTTGCTTTGTCTGTGCTTCAAACATGTCATTAGTAATATGCCATTGGTATCAACATGCCCGTTCTAGAATTTGACAAGCATGACCTGACCATTCTCACATCCATCATATAGAGCTTTTACCCATGTCATATGACTCCATAAGGACCCTCAATTTTTAAAAAAGCATCTGTATCTTGTAATCCCTATGAATCTTAAAGGGATGTATTTGAAGGCAAATACTTTGATTATGTATTTCTCTATTGCTTCTCTGATTCACCTTTACATGATGCATTAAATTTGCAGTTCATGAAATTTTTCTAATAAAGAGTTTCTCTTCTGTTTATGGTTCATGTTGACATGGAGTTAAGTTGAAATTAACAATTTTGAATATTTGGCGCATCACAATCATTAGGGATAGTAGGTGAGCAATCCGACATTGTACCTGGACCTAATGCATGACTTCTCATGGAAAACATGACATCATACATTCTAGGAAGTAGTTTCGTTTACAAGCACAAATAGTGTTGTTTGACACAGACAATCAGTTTCAGTTTGACACTGTTATTTCTTATGGATGAGTTAAAAAATGATATGGATATGTAATAAGACAAAAAGGCAAAAAGAGTGGCGTTGCTGTATTTTCGATTACTTATTGATAGGTTTCAATTGCAGATTCTGGTCATCTACTGTGGGCCTGGTATAGTGAAGGTTAATGTTATCCGTGGGCTGCACAGTCAGATTGCTAATAAAGACACTTTGACTGGGCTCATATTAATTCTTCAAAGCCAAATAACAAGCCAAGCTCTGAAAACTCTGGATCTTTATCCATTTAAAGTGGAAATGTTCCAGGTTTGTTCCCTGATATCAATTATGTTATATGTTTCCTTTTTTTTTTTCTCCGCTTAAGTGTTACACACCCTGTATCTATATTAAATTAGGCTTCTAAGTTGGTTACCATCGATACATGGCCTACAATGGAGAGCCATATCATTTTCCTAGAAGATAAAATTGTTGGACTAGTGTTTTTTAATCATCAATGTGCATTGATGCATCTGGCTCCCTTATTTTAAAGGAGCATACTGTACAAGTGTTTCTTTGCTGTAGTTTTGTTTACAGTTGTTATTGAAACACCTGATTTCATCTATTCAGTTACCCAAATTGCCCATTTGCTATTAAGTTAGCCGACATTCTCTCTTGTGAGCATAGTATGAGATCTTAGTCTCAGTCACTCGGTCGGTGAAATATATGGGTGAAATTTAAGTAGCCCATAACTTAAAAACCCTAAATCTGTATAGGAACAAAAACTTGAATATAGCATAACCATCTGGAGAGGAAAAACGAAATACTTAACATGTTAGAAAGTCTTTATCAAAAGACAGGGAAAAAAAGGAAAAGGTTAGTATGCTCGTCTTGGTAGCTATTGATTCTTCAAGCTCTAGTATCTATAGCAGTAGCTCTTCTAGTTCAGCGAAACAAATTATTTCCATTCAATCAATAACATAAATGACTCTCAGGCTTCTTGAGTGAGCTGGTGGCTTAGCTTTCTCTTGAAGTCACAAAGAATGTGAATCTGAGGAGCCTCCAAGCTAATGGGTCAGTTTGAATGTAGAAACTTAACAGGTGTACAATATCTTATTAGATAGATTATTTATGAAAAGATGAGATAGAAAGGAAAATGTGAAAGAGGGTCTTGTTCGAAAAATGTTTATTGGGTCCTTATGGGTTATGTTTGGTGCTATCACCCCATAAAGGATTCTGATTTTAGATTCCTGTGACGGGTTGATAGAAAAGTTCTTAGGATTTCACATCTTTTACATTTTGCAATCTAAAATTTAAGATTTTTTTCTTTTGTTTTTAGTGTTGATTTCTTAAAAGAATAAATAAAGTGATTCTAATTACTTGAGGCTGTGGCCGGTCTGGCCTACTAGTAAAGTAGTAATGCTGTTATGGATCACAAAATTCTTGTATTTGCTTCTCTGGTGTTAGTGTCAGATCATTTTGTAATTGGTTGAAAAAGAGTAAAACCCATGTTTCCTTCAAAGATGAGTTTCTACTACAGAAATCTTCCTTGTCTCCCAAACTTGAGTTCCACCCATGCTGGTGCTGGTGGTGTGACTCTATCTCTCTTTCTCTCTCTCGGAAGATCTTTTGAAGATTACATGGGTATAGGGCTGGAGGAGCTTTGGGAAAGAGTAAGACAGTGGTCAGCTCTTTGGGCTTCTCTTTCTTGCATCTGTTAGATTGGAAAGCAGCAGTGGTCTAGGTTTCTTGTGTCTCTTGGGACGAAAGGTGTTATCTAGTCCTCCTGCTGCTGCTGTTTCATGGGTTTTATTTTGCATCTCTTATCCTTTTTGGACCCTTTTGTCCACTGTCTTCTTTGTATCTTCTTTTTCTCGTCTCAAGTATGGATTTTTCTACAAGAAAAGCTGCGATGGTTGATGTTTCTGTGCTCTTACTCAGTCAATGCTATCAATTTTTGTCTCTTAATCCAAGGATTATGGCTTTTCCTATTTTGACAGTTTCTACTGCTAAAAAGCAAAAGGACAATTTGGGTAATGGAATTGATAGGATGAATGTGAAATAAATGAAATTAAAGAGGACCACAGTATGACTTTTATGGAACGTCAAGATTAACAGCCGTCTAGTTTTTATATATATTACCAAACCTTTGCACTTTTCTTTTTTCTTCCCGTTTGATAGTGCACTTATTGAAAATGATTCTCTAGCAGTTTGTCTCTAGCTTTTTAACAATAATCTCAAAGTGAGCCTTAATATAGGATTACTTTTTTGTTGTTGTTATGTTTTTACAACATGTGATATTGCATCCTGAACCTTAAATATGAGGGACCTTATATTACATTGATTAGTTAAATGTATTCATCTTTTAAAGTTTGGGAAGGGTTTTTGTGTGCTCAGTACATTTGAAGTTAACATGTTAATGGTTGTTGTCTGTTGGTCATTCACGTAGAAATTATCCGTCTCACAACTCTCATGTTTCTATATCTTGCTTTGTTTTTCAGATTACTGATTTGCTTGTTAATATAACGAAGCATGTCTTGAAGCCAAAGCATCAGGTCTTGACTGAACGAGCAAAACAAAATCTCCTGAGGAAGTATAACATAGAAGAAAAGCAGGTTAGTTTACTAACTTAATTAAGGAAAGTCGGTCTCTGATTTGCTTTCTGTAAAGATCATTCATATATATCATTTTAGTCCTTAAAATATAATACAAAAATTGTATCTACTCTTGTAATTCCAATTGCTTCATCCAGTTTGTTATAAAACTGCTTTTTAATTATCCATGCCTTGGATGCCATCAACAAAGCAAGAGAAGTTGTTCATGTTCTGATACGAACTAACCTGTTACTTGTTTATCTGGTCATGGCTGTTATTCTCATCTTAACCAGTGATGTCCAATAATAAAAAAAAAATATCAGTACTTTCATCTTATTATCATCTATCAATACTCGTGGGACGACAAAGGGCGCGAGTAATTTTGTTGCTTGGCTGACTTGATCTAGACCAAAAGAAAGTAGGAGACTTGGCCTGTGGTATGCCATTTGTTGTGTGAAATGAATTGTGATTGGGGTTGACAAAGAGTAATATGACTGTGTGGCCTCATTGTTCTATCCTCTCTGCATGTGGCCCTATATTATAGGCATGCCTTATAGTAGTCGTCTAGCACAATTTTCTGTATCCCATCCAAGACTTACCATAACATGCTGCTGAGTCCTTGAAAAAAAGAAGTTACTAATAACTCTTGTAACATATTCCTCCTTTTTTTGGGTGCTGGAAGAGCTTTCGTCTCAGACTCTCAATTGTTGCAGCCATGTGACTCATGTTTATATGACTATCTTACAATTACACCTCACATATATATTTGGTTTATCAGCTACTGTGCAATATATTGGCCAATTTTGATTTTAAGAAGTGATCTAATGCAGCTTCCTCGAATGTCGCAAAAGGATGCAATTGCGAAGTATTATGGACTTGAAAGGGGTCAAGTGGTGAAAGTTATCTACTCGCGTGATATCACTAAAGCACATGTTACGTACCGTTGTGTTTGGTGATGCATTTTCCGGGTTCTTCTTGAAGGAACAAATCCTTTCTAGTTTATGTGCGGTGATGGTAGACAATTTCTAGTGATAATTTTCTGTCATGTGGGTGATAGTAAGTGGTCTCGTAGTAATTATCTGTAGTGTAATGTTAAGTGGTTTGATGAACTTACAAAATACTGTTGTATTGTGAAATGCTCATATCCATGAGCACCCCAACTGATCAATTTCGTGTAGTGAATACCCACCATAATAGGGACTTGGTTGTGTTCCTTCTGTCTGTTTCATACAGGATGTAGGAATTCCCGCCCACTAGTAGGTTTTAAATTAATGACTGCAACATTATACACACACAGTCCGGCTATGATGCGGATGGATTTTCAGTTTTCACCTGCTTTCTGATCACATATTTTCATCTTAATTGTTCAGTTTTTAAGTCATAATGTATAGATCATCTCTGTAAAATTTCGGCCAATTTGGTGATAGTTAAGGCATCAAAAACTGCAATTTATAACAATGCACACGAACGGTTTCAGTTCGACAGATTCGGTTTGTTCGTGTAAGTTACAGTTTTTGACGTCTTAACGATTATCAAATTGGCTGAAGTTTTGCAGAGAAGATCTATACATTAGGACTTAAAAACTGAACGGCTAAGATCAAAATATGTGATCGGAAAGTGGGTGAAAACTGAAAGTCCGTACCGAAATTTTGGTATGGACGTCCGCACCTGAGAAAAATCATATATATATATATATATATATTAGATCTTATTCAGATCGGAGCTCTGCTTTGAAATTAAAGTGTGAAGTTCGAGTTTTTGATCACTTTTCAGTCGCGTATCCACATTTCGACCGTTCAGTTTTTAGGTACTAGTGTATAGATCATCTCTGTAAATTTTCAGCCAACTTGATGATTGTTAAGGAATTGATAACTGCCTTAATGCTAGTACAGTTCAGGTTAGATAGATTCAGTCCATCCATTGGTTTAAGCGAGTTAGATACCTTAACGATCATCAATTTGATGCTTGAAGAGTAATTCGGTCCAACCTTTTTTTTGTTTACCTAATTAAAAAATATTTGTGATATCAATTTTTTTGTTTCTTTCTCCCTTCTGTTCTTCTCTTCAAGAGTCTCTCTCTCTCCCCCTCCCTCTCCCCCTCCTCTGGTCTTCTTTACTTCACTAATCTTCTCATTGCTCAGAGGCATACTCCATAAATGAATACACATAAAGTTAAGCAAGCATCAAACTTGGAATTCAATCTTGATTCATAAACTCAAAGAAACAAAAATGTTGGATTAAATAAACAAATCACCAGCTTAATTTCACATCATCACCACCAATTCCCCAACCTCTCTCTCTCTAATAATTGAAGATCTTAAGAAGGTAACAAGCTCATGAAAAGATCAGGATGACAGAGAGCTAGTTGAGTTATATATAAGAGGTTCATACATGTTTGCTGGTCAATTAACATATCTAACAAGAGCCCATTTGATTGACATGATTGATGAGAGGAAACAAGCATGGGTCGACTATGCCAATTTCTTCTTTACACTCAAATCGGTCATCGCTCATATAATTGAATAAGAAGACCACACCACACACTTCCAATTCTTCACCAATACCCAGAAAAGCATGAAGCAATCCAAAATGAAAATCCCCAAATTCGAGGGTTGAAGAACAAGCCCAGTTAAAAAGGATAAATCAACCAAAAGAATCAAACAAATTGAAGGATCTCGATGGAAACGACGATGTTGTTGGCCTTGGCCTTGGGTCGTGAGAGTAAAATACAGTAGGAAAAGAAGAATAGAAAAGAGAAGGGAATGAAAGAGAAAGGGGATCCGCAAAAAATAAGGGAAGAAGAAGAAAAGATCTGCAAAATAAGGTCTGGGTAACGAAATGACCCAAATACTCTCCAAATTTAGCATTCGGACTGTTAGTTAACACCGTCATGGATGGCATGTATGAATGTTGGGTCGAGCTTCAAACTTCGGATACCAAAGTTGTAGTTTTGCATAGTCGGGTACGAAAGTTTAGAATGAGCCTAAGTTTGGGCACTGTTTGTATAATTTTCTCCACAATTAAAGTTTCAAATTGCTTCATAGCATGACAATGTGACTCACGGTACGGTTGATGACTCATTAGCACTCACGTGATAAAATTGGTAGAGCAGCTTCAATTCTTTATTTTTAAATTTTTTGGCTAAAGCTTTTTATTTTATTTTTTTATCTTACATTTTTTTGATAAAATAGAACATACCAATAGTATGCTCAAGTTTATAGATTAAGAATAGTATAGAAGACTACTCCAATAAAACATTTCTGCTCAGAGTAGTTTATGTCACATAAAAACACCTCACCTTGTAGGCAATCTATTATACTTAATCTTATACGTCGAGCACGTAATTTTGGTACGCTAAAGCTAAGCACTTCCACAAGACTCATAGAGATATTCTTACGAGCATAGACAATGACTTCTAGGAAAAACCTATTAAGCAACTATTGGTTCCTTATCCTTAGACATGTGGGAACCATTGACCTCCTCCACGATGGTGAATTCCGGTAGGCCATTCACCAATTTCTCCTCCTTTCTTGGAGTCTCGAGCTTCATTGACGGAGACTTCTTCATGGGTGAGGCATGCACAACCTTAAGTTCCTCTGCCTTATTCTTGGCATCTTTCAGCCTCCCCCTCTCTTATACAGCTCCTTGACCGGTTTCACAGAGCATAAGCCCATAGTCATGGCGTCCAAATTTGTCCTGCCAACTGTCAAGCTCAATCTCATCTTCTTTGGAGAAATTCCGTCCTCCTCCATAGGCTTTCTACCCATGCCACAACTAGGAGCTACCGAACATTGGTTGGCTCCTTCTTTGCTGAACTATCAGGCCCGCTAAACCCTTATTTGAACCTCCTGACTGTGGCTCACTGCCATTCTCCACTCCCTCACCAGTTGATGTAGTCTGTACCCCAGAGCTTCCTTTGCCACTAGAGAGGCAGGCTTGCGGCGAAATTCCTTCCTCCCTTTAGTTTAGTCGCCGGCAAAAACCTATCCAAACCAACCTGTGGACTAGACTATGCCCCAAAGGTCAACGCCGGTCCAGCATGTGGTGTCACGTCCACCCAGTTCAGAGCACGTTCCAAGTCCCGCCGTGCTGGTGACTGATCAGTTCATGCTTTCTCCAGTAGCGGTGTTCCGGTACAAGGTAAGCCCACAATCTTTGCACCTGCCATATAGATTCTCAAAGAAGAAATCCAAGTCCACATCAATGCCATCATCCACAGTAAAACTTCGCTGGAGAAGTCACAGGCTGCAGAAGATCCATTCAACCCGGATTCGGATCCTCCCTGCATCAAACTCCGTTGAATTTTCTGCACATATCGACCCAAAGCGCTGTCAATCCTCCGAAGGAAACGATCAGTGTGAAAATCAGGTGGCAGCCCACGTACCTTGATCCAGAAAGTTAGGGTGGAGAGTGGGACATCTTTTATCGCTCCCACACCGTCATACGGTGCCCGAACAACCCGGAGCTCGATCGAACACCCATGGACCAACCCGGAGGATTCGTTTACTGTCCATTGGGTCCAACAGGGTAAACAAAAAGCGGTCGTTGTGCTCTTGGATAGTGTACCGGCCATTTAACTGCCAGGCTCGTCGGAACATGCCCATAAACGAATGTTATGATTTTTTTTTTTTGGTCAATGGGGTTAGGGTTTTTCAAAGCCAGGATTTTCCTCTCTCTCGCGTGTTTGCGGCTAGAACATTTTAACAAGAGTATTTTATTTTTATTTATTTATTTATTTTATCTTACATTAGATGAACTTGATCTGATTAATAAACGAATTATTTTGATGTTTAACCTTCTAATAGAAAGTTGTTGTCTTATCACTCCATCAAACATATACATTTAATTTTGTTAAAATTAATTATATTTTTTAAAAAATAAAATTTTCAAAACACAAAAAGAGAGTTTTAATTTTATCTGAAATCACGCATAAAAATTAGTAGTGAAGCTACAACACATTATTATTGATAAATAAAATAAATTAATTTGATATAAAAATAGATTGACTACTACCTTATTTCAGTTTTTTGAGTTAGTAAGAAAAAAACGTTCCACGTGTAATAAAAAAATGAAAAATAAAAAGCCGTTTCCCAGTTCATTTCGCGTGCAAAAGCCAAAACCGGACTTTGAATTCCGAAAATATTCAAATCTCCATCGAAATCAAATTTACAAAAGCCAGCAAGTCGGCAACAAACTCGCGTACGATGAGCGATTCGTCGTCAGTGAACGAAACGGCGTCGTCGAAGGGGACGGACGCGTCTCGGATCGGAGAGGTGAAGCAATGGCTGGCTCAGGAATTCTCCCAAGCCGGCAAACAAGTCCCCGATTTCGAATACACCCCTCGTTCCGTGGCATATTTACGCAACCTTGCCACTCTCTCCCAGTCCCAGACTCAAGCCTCCAAGATCCTCGCCTCCGATTTCCGCCTCAAAGCCTCCGAGTACCGCTCCCAAGCTGCCAGGATTAGGGAGATCTTGGAGAGTGTGGGGTTAGCACAGGAGGGTCTGCCGTCCAATGTGGTTTCCTCTGCTCAGGTCTTAGCCAATGTCGCCAATTTATTGAATATTAGAGATACGGAGCTAAGCAGGTGCGTTGCTTTCTCACATAACCCTAATTGCCTTCATTGAATACTTGGCTGAATCATGAAATTTCGGTTTTAGTTTTCTTGTGGCCATGGGGGATATTTCTTTGAGGAAGACTGGCGTGGAGGAGAAGAGGGCTAAAGCGCAGAAAGAGTCCAAAGTTCTTCTTGATTATACTCGAAAGGCTATTGCCAGGTTAACTTATTTGAAAAGGTAACGTTTTGTTAGCGGCAACATAATGTGAAATTGTTAGTATGAATTTGAATCTGGCGTTTTGCTCAATGTATTCAGCTTTCTAATGTTTGTAGAACACTCGGCCAACTAGAAGATGATGTAGGTCAATGTGAAGCGCATATTGATTATTGGAAGACCAATTTGGGGGTGATGGTGGGCAAGGAGAAGCAATACAATCTACAGACTGCCAACTATAAGGTACTTAACTTTTGTTCATGCTAGTGCTTTTGTTTATATCAAGTTTTGGGAAAAAAAAATAATAATGGAAAATTAAATTAAACAAAATATGTAAGTCCAAAATTGATAATTGGATATGAAACTTGATTTGTCTGGAGACGATATAAATTATAACAAAATAGTCGGTACATGATATAGATGAAAAAGCAACATTGGATAGAGAACCTGAAATGAATGTAATTGCACAGAAGGTTATGGCTTTAAGTGACAGCATTTTCTGTTATTTTGTAAGTCTTGAATTGAGTGTTGGGTGTTGAAACCCATTGAGATTTTGTTTGATGGATTATATAAATGCTAATTTAATGTTGTTTTGCTACTGTAATCGTTGCTGCTGGCACCATTCGATGGGTCATCAACATGTAACATACAATGTGGACAGAACTGTAGGAGTGTTAGTATGTGTGTTGGCTCTTAATGTCAGTTTTGCTTGTAAATCAAATTATATGTGATGAAGCAGCAGGAACTGGAAGATTGCATGAAATAGACTAAGGAGGTGGTAAAGTTACTGCAGTTATGTAATCATGTGAGTTATTAATAGGAGTACGGTACAAATCATACAACCAGACTGATCGCACCAAACCCAATTGAATCTCTGGAGTCCGTCCGTTCCTCTTGCCTCCTATACAAACATGTGGTTGATTCAATTGGGCATCAGCACTCATGAGTATATAACTAATACAATATGAAAGCTCAAAACCATAGAACCATCTAATTTATATTTGGTCAGGCCAACATTTAGTTTCTTAAACAATGAGGCAGTTAAAAGGGCAACGTGTAAGCCAGCCAATTAAACTAACAAAAATTTACAAGATAAATATGAGTTACTGTAGCAAAGTAGCAAATTATTAACAGGTAACTAACCTATATTTTTTAGTCTGAAACAGGTAGCAAACCTAGTGTTAAAAATAACAATGAAGAACTGATGTAAACAACTAAACATTAGTTTCAGAAGCCAGTGTATACATGTTGCATTTTAGTATGTATGGGTGCCATGATGGCCATCATGCCACGTTTTTGTAGTTGCGTATACATTTTCTGAAGGACAGAAACGTGGACTAGATTTAGGGAGATGTGCGTTGATGACCATTTTTGGGTAAAGTGCATAGTATATAGTGGACGGGTCTTTGATGATGTGAAAGGCAAGGAGATGTATATTCTCTGGCAAACACTGGTTTTGGGCTTCTTTTTGGGCAGCTACTTCATCGGAATTTATGGAGTCTACTTTTTCTGTTATCTTGTTGAACTGGCTGGCAGCAAGTTTTGTAGTGTTTTCAGATAGGATTCTGGTTCTGGTGAGGTTTTCAGTTGGTCTAGTCTTCTGGTTCATGGCTTGTGTTCTCATGTGTTCCTATGGACTCTTGTTCACTGACTGTACTCTCAATAAATTATGTTCTCATAAAGAAATTGCTGTCAACTCCCTGTTCAACTCTAGTGTCTCATGTTTCTACATCATTGTATTTATATATTAAATAGTAGATTTGCATATAACTTATGTATATGTGTCCATAAAGGTATACCTTTCCATATGTGTATATGATTCCTCAGGCAGAGAATAAGCAGTGGCGTACCAAGTTTGGATTTTTGTGAATGGTGGTGTTTGGAAATTTGGGGGATTCAGTGTCATAGTTTAACAGGGCATTCTAATCTTTTGGGTGATTTGAGGAATGAAAAGAATAGGGGTGAAACTGAAATTTATATGTGCATCAAAGATTTCTTTGGTCCTTGATCGGTATTATTGTTCGGAGACCTTGTATGCTAGAGTATCTTAGTTTGCCAAAGATTATCATTGTTTGTTTGCTATCAAACTAGGTGATAAGAAATCCATGAGTTTATGACATTTATCAGGAAAACTAGATTTTTACCTGGTGGTATATGGTAATAAATTTACTGATAATTGATGAACCATGATCAGTCTATTTACTAGCTTACTGCTGTCCTTGTACTGAAGTTGCAGGAATGTACATATTCATCCTAGTTGTACATGTCTATACTTTGGGGTGGTAGCTATATCCAGTTAAAATTGTAACCTAAATGTTTTTTATCGGTTTTAAATAAGAGTGATTTGCACTGCTTGGACAGACTACTCTTACCCGTGTGGGCTATACCCCAGAGATTAGCCATGGGGTACTGGTTGAATTGGCTGAGCACCGGAAGGAATTAGACAAGAAGACAAAACCTGTTCTTGATACTTTGCGAAGCTACCAAGACTTGCCTCCGGTACCTTTCTCCTTTAGTTACTTGGTCAAGTTTTGTTTTGTCCCTAGAAAGATTGCAAATTGTAAGGTATGAATATCTGCAGGATAAAGCTTTGGCTGCTTTAGCAATTGAGGACAAGAAAAGACAGTATGCTGCTGCTGAGAAGTATCTCGAAGATGTGTTGCATTCAGCTCTTGCCACCTCAGAGTAGTACGAGGAGACTTGTTGTATAATTGACTCTATATATTGTTGTATATTTGTTAGTGAAGAAAATGAAAGGGGTCAATGTTTCTTTGTTGATCTGATGATTGTAGCACTGGTTGTGGTCTGAAGATGCTCACTATTGTGGACAAACCTTTCATTACTCATCCCGTTTATATTGATTATCTCAGGCCATGATTTTCTTATTGCCAGAATTCTGTGTTAACTCGTGTCCTTCCTTTGAGTTGGGGTTTTGGTCTAGAAGGAATCTTAATGACGTGGAAGTTGAGGAACTCACCTGTCATCTCAAATGAGAATGTAGTGATGGTTCCATCAAGGTCAGACAGGAGAAAAGGTTGTTAAAGTCTCCCTGAAAATTTGTATAAATCTCACAAGAAACATTTGATGGACAACCCGCTCTTGTTCAATTTACTGAGGAGCATGTAACGTGGAAGGCCATAGTACCTCCCAAGGTACTGGGTGTTAGTATGGATTGGTTCCCAAAGGGAAGGTTAATGCCTAGTTTGGATGTGCTTTTGGTTCTGCTGTGGCCAAAGTTGCTTTTGGTTCTACTCTGAGTAAAAACAATCGAGTGTTTTTTTTTTTCTTTTTTTTTTTTTTTTGGTGATGGAAGGATTTTTCTTCAACAAGAAACAATATTACAAGCGAAAGACCCAAACCGGGCCCAAAGAGAAAGAACAAACAAACGAAAACAAACAAGCCCAAACCGCCTAACAAGCTTCAACCACAGTGCAGATCGACCAGGGGAGAGATGACGCAGTGACGTCGCCGCCACCAACCAAACCCAAGAGTGACACAAAGACGTCACCAGATCGGCCGACGAAAACTTGGAGTCCATCCAAAACAATCTCATACAAGAATAGAAGCACAGAACCCATCGAAATAACTCCATAACCCAAATCTCTAAACCATACAAAACATGCTCCGAAACAAACAAAGGAAACAACAAAGAAGAAAAAAGTAAACAATCCGCAGAGGGATTAAAGGGACAGACGACCAAAGACCATACAGACCCTTGTTGCACTACCGTATTCATCGGATTATCGCGCACTAACGGGACAACCCCGTTTAAAGAGACGAACCAAACTACGCCGATGTCGGAGCTCCGGAGGACCAACGAGCTATCAGTGAAGTGGAGTCCGATCTGAAAGGTGAGGAAGATGTGCATCTTGACCATGAAGAATCAGAGATTTGAGAAATTGAGGAAAAGGAAGGAAAAAGAGAAGAGAGAATTGATGGAAAGGACAAGAGAAGGAAGAGGGATGGTGGGGATGGGGAGGATGAAGAAAAAAGAACAGAAGGTTGATAGGGATGGGTAATCTGGAATTGAAAAATTAGGAAAGGTTGGGAGAAGGGATCTGGGGATGAAAGGAAAACAAAGGCAGAAAGGAATCATACCGACCACCGCTGTGGCAGAGAGCTACCACGAGAAGGGTAGGAAAAAAGCCTCACGAAGAGGGAAGGTATCTCCCCCAACTTTCAAGCCAAGGATCCAGATCAAAGAGATCTAGATCAGGCAAGAAGGGGGGAGGAGGGGAAAAGCTGTGTCGGCTGGGTTTTCTTTTAGAGAGAAGGCAGAGTTTCTCTCCCTTCTTTAGAGAGAAGGCAGTTTTTGGGGTTCTTTTTCTATCGGTTTCATTTGTTTTTAAACAATTGAGTGTTTGATAAACTGTTTTTCAAAAGTGCTGTGAGAATGAAAAACAATTTTAAGTGTTTGGTAAATTATTTGTAAAAACTAAAAAGTGCTTCTCTGAATTTATGTTCTTCACAAATTCTTTAAAAACTAAAAACTAGATGCAAGCGTATGGAGAAGAAAGAAGAAGTAAATTCTATATCAACAAAAAACAAAAAGAGAACATTCTTTTAGCGAAATGTCAGAAAATAGAAAAATATTAGGCACTTGTTTAGAAAATATTTTGAGCAAGACTTTTCAAGACTATTCCCCAATAAAAAAGAAAAGAAAAGATTATTCCCAAATCAAGTTCAGAAGTATAGCGTGGGCCAAATGTCGTTATTAGACTTTCAATCATTTTTCTGAAAGCTCCTAAGATCTATGGTGGACAAATGCCAATGATTTTTAAAAACTTCAAAGGCATTTTCAAATGCCATAAAGTATGGATAAAATATACAAATTCAATGAAGTTCCCATTTAAAAACACGGAAATTCTACTATGGACCATGGTGTAAGTGGACCACGGTTATATTGGGCGTGTGCTGTTCACGCGCAGTTTTCTGGTGAGTGAAGTACGGATATGTAGCGCACTGACGTCATGGGTCCCATTTAGTACAGTTAACTTGCCGCAACCCTTTGTCGGATACCTTCTGGATTCAGAGCTCAGTGTTCTCATACCACTCTTTGCCGCCGTCAATTATTGAGTTGCAAAGCTCCATGTAGGTGGACAAGGCAACAATGTTTTGGTCAACGGGAGCGTCGGCCTTGACGAGAATAATCACGGATCTGGGGCGTTGGAGAGACAACACCAAACTTTGGGGTTGTATTGACCGGAAAGAGGGAGGTTTCCTTTGTTCAAGGCGCAATCGGTCTCGGAAGTGGTGTGGTTGTAAACGGACATGGGGAAGCATTTCTCAGCGATATTGAGGGTGAAGTTCCGGCCCATGACGGCGATGCCGGTGAGAGGCCAGTATGTGTGTGTGTGTGTGTGTAAGTTCTATTAACGGTTCAGATCAAAAGATGCAGAGCAGATGGTCCAGTCGCACCTCTTACATATTATTTTCTAATAAATAATTTAATATGTTTTTATTTTATTTTTTGATTGAGATAATTTATATGTTTTTGAGAATTCAATACACAAATAATTTTTAAATTTTTGAGACTTCTAAAAATGGAAATAAATAGCTCAGATGTCGGCAAAAATTCATGAAAATTCTCACAAACTCGACGTGATGTGTACTTTAATATTGTGTCTCATAACCTGGTCGGTTGGCCGACCAGATCGACGTCATAACTATTACGGAATTTTTTGAATTTTTTACCCAAAGCCTAAATTGATGTACTTGGCACATCTAAGGATGGTATCCTAATCTCATGATCCGACTTTGCCCTTGCTCTTTGAAGCGTGTAGTGAAAAAAATAAGGTTATTAAACCTTTGTTGTTTGATCGAGTGGATCAAAAACATATCTATGATGAAATTTTCCAAATTTTGAACCTGAAGCCTAAAATGATGTAATTCTCAGATCTAATGGACAATTTCTCAATAGTATAATCTGATGACGCCCTTGCCCTTTGAATTTTGTATTGAGAAAAAATAGGGTGTTATTAAGTCTTAATCGTTTAACTGAGCCGATCGGTATCCTAACGATGACAGATTTTTCTAATTCTAGACCCGAAGCCCTAACATAATGGACTTGGCACATGTAACAGAAGGTTTCTAAGTGTACGATTCGATGATGCTCTTGCCCTTTGAAGCTTGTAGTGAAAAAAAATTAGGGTTATTAAGTGTTAATCCTTTGACTGAGCTGATCGACATCATAACAATGACAGATTTTTCCAAATTTTGGACTCGAAGCTTAAAATAATGTATTTGGCACATCAGACAAAAGGTTTCTCAAATGTACAATCCGATGACGCCCTTGCCCTTTGAAGCTTGTAGGAAAAAAAAAGGGTTATTAAGAGTTAATCCTTTGACCGAGCCGAAAGACATCGTAACGATGACAGATTTTTCTGAATTTTGGACCCAAAGCCTAAAATAATGTATTTGGCACATCTGAGAGAAGGTTTCTTGTGTACGATCTGATGACGCCCTTGCCCTTTGAATCTTGTAGGAAAAAAATAGGGTTATTAAACCTTAGTCTTTTGACCGAGCTGATTGATATCGTAACTATGATGGATTTTTCTGAATTTTGGACCCAAAGACTAAAATAATGTACTTAGCACATCTAAGGGAATGTTTCTCGAGTGTATCATCCGATGTCCCCCTTGCCCTTTGAACCTTGTGGGGAAAAAAAATTAGGTTATTAAGCCTTAATGCTTTGACAGAGCCAATCGATCTCGTAACGTTAACAGATTTTTCTGAATTTTGGACTCCACGCCTGAAATAATGTACTTGGCACAGCTGACGGAAGGTTTCTCAAGTGTATGACCTGATGACGCCTTTGCCCTTTGAAGCTTGTAGGGGAAAAAAAGGGTTATTAAGCCTTAATCCTTTGATCGAGCCGATCAACATCGTAACGATGATAGATTTTTTCAAATTTTGGACCTCAACCCTAAAATAATGTATTTGGCACATCTAACGGAAGGTTTCTTAAGTGTACGATCCGATGACGCCCTTGCCCTTTGAAGCTTGTAAGGAAGAAAAATAGGGTTATTAAGCCTTAATCCTTTGACCGAGCTGATCGACATCGTACGATGCCAGATTTTTCTGAATGTTGGATCCCAACCCTAAATAATGTACTTACACGCATTTCTCTGCACGTAATTGCATTATAAACACTAGAATTAAGCTAATCTCCTAACTAATTATTATATGATTAATTCATTTTTGTTACTTGTAGGAAATAAGCGGATATGTGGATTCTGGATTTTTGATAAAAGGACGAACTAATTGGCGCGGTCAAACATGGTCAATGTCGGCAAGAAACGGAACACGATCAAGAATGAGAGTGCCTACGATAATACTATGAAGAAAATTGAAGAAAAGAAGAAAAAGAAAGAGAAATAACAATAAAATGATGACTGCACCATCATTTAATTAGCCAAAGGGTTAATTAACATGATGATTGTGTAGCATGATTGTTGCCACCTGCACGTCATCCATCATCCTCTTTCCATTTTATTTTATTTTATTTTCTCTCTTGACCAACCACATGCTGCCACCTCACACTCTTTCCTTATCCTTTCCTTTCTCTCAGTTGACCACCGAGACCAATCCTTTTCCCTTGTATATAAAATGCAGTCATCCCTTCTCCTTCACTAACCCTACAGCGCCGCGCTACCATTCCCAAAGGGCTCCGGCTGCTGCCCCCTCCTCTCTTTCTATTGTCTTCATTTTTGCTTTAACCTTATTTTGAGATTTGAAGAAAGGCTTACTCAAGCATTAAGAGTACCACACCTCTATTTTGGGTAGTTGAGTGAAGAAATTGCTTGGTTCATACTAGGCCATAGCGAGGAGTGACCAAACAAAATCTCTCATCTCTTCATTATCATCTCTTTCATATTTTCTTTTATGCTATTGATGATGTATTTGACTATAGATAGTGTGTAGTCTAATTATGGGAGTTAGGGTTGTGAAGTCCTAACTCATCTTGTATAAACATTGATGCTTTAATTGATATAAATGCAATTGTATGTTTTAAATATGAATTTATTGGTCCTTAGAAGTATGTTTCTGGGCTTTGTCGCCCTTTGAAATTATGTTGTGGGCAATTGGGATGAATAGATTGATCAATTGCCAATTTATTAGTCTTGTTGCATCTAAGATTTAAGTGTGGTGACCATTAGCTAGCTTAATTGTAGCTTGCTTGGGTTTCTATTATCTTGCTTTGTAGATCTCTAATTATAGTTATTGCGATCTTAACCGACGTAATCCCCAAATTAGAGAGCTGATTGTGGCTCTAACCGACATAGTCAATACACCGAAAGGATAATTGGTTTAGTAGCCTTAACGGGTACTAGATATGAGACTCGACACACGTAGGAAATGCATGCATTTGTGAAATTGACATCGATGTTTACAAGATAGTTAGTGTGAATAACTTGACACCCCCATGTTCCCATTAATTTGAAAACCCAAATTTAATTTTCTAGTTTGTTAATTAGTTGTTCAGTTTACTTTTCGGTTGTGTTTAATTTAGGGCTAAATACGAATTACTACCCTGTAGTTTGGGTCCAAAATCAATTCAGTCTTTGAACTTCTAATTTTATCAAAAACACCCCTGCACTTTCAATTTTGATCTAATAGGTCCAATTTGTTAATTTTTCAAAAATTGAGTTATTTAACTTGTTCACATGGCTCATACATGACTTATGTTTTATGGTGTGGTGTCGAGGTGACCTGCATAGTCAATTTAGGAGTGAGTCTTACTATTAAAAATAAATAGTTTTTCAACAAACAATCCAACTATAACTTGAACTTATAACAGAATATTAACGAATTGGACCTAGTAGATCAAAATTGAAAGTGCAGAGGTGTTTTTGATGAAATTAGAAGTCCAGGGACTGAATTGATTTTGGACCTAAACCAGTATTTAGCCGTTTAATTTAGTTGATTCCCAATTCAAAACTCCTTACAAATTTCAACTCAATGTAAATAATAATCACTAGGATATTTGTTTTGATTAGGCTTTGACGAAAACCAAAGCCGAGTATTGCTAAGGCTTGGTGCCTTAGATTAGCATTATTATTTGTTTTATTTTCCTTTATTTGCTTAGTGACTTTATTTATGACTACACAAGGATTGTGTTTTAGCCACTAATCCCAGTGATACGATAATCTTGGGCTTAATATATACTTCCTTATTTTGACAATGATACGTACGCTTGCGTAAATGTACGTCAAGTCAATACTTTGCACATCTAAGAGAAGGTTCCTCAAGTGTAGCATCCGATGACGCTCTTGCCCTTTAAAGCTTGTAGCGAACAAAAATAGGGTTATTAAGCATTATTCGTTTGATCGAGCCGATCGACATCATAATGATAATAGATTTTTCCCAATTTTGGACCCGAAGCCTAAAATAATGTACTTGACACATATGATGGAAAGTTTCTCATGGGTACGATCCGATGACGTCCTTACCCTTTGAAACTTGTAGAAAAAAAAAAGTGTTATTAAGCCTTAATCCTTTGATCGTGCCGATCAACATCGTAATGATGATGGATTTTTTTCAAATTTTGGGCCCAAAGCCTAAAATAATATACTTGACACATCTAACGGAAGGTTTTTCAAGTGTACCATCCGATGACGCCCTTGCCCCACTATGCCAAAAAGACCACCAGACGACAAAACTATTATGTAGTTTGAAGGAACTGAAGTTTGTCGTCTAGTATGGTGTCATGTCTTGGGGATATCAGATGATAGAACACTTCTGTTATCTGAAAAATCAGGCGACAGAAACAAATAAAAGTCATGTGTTGTCTGATGACTTTTGCGTTTCGGAACCAATGTGATATGTATCTTTAAAAGTGGTAACACAGCAGTTTTGTATTGTATGAGAAACAAAACAACCAGAGTGTTATGTAAATCCTATTATGTGAAGCATATTTGCGAGACATATTTTTGGTTAATTGTGTGGTGTGAATGCCCGTAAGTAAGAAATATGAAGACTCATATGTAGTGTCTTCTAGCATACAACAACAATTGAATGTTGTGTAAATTAACTTTAAACAACAATTATCTATGGTGGTAAAGTGTTTCAGATTACAATTAAGTGTGGTCTAGGGTAGGTTTATATGACAGTTAAGTGTTGTGTGAAAGGTTTTGAAACTATACGTATGTGATGTTGGAAAATGGTTAATACAATAGATATCATATTCTTTATGTTATGTGAGTTTCATTACAACGACAATTTACTGTTTTTTGAGGTTATTAACATGACAAATATTTGTAATTTGAATATAAAAGGGACCATAAATAATAGATCTTTTATATTGTCTGTGATTAACTCCAACTACACTTATTTGTTGTTATACACTTTAGCCAATACTTTCATCTAACTTATGTTGCTGTTTTGCCATTTACACTACAATTTTTTGTTGACCCAATGTAAAAAAGACAACAGACTTCTAATTGGTTTTTGTGTTGCAATCATACAATTTGGTGTGCTTTTGTTGTGGCTTACAATTTGAGATAATACATATTAGTAATCCCCTATTACAATTGGTATGGATGCATTTTGGAAATTAAAATTGCCCATTCATGAAACCATAAAATCCACATCCAAAATCATTCATTACAATTTCCATTAATCCATCATTATCTCATGTACACAAACCTAATCATGAGTATCAATTCAAAATGGCCCATGTATACTAGTCTGGATATGCAGACAAGTCCAAATGCTTAATGAAGGAAGAATTTCTATTAGACACAAGTCAATAAAGGAACTAGCTAGCGTACTGTTATACCAGTTTCACAATTTGATCATGAATGGAATCACCCAAATCATAGAAGTGGTCATAGAAAACGGAAGGCATTCCGAGGAGCGTGAGTATAGATGCATAACCCTGCAGATAATATGCACGTAGAATGAAGTTATATTTGCTAGTGCTTTTAGTATATTTATGTCTAGAAAACTGTCACATTGTTTGAAGTTACAAGACTTATTTAACTCAATTTTATAAAGAAATAGACTAGAGGATTATAATAGCAGCTAGGACAAGAACACAATAATATCACTACAACAAGCCAACAAACAGAACAATATTTTCTTACCTTCATAATATGATTTGAAGGGAATGGTCATTGAGAGCATATAAAATGATTATGGAATGATTAACTTTCATTTTGGGACCAAAAACTCAACAGATGAAAAGATAGGCACCAAGTATCACAAATGTGACACATTCATGCAAAGCAAATGCACACATTCAGGTTGTCTTGGGCCCCAACAGCAGGCCAAACCTGACTAACTCTGCCTAAAAAAAGGTAGGCTAAACTCTATTTTCAATTTTGCATGAATTAATATAATGTTTAGAAAGAAACTGAAATTCTTCTTTTTCAAATATTGCTGAGATATGAGACTCCCATGCAAGTATGTCATGAAAAGGGTAATACCAGAAATATAAAATCCCAAATTCTCTACTCGCATGCAATATGTGCATCTGAAGCAGAAATAACTTCAGTAGTTCTTAGAAGGCATTATGCAGGATAGAAAAATATTTACTACCTGTGTTGAGCATGTATCATGGTTATCTAGGAATGTGACAGATCTTGAAGGCTACCATCCTATTACACCTATTGGCTTCACTTGGAGATCACGTAATCACCATAATTGTCCCTTGACAGCTTCCAATACAGAAGCATGCATGATTATCACCAAAATAGTGGAGAAACCAACATAATATGTTAAAAGGAAATCTTAATTAAGATGCTAGTCTTGTAGAAATGAACTAATATAACATGACCAAGCATACTTGGGGTACTCATGTGCTTATATTCAACAAGTGTGAGAAGTAGTTCACTAGCTGGTCTTACTACTATGCCTTCAAAAATTTAAAGCAAAAAAAAGTAAAGGTTACTGATAACAAAATAAAAGAAAATGATAACTGGGGGCAAAACCACTACCTCCCCACAAGAGCACCAAGATGTGGAACCAACTCTATTCGATACTTGTATAGATGAGTATTTAATTCATCAGTTCCAAGTACATGTTTTAAAAGAAGATTTTGACACCCTAGTAAAACTTTGACTACTTTCTCTTTTGTGTGTGTGTACATGCAACGCAGCACACGAATACATTTATTAATTGGCAATTCAATTACTAAGGTTTTTGGTAAAGTAATCCACTCACAGAAATCAACTACACTATTGATTGCTGCTAGGAGAATGATGACACATGAAGCAATTGAACAGGACAGAGGCAATATATTGACCATACAATATAAATAGAAGCAAATTTGCCAATACAATTTGTAGCTCCAGATAACCAGAAAAACAGTAACCCCAGAATTATTCGTGCCATCAGACTCCATCTTGCCATAAGAATACAACAAGTTAAAAAGTTAACCCCATTATAGAATTTTAAAATCGATTTATCGATTGCTGGTTCCAAAACCACAAGTAGTTAAATGTCAGACTTGGTTACTCGAAGGCATCTAAGAGAATCAAGCATGTATTTATGCTTAATTCATTCATTTGATGACTAAATGACTAAGTGCGTAGTTATAGTAGAAAGTGGACAGAAGAATTGGATCATCTTGGCATGTATCAATATTGTGCTAGGGAAGATGGCCAGCAATATGTGTCAAGCCGGTATTTCAATTTTCACCTTTCTTTAAGAACATATATATCTTTGTAGAGGACTTACGTACCAGTGGCCTTGGCAATGTCTCCCAGACCTGTATGAAAATAGAGTCAAGGAAGAAGTGATTTAGGTTCAAGGATGGTAGTGAATAGCTACTGCGTAAGGCCCAAACATGAGGAAATCAAAAGTAAATAAGAGAAAGTACTAGAAGTGGTGTTAGCTAGTCAAACTTACTACTTATCACGTACTGACGAAAACTTGCAAAATGCATTAGTCTAGTGTTAGTAAAATTCAGAACACAAAATCATCCCTCTCAAAACCAATTAAAGAATTAATGTGTCAAACTAGAAAAATCGTTAGCAGAAATGAGAAGGAAAAAAAAAAATTCTGGATAAACATATACTCACAATTAAGGGACTGGGTTCTTGTGTAGCAGTACTCAGAGGGGAGAAAAAGCCTACAATAAAGTATTAAACCCTTTTTGAACTCATCACGGATGACAGAAAATGAAGGAACAATCACTACTAGAATTATGCTCATAGACATCATGATAATTAAATCGGTGAGGGATACACATGATGTAAAACAATGACATTAACATCGATTCCTCAAATTTCAATTTGTATGCATATAACTGACATCGATTTTTGAATTAGCCAATGACAGAACTTTCATTTGAATTTTTAGGAAAACGCTGAGCGGCTAAGTTAAATATTTTTAAAGAAATGAGGGGGATACAAAAGCTCATTCCCCACACTTAGACATATTTGGACTAACATTGACTTCAGCTTGCCTTAACACTATTCGACCAAACCTCCCATTCCAAAACCATCCTCCTCTTGGTTCTCCGCCTCCGACCAAAACCATCCTCCTCTTCGTTCTCTGCCTCTGACGACAACCCTCCTCCTCGTCTTTGTTCTCCGGTTACAATCAGAACGTGACCCTCCTCGTCCTCCTCTTTTTCCACCTCGGACTAGATTCTCTGCTCGAAGACAGTGAAGAGAACCAGAGTTCGAGGTTGGCCTTTTGTAGAAAATTTGAGCTTTTGTGTCATAGGTAATTGATGAATTTGTTCAATGCATGTCTTCGAAGGATTTGTGAGTTCTTAATTCACCGATCTGATTTTGTTTCTTATTTTTCTTCTAAGGATTTGTATTTCATCTAACGAAGCTTTGTGGGCTGCATTCGAGCTTTCTGGGCATTCATGTTATGAGCTTTTTGGGCATTCTCCATCTTTGGTTTGATCTTTCTTGATTATTTTCATTGTTTATGATTGATTTTCAGAATTTTTTTTCTTTTGTTGAGTTATAGATTTTTGGTTTTGCAGAGGAGACTTCGAACTATGCTCTCTAGTCATGAAGGTTTTTGTAGCTTGGAAATAAGTTATAAAGAGGGATTGGGCCAACAAGCAAAAACGATAACTACTCCTTCTGCTTGTTACTTCATTTTAATCAATTCATGGTTTCTGATGTTGCAGCTGTTTTTTTGTGTGTATGTGTCATTGTGGCAGTGTGTGTGAGTGTGTGTGTCTTTTTACATCATTGCAGCTGTTGATGGTGTCATTATTTATCATGATAGTTTGTTTCTATTTCTCTAATCACTAGGTTATTATTTTAATTTTTCCAAAGTTACCTTTTGGTTGCTTAGAAATCTGAGGAGATAAATGTCCCAGTTTTTGAGTTTAAGGTGTTATGCTATCTTTTGGTTTCTAAGAAAGATTAACAGTTTGAATTTGTTGGCCCAAATTCAATTACAACTCTACTGGTCTACGTGATAAACTTGAATAAGAAATTAGGAATCTATATGTCATTCATTACAGTAGGGAAACTAGGAATCTAGATTTCATTCATGCTTGCATATTATGTCTTTGCTTGTAAAGTTGAACTTGAATGATGGTGGTCCATGCTCATATAGAAAGCTATGCATACTTGGTTTATTGTTTTGTTGTAGGAGAGTGATGCACGCCTACTACTATCAGTTTACATTTTGGTTTCTTGCAGGTAATGTTATCTCCCTGAGAAACAACCTAAATTTAAGTGCAGACATTACAAAAATCATTCAAGAAAAGTTACTCTCACTCGCTGCTGGAAGATTAGTTGCTTCAAATAGTAAGATTTATGTAATAAATTGTAATTTTCTTTATAACTTTTTTACTTTTATTGTTTAATTGAAATTAACAACATTCTTGTCATTCTGTAGAATAAAGATGCTAGCTATGTAGAAAACCAACGGCAAAACATAGCCGATTGTATCAATCTATTCCGTCGACTTGCAACTAGAATCGATGTTAATATAGATTTCAAAATGTAGTCTTTATTTATTTTTCACCTGTAGTTCATTAAGATAATATACCTTTTGACATTTCATTCAAATTTACTTAATGCTTGTAGGATGAGTGATTTTGACCAGAATGTGGAATTTTTGATCTGTTAGAAATCCCACCATATCATGGCTGGATAGTTGATCCCCATGTTTGTTTTTGTAGTTCTCAAATCTTAGTTGGCATGAGTAAAACACTTGTCTTATTGCAATCTGAAGGTTGCTGATTCTTGGTGAATATGAGCACATTTTGGGCTTGCTACTTGTTATCTCTCATGTTTATTGTATGGCTTTCTAATTAGCATTTATATTTAATATACGTCTTGTACAAATGTTATCCCATAGTTGCTTATTCATGTTCTACATTCAACAATTTTGTCAATTGCTCATTTGAACTATATTCTTTATTGTCTGCACTTCTCTTATATATACTATGAAGCAATCTGGATAGTTGATGTTTCAATCATTGTTGTATCTTTACTCATTTATGATGTACTTAAGGGAAATAAGATGTATTGATTATTTTCACCGTGATACTATCAATGAGGACAAGAAGTGGAAATCTAAATGATAACCATGCTAGTTGCTTAATAATCTAGAAAGCTAGAAGAAAAGATGTTTATAAAGACAGAATTTGTCCTGAAACTAGTTAAATTTATGGTTGGGATTCAGTACTAGTTCTCTTCACCTTTTTAATAAGATTTTGGCCTGGTTTGTATGTCCAAAATCAGTTCATAGGCTGATGCTTTAACATTATGTATAATCAGATTGCTTGAACCAAATGTAATATAGTTCTTAAATTCTATAGTTATATGCCAATTGCTTTAATTCAACTTATATCCATATTATTTAAAGGCTGCCACTTTTTCTAAACTGCAATATGCTGGCAGGAGGGCGTCCTTGTAAAGGAAGTGTTTGAACAATTGAAGTGTATAACAGAGGGTCTCAAATCTGAGGAGGTGCAAAAGTGTATGCAGCATTTTGGTTTCAACAAACTTCAAGATAAATCCAAGTGTTCACGTAAGCAATCCAACTCTTCTAGACTTTGGTTTGTGCATGAAGTTTAAGAATTCTTGATTGTTTGTGTTTGGTTTGATGCCCTGACTTTATTGTTTTATTATTATTATTATTTTCAATTTTCAACAATGGATAAATCTTGGATAAATGCAGATAGGGATACTTTAAAGTATGAATTGGGTATTGAAAATTTCTTGATTTTTGCAGAACAAAATGCTAGTAACCCTAAGAGAATTCGTTGCCCTTGTTTAAGATGTGTAAACTTCAACAAAAAAAAAGTTGATTAAAGTCATTGGAGGACATCTGTTTGATTATGGCTTTAGTTTGGGGTACACAAACTGGATGCGGCATGGAGAACCTAGATTGTTCTCCTGTCTAGTGCACCTAGTGGTTTAGGCTAGCCTCTAACCCTTGTATCTTATTCTGAAGCTGTTGATATGTATCAAGCAACCTTTAATGAAGGTGATTATGATGTGGACTCATATGAGTTTAATAAGTTTGTTGATGAAACAGAAAGACCATTATTTGAAGATAGTGAACACATTAAGTTAGATGCATTGGTGCAACGTCACAATTTGAAAGCTAGATACTACATGAGTTATACTAGTTTTTATGAGTTACTTGCCACTGTTGGGTCTTTGCTTCCAAAAGATAATGTGTTGCCTCAAACTATATATGAGGCAAAGAAGACTCTCACTAATTTGGGGCTACAATATGAAAAAAATACATGCATGTCCTAACGACTGCATATGGTATAGGAAACAGTTTTCTGATGCAATTACTTGTCCTAAGTGTTGTTTCTCTCGTTGGAAGATAAAGAAGAATAAAGTAATCAAAGTGGGGCAACCTGCCAAGGTGTTGTAGTACTTTCCTATAATTTCAGATTTAAGCACTTATTTAGATCTGTCGGAACTGCTGGAATGCTTACTTGGCATGAGGATAAGCGAACTAAGGATGGATACATGCGTCATCCAGCCGATTCTCTTACTTGGAAGTTGGTTGATTATAAGTGGCTCGAATTTAGTGAATCAAGAAATCTTCAGTTAACATTGTAAGCAAATGGTATTAACCCACATAGCTCTCTAAGTAGTAGGTATAGTTGTTGGCCCGTAATATTGGTGACTTACAATCCTCCTCCATGGCTATGCATGAAAAGTAAGTATATGATGTATCTCTATTAGTTTTTGGTCGGAAACAGCCGGAAAAATGACATTGATATTTACTTGGAGCGATTAATTGATGATTTACAAACTTTGTACGATTCAGTTAATGATGTGTATGATGCTCATAAGAAAGAATACTTCATTGTAAGGGCTGTTTTGTTGTGGACCATCAATAGCTTTCCCACATAAACTTATCAGGGGTGCACCATTAAAGGTTACAAAGTATGTCCAATTTGTGGTGACACAACTTCAGTCATACATTTGCCCCATAATAGGAAAATGTCTTATGGCTGCCACCGTAAGTTCCTATCTCGTCATCATCTTTATTGAAAGAAAAAAAAACATTTAATAATGAGTAAGAATTTGAAGTTGTACCTACACCGCTATCCGGAAAGGAAGTGTTAAAGAGGGTAGAACATATTAACTATGAATATGGGAAGGGAAAAAAGAAGAAGACTTCATTGGCTGCCGGTACTTCTTGGAAGAAAAAAAATCTTTTTTTTTTTCAACTTGGAGTATTGGAAATCTCTTCATGTTCGCCATGTTCTCGATGTAATGCATATTGAGAAGAATGTTTGCGAAAATGTGATTGGTACACTACTAAACATGCATTCTAAGACAAAAGAGAGTGTGGCTGCCGTTTAGATATGGTTGACATAGGTGTTCCACTTGATTTGGGTCCGAATATTGGGGAGAACAAAACATTTTTGCCTGCTGCCCCTTATGGTCGTTCATCAAACATAAAAAATTTGGTGTCCATGGATGTACTGAAATTGTATGAATTGAAGTCACATGATTGTCATACATTAATGCAACAGTTGCTTCCTGTGGCCATTCGTTCAGTGCTTTCCAAGCATGTTCGAATTTCTATAATGAAGTTGTGCTTCTCTTTTAATGCTTTGTGCACCAAAGTGGTTGATGTGTCAAAGTTCGATAAGTTGCAATCTGATTTGGTTCTGACCTTGTGTGGGTCAGAGAAGATATTATGTCCCTCTTTTTTCGACTTAGTGGTACATCTTGCTATACACCTAGTTAGAGAAGTGCAATTATGTGGCCATGTTTTCTATAGATGGATGTACCCATTTGAACGGTTCATGAAAGTTTTGAAGGGGTATGTTCGTAATCGTTTTCATCCCGAAGGGTGTATAGCCGAGAGTTATGTTGGAGAAGAAGCTGTGGAGTTTTGTTCCGAGTTTGTTCAACGTTGTAATCCAATTAGGATTCCTAAGGATTCAAGTACGCTTTCGGGCCCACTTTCTAGTGCAAAACTAAAGTCCATAAATGAGAAAGATAGAGACCAGGCATATGTTCATGTGCTATCCAACAGTGCTTATGTGGATTCGTATAAGATACAAGTATATCCTCTCCTTACATTTTTATCTACAATCTAAAATAAGCTGCTCCGAATGTTTTTCGCATCTTCTCATTATTTTTTTATGGACAACACACATAGAAAGATTGTAGAGCAGCTATACGTAGTGAAATAGGAGAGTAGACAGTGGCTAATTAGTGAGCACAATGGTATATCAGATTGGTTTCAAGTGAAGGTGATTACACATTGTGTTCAGTTGCTTAATTGTATAAGAATCAAGTGTATAGATTTCTGAATTTGATATAATTTAGCTACTGTATAACCAGGTTTCAGCTCAAATGAATGAAAATCCAACTGAGGTTTCCCAAACAATTAGATGGCTAGCTGGAAAACTAAGTTTTACAGTGTTTAGTTATGAAGGGTAAAAATCTGGTGGAGAGTGATATGACATTTTATGGGATCATTGAAGAGATCTGGGAGGTCGATTATCATGAATTCAAAGCCCCTTTGTTTTTGTGTCGATGGGCATAGAATGCCAAGGGAATAAAACAAGATGAGTTTGGTTTTACATTGGTCAACCTTAATCGACAGGGCCATAAGAAAGACAAATTTGCTTCTGCTGGTCAAGTGAAACAAGTTTTTTATGTGGAAGATCCCATCGATGCAGACTGGTCTGTTGTACTAACGACCCTAAATAGAGACTATCGTGATTGTTTCTATGAAACATCAACCGTTCTGTGCAGAAATACCGTTGCCTTGTGATGAAGATGAGAATGAGGATGATGCCACTTAGGGCAACTCCAACCATTGGTTCTATTTGGAGGTGTTATTCTCATTTTAATACCCCCTTATTACACTATTTATATAAGATTTATTCTCATCTCCAACAATGAAATGTTATATGGGGGTGCTATATTCACTATTCTTGATTAAAATAATATATGAGTGTATGAGTATAATGCTATATGGGTGCCACCGTTCACAGGTGCTGGTTTTGGAAAAGTTCTATATATGAGACTTGGGATAGCACCAAGTCCTATAATACCAGGTTTCGCACCCTCTAAAATGTCATGTTGGAGATGAAAAGTCTTATATTGCACCCAATTCTGGTATGACACCCAATGGTTGGAGTTGCCCTTATACGAGACCAAATATGGAGGGGTTATGGGTTGACCAGTTCACCACTCCAAGAGAACAATAGTGCCTTGTATCTATATTATATTTGGAGTTAAAACCTTGCTTTCTATTGTTGTTTCATGACTTTGAATTGAGTATGTGATTTTTTTAAGTGCATTTATTTGTGATAGTCTTTGATGTTCACTTTATTGTTTACTGATTTAGTACTTTACTATTTTTACTGATTTAGTACATTACTGTTTGTATTGTAGGAAGCAATGGGTTCCAAAAAGAAGGGAAAGTCTGGAAGAAAAAAAAAATCAGAGGAAGAAGCTTATGTGAAGACTTGTCTTGAGATTGATGATTATGTTGAGAAGCAAGAAGAATCTGTATCAGCAGACACCGTCACAACCAGCAAATCAACTAAAATTAGAGGGAAGCGAAATTTGGTGAAAATGTACAAGGTTTTGATCAAGAAAGCATTGGGTAAAAAGTTGAAAGTGACATATACTGACACGAGCAATCCAAATGGACAAGCACGGCACAATCTGCAATGATACATAGGAATGCTAAAGCGTAAAATGGTGCCCATCAACATTGTAAGCTGAGCCGAAGTGGACATGAAAGATAAAGTTTGGATTGATGTCCAGGTATTCATCCATGTTATTTGTCAATTGATTATATTTATTCTTAACATGGCAAATGTTTGGTTTCGAAGAAGTGAAACAAGTAATGTTTTCTCAATAAGTTTTCAGTTCCTCATGCTATTTATTTCCATTTCTTATTGTTATTCTAGTTGTTGATCACTAAGGAGAGGAAAGTTGAAGTCTATTTTAGTTTCTGGAAGTTGATAAATAAAGTTTTGTTGATGAATTAGGGAGCTATACATTTCAAATTTTCAGTGATATTATGTTTCATTGTTTCTGGAAACTTTTGCAATTAAACTAAACCAATATGAATGTTAACATTTTGGAGTGTGCAAGCTACTGTTGATTGTCAATTTTCGAAAACCTTGACCAGTGGGCAAACATCAATGACTTGGACTAATAGCTTGTTATTTGTTAATTTGTGACTTTGAATCGTTTGTTCTTACATGTCTATTAATCATGTTTGTACAGGATACATTCAAAGTGGCTCCTGAAAGCAAGAAATTGGTGTTGACATCTGCCGGCACTAAATGGAGATAATTCAAGACCTACTTAACAAATTAGTATGTACAGCCATACTTGGGAAAGAAGAAGAAATTGAGGAAGCCACCGAAGCAATATGCATACGTTGGGTTACAACCATGTAAGGAATTTGTAACTTAGAGGAAGACAGAGGGATGGCTGGTATGATGAGTTTACGTATTAGGCTTTACATTACGAGTACTTTTATGATTTTAATCTAACTCTAATACATGTATATTGTAACATAAATGATTTATAGTCTTACTTTTCATATAGAAACTTCACAATGACCAAAGTGAACGAGTCAAGAAGAGAAAATATCATCATAGATTATATAGAAAAGGATATATTGGACTAGAGGAAGAATTGGTAATAATCTGTTCTTGTAGTCTATTTTTTTTTACTTTAATGATAACTGTACGGCTTATTTCTTTAATGTATGTACTATAATTTTTAATCTTTGCATAGAGAGATACTTGGCCTGAAGGAGAGGTAATTAATCATGCAATCATGTGGAAGAAAACCCGTTTACTAAAAAATGGGGAGATAAGTGAAGAGGTCATACCGGTAGCAAGAAAGATAGTAAGTGTCACAAATATTGTTGTATGAATCTATTCCATTGCTATTTAAAGACTTGTGATATGGTTGAAGGACCTAATGGTTTTTTATTATAATTTTTTTTTCTAGACAAGCATCTTCCTCTTTGCTCATATGGAAATTGTAATGTCTGGAGCTTTCTTATTTTCGTTAATGCTGCTAATGTGAAGCATGTCTATATTTGATGGGTATTAATCCACTTTGATGGATTTAGCATTTTGGGACTTGATATGTAATCCAGTAGACTTATATATAAGAACTGACAAGTTCAATAGTCCTTTAATGATTAAAAGAAACATATGTTTGAGAACTGAAGTTGTAATATGTATGTGTATTGCACTGATCAATTCAAGCAGTTTCCCAGTCAAATGCATATTCTGTACGTGACATATAATCACATCTTCGACTGGTACTAAATAATTTTTATTACTTGTGCTAGTGCTTCTAATGGGTTTCCGGTAATATATAGTCTATTACCTCATGTAATGCATCTTTACATATCTTATCAGGATGAATTGTTGGAGAAGAAAAGTAAGGGTGAGCTAGAAATATCAGGGAACGATGATGTTCTGACTCAAGCACTAGAAACTCTTGAACACTCAGGTAGGGTAAGAGGTGTTGAGGACTTCGTCAATCCGTCCACCTACTTTAAGCTTCCAAAGTAGAAAAGGGTCAGAATTACTAAGGCAGAATTAACGGCACGTGATAGAAAGCGTGATCGGGAGTTGAAAGAGACAAGGAAAATGCTTCTTGAAAAACAAGCAAAGGCAGAAGAGCTCTTAAATAAAAGGATTGCTCAACTAGAAGCACAAGTAATAGATTAGGTGAACTATGTACCCTATATCAGATAAAGGCAGTTTCCGAGACAGAGTAAAGAAAAAAATTCCCCTATATCAGATGACAAGGTGCAAGAAAATGTGGATGATTGCGAGATTGTTTCTCCACCTACTGATATGGTAACTATATTATTCCAATTCCAATTCCAATTCCAATACTTGTACTTCTTGTTAATGTGTGTAATCCCATTGCTATTTGGAACTATGTGCATTTGATTTTTCTTGTTAGGGTGGCGTCTGTGAGTTAGCATTGAATACCATCGCCAACATAGTTGGTTTTGGTACCGTATTCGATGATGAGGATATTAATAAGACGAAACATGGAGCTGCATTGAAGGAGGGATGGATTAGAGTGTCAATGAATGGTGAGATTCAAGGTGACGCACCACTTCCATGTCCTATAACAGGTGAGATGGAATTGGTTCGAAAAGCCATTGGAAGTCACGTGGCTTGGCCTGAGGAGCTTGTAATTTAGAGAAATCCATTGAAGGTATGTGTAACTATATATTGCATAATGTAGGATCTGTTTCATACTGCCATTGTAGGAGTAGATACTATACAACGTTCAATTAAATGATGATCTGATCCAATTTGTTTGCTAATAGAAAAAGATAAGGAAGAATGATTTTCCAAATCATTGTTCGATAAAGCTAAGGTAAACTCGTTTGTGCCCAAGCACTGCAAGTTATTGTACAAATATGCCATAACAATCATGAAACATACTAGTGAGGCAATAACCATAGTACTAGACGATAAAGTCTTTGGTGTACACAAAGAACTCTTTATCTTGACAGAGAATGTAATTGATCTCTAAGAAATGTAGAAGACTGGTCAAGGAGTAATAACAGCATACATGGCGTAAGCACTTTCGTACTCGGATTAAATGTTTGATTTTTCTTGTATCAAGTTTCAGAAATTTAATTAAGATTTTTTGGACGCAGCCACCTACATGAAGTTGTTACTGAAAGAGACGAGTTTGATAATTTTGCCTTTATTGATCCAGCTGCTACATATAACTGTGAGATATCAGATTTTGGTTCCTATTTAGTGAACCGGTTGAAAGAGGGAAAGACTAATCGTATATTCTTTATGCCCTACAATCTGAGGTAAGTATTCTTCATGTCTTTTGGATCTTAGCTGCAGTTTTCTTAGTTGGTTACATTATGTGGGTTGCATTAATAATATAGGGAACATTGGATATTGACAATCATATGGGAGGATGATATCTACATCTTGGACCTTTTGGGAAAATCAGTCAATTACCAAGCGTGAGAGAACTCAGTGATAAAGTAAGCACATGACCATGGTTTTTTTATTTTTAATTGTCTATAACCAAGTAATGTTCTGCTACTTAATGACATAGTTTGGTGGTGCTAGTGTAGTAAAAAGTTTCAATGCTGAAACAGGTAGGGCTAACAAGGTGCTGAAATTGAAACTACTTCCGGTTAGTATGATATATGTGGTTGATTAATTTACCATATTCGATTTAGTATGATAATGCCATTCTAAATCAATGATGTGAATACATAGGGTGTACCTAAATAACTGGGTGGAATTGAATGTGGCTATTATGTAATGAGATACATGAAGGAGATTATAAATGATGACACGTTTTTGTTTCCGACCAAGTTATATGCATTATAGTTGATATAAAATTTAGTTTAATTATAAATAGTGCGTTTACCCGATGATTATGACTTCATAATTATTGCTCTACAAATATCAGCTAGATGTTAATGTGTTTCATGAGTCCAACAAGTAGTGTACTTATGATTGTCTCATTATTAGCAAGTTTCATCCTTTTAAATGTTTGTAGGAAGATATCTTCATCGTCCCTATTCATAGAAAATCATGCAGGACTTAAAAATTCCTTATTAGAACCTCGTTCTTGAGCATGCAAGGCTCCCTAATCCCCCATTCTTCTAAATCAAGTCGAGCCTTCAAGTTAATTTTGGTTTTTCCTGGAACACCCAACATTGTGCAAAGTACGTTGACACAAACATTTTTCTCAATGTGCATGACATCAAGATTATGACGAATTAAATTATGCTCCCAATACGGTAACTAAAAAAAAAGAACATTTTTTCTTCCAAATGGGTTCATCTTTCCCAATGTGCATTAATTTTTTGTTTTGTTTTGTAAGTTGCTATTTACTCTAGGAACTGACTTGAATACTTGAATATTTGTAAGCATATAGGAACTTGAATACTTGATATTTACTCATCTAGGAACTGACTTGAATACTTGAATTATTTGTAAGCATATGGGAACTTGAATACTTGCTATTTACTCATCTGGGAACTTGAATACTTGCTTGTTGAGGAAAAAGCCTAACACGAGATAGCCTAAGGGCAAGAAAAGTGACCTGTGAACCTTTTCAAGCAATTCATTTTGTATGTTCTTATCCTTTCATTGTTTGATTCTTTTAGTGAGTTTCCTCAACTTAGTTATTCCCAGGAGCTTATGCCTTTGTATAGTTAACGTGAAAGGTGTGTCTTTCACTCTTTTCTTAGTTAAAATGTCGAACACATGTGTTTCCTTGCAGCTTCAATGCTGCAAACGTACATATCTTTTATATGGGACTTCCATCAAATACTTCTGCAAAGTTATTTTTTGATGCAGGAAAAAAAAAATTTCCCAAACTTCTTAGTTTGGTTAAGACTTGCAACAATATGCATGGAAGAGGGAAATTTTGACAAATTCATGTGGTAACTCAAAGTGTGAGGCGTGACTATATATCATATCGATAATTATTATTAGTCTGTTTATGGATACTAGGTTTATACAATTTTGTGTTGTTTATTGCTTGTGTGTGTATCCAACTATAGTATTAGGAGATTTTGAATACAAATATCAGAGTAGCAGGATCTCTACATTTAAATTATTCTTAATTATAATTTGAAAATTTTATTACTAATGTAGGGCTAAAGTAAGCACCATCAAAGGGAAGCACTTTCACTTGGACAAATAATCAGGATCCAGGTACTAAGATATGTGCCGAATTAGATAAAGTACTTTATAATTCTGTTTTTTTTTTTCTTCTCTTTATGTTTCCTCAAGCATATGTCAATGTTCAATTCCTATTTCGGTTCTGATCACAGTCCTTTAGTTTTTTATACCAGTCTGAAAATTAGATTATGACACTCCTCGTTTTAGGTATCAAACTCATTGGCTAAAACAATCTGAATTTCATAATATTTTAAAATCACTTGGATTCAAAATATTTTAATATTTCTCTACAGGGGTATTTACAAATAACTTATTTCATGAATGTAGCCTACTCATTATGATAGTTAGAAACACACCTGTGTAATATGTATATCAGATACTTAGATTCATACAATTGGAGTTTATGTTCTTAAGATAATAAAATAGGTAGTGTTAAATAATAAAAAACAACCATAAATTATTCAGTATTGAAGATAAGAAGAATATAAACACTAAGTTTTTAACATAATGAAATCTAGGCTGCATTGTTTTTGTACAATCCTTCTTCAAACTTCATAGTATATTAAATATTTATATGATACATATATATAATATACAGACATATATCTCCGTTTATTTATAATATATTTTCCTTTTTAGTTTTCAAATAGCAAGTGGGGTGATAAAGATGGATAAGAGTTGGATCGATTTACATGAAGAAGATTGGGATAAATATGAGGTTGGGGTTGAAAGCTTTTTAGATTTTGCATTCGCCAACAACATTGACGGTACAAGGATTTATGGTCCTTGTATGAAATGTTGTAATCAATACTTTAATACAAGGGACGACGCATGAGAAGATATAATGGTATATGGGTTTTGGAAAACTTACAAAATTTGGGAGAAACATGGTGAACCTAAACCTTCGGGTGCAAACCAAGGTAGTAGGGTAATTCTGATTCGGTGATCGATGATTATATGGTTGGCATGACACATGAGGCAATAGGTATTCCTAACGTGAATTTTGGTTTATGTGATGATCGTTCGACAGAAATTGAACATGTTGAAGGCCCAAATGAGGAAGTTGTGAAATTTATTAAATTGCTTCAAGATGTAGAATGTCCTTTATATCCAAATTGTGAAAAGTTCACCAAACTGTTATTCTTTGTTCGATTGTTACAGTTGAAAGTTCTTTGTGAGTGGACTAACAAGTCGATGAATTTGTTGTTAGAGTTTTTGAAAGATTTTTATCTTGATGGAGTAAGCTTACCAACCTCTTTTTATGAGGCTCAAAAGTTAACTACTAACCTAGGCTTCACATACAAGACCTGGGATACATGTCCTGAGGGGTAACAATGTTTCCAATAAAGAGTTTGAAGAGGTTTCTAATAATCGAGATAGGGGTAAAAAGGTTCCTGCTAGACAAGTGATGTATTTTCCTTTCAGCCACGATTACAGAGATTATTTATTTCTTCCAAAACCGCTTCATATATGAAATGGCATGCGGAAGAGCGTACTAAAGATGATGTGCTATGGCATCCGGCCGACAATGTTGTGTGGAAAACACTAGATCAAAAGTATCCGGATTTTGCTAGTGATAGTCGCAATGTTATGCTTGAGTTAGCAACCGATAGGTTCAATCTATTCCGAACCATGTCCATAGCACATAGTTAATGGCCTGTTGTTCTAATACCTTATAACTTGCCTCTATGGATGTGCATGAAGCGGGTTTTTTTTATTTTGTCGACGCTCATTGATGAACCAAAATTGATGTATTTCTGCAACCTTTGATTGAAGAGTTAAAAGAATTATGGCATGATGGTGTGCCTACTTATGATGCATCGACAAATCAGATGTTTAACTTGCATGAGATGTTGCTATGGACAATCAATGAATTTCCTGCCTATGCAAGTTTGTCAAGTTGGAGCACTAGAGGTGCAAACGCTTGTCTCTATTGCAATAAGGACACTTGGTCTAGTTGGTTGACACATGGAAAAAAGTATTGTCACATGCGCCATCATTGGTTTTTACCTAGAAATCATAAATTTCGAAGAGATGGAGTGTCTTTTGATGACACTAAAGAATTTGGTCAAGTACAACTCGATGTTCTGAGACTGAGGTGAAAAGAGAATTGCATAATGTACTTACAGAATATAAGAAGAAAGATCTTTGAAAGAGGAAAATAGAAGAAACCAATAATAGATGATATCAAAGTCAAAAGAAAGATGAACCCATTTGGAAGAAAAAATGTTCTTTTTTTTTAGTTACCGTATTGGGAGCATAATTTAATTCGTCATAATCTTGATGTCATGCACATTGAGAAAAATGTTTGTGTTAACGTGTTTTGGACAATGTTGGGTGTTCCGGGAAAAACCAAAATTAACTTGAAGGCTCGACTTGATTTAGAAGAATGGGGGATTAGGGAGGCCTTGCATGCTTAAGAACGACGTTCTAATAAGGAATTTTTAAGTCCTGCATGATTTTCTATGAATAGGGACAATGTAGATATCTTCCTACAAACATTTAAAAGGATGAAACTTACTGATGGCTAAGCATCCAATATCTTGACGTGTACACTTGAAAGAGCATATTGTTTCTGTGGTAGAAACGGGGTCGTCGTGAGAGCTTCCATCTCCGATATCCGTGCCTGCCAACCATGAACAGAGGTCAGATCCCTAACTCAGATACATGTAAGAATGTAGACTAGGTAGGAGTAAATGGAGAGTGGTGGCTTACCTTGAATGGGTGGAGAGGCATGTATTTATAGTGTGGGGATTGGCTTGTCACCCTTTTATTTCTAATGTGGGACTAGCTGTGGTCCACCTGATACCACTAGCGTGTGGTATTGGCATCGTGTCTTTGGCATTATCGGCATTACTTCACGTGGCTTGTGAGCCTTGTGCTTCCGATACTTGTGCCTAAGAGGTATCTATACCAACAAGTCCTCCAAGTTCCTGGTTAAGAGTGCTCTTGGGTGGGGAGTTTGTCAATGGTAAAAGTATCGGAAGTACAGGGCGAGTATCCTTGCCACGTGGCTTTTGTACAACCATTACCCTAGTCCCCCAAGTCCCCAGCTAAGAAGAGTCTTGACTGGGGTGGTGATTTCATTGGACATGTGGCGAGAGTGTCTTTCTTGGGGAGTCACCCGAGACCAAGGTCAGAGGGCTTAGACTAGGGTCTGCTAGCATATGGCATTAGGTATGCTCGATATAAGGTGTACTCGATACACTTGGTGTCTGCAAGGATAGCATTGGCTGTCAGCCCATTTTGAATATGATGATGGTAATAATTTTGGCATGAAGCCGATAATGGCTGTAATGAATGTAGCCGATAGTGGCTAGAATGTATGTGGAGATATCATTGTCGTTAAGCTTGGCATAGCCTTTTGTTCTGCATGTAGTGGCATGCAATCATATAATGGAGCAAGATGAGACATGGCGAAACTGTATAATGGAGAAGAGCCATGGCGATGTCGTATCATGTGATGGAGAAATAAAACATAGCGATATCATGTAATGGAGATAAAGTACATAAATGTAATATCGGCAGAAAAGAATCAATTTAGTTAGCCCCCTTGTGGCTCCGGTGGCGGCCTTGGCAGAGTTAGCCCCTTTTTGTTTAGCCCTAGCTGACGGAGATACAAGGAAGGCTAAGCGCAGCTAGTCCCAATAAAAAAAAAAAAGAAGTATTCAATTATTCCCTCGGAGTTATTGCTTATATATGTACCATAATAACACGTGAGAATTTTCAAAAAGATCAGGATCAACTAGGACAGAAATAAAGCATTGGGTTAAACTCTTCTTTGGTGTCAAGGTAATACCTATGAATAGTAGAGAGAACATGACGATACCTCGTGTTAGAGAAAGATAACTCATTCCGATATCATATAATAGAGAGATATATGGTGATATTGCGTGTTGGAGAGACAACTCATGGCCATATCATGTAATGGAGAGGTGGAACGTAGTGATATTGTATAATAAAGATAAAGCATGGTGATATCATGTAATAGAGAGAAAGCATGGCGATACCGAGTGTTGGAGGGAGGTAACTCATGCCGATATCAGGTAATAGAGAGATAACCCATGGTGATATAAAGGAGGGGGTGCCATAATGGTCTAGTAGCGATTTCATCTTGATCATGTGTTTAGCCATTTCAGCTTGATCGCATTTAGCCTTTTGATTTAGGCATTTCGCCTTGATTGTATTTTATTAAGGCATTTCACCTTGCTCGCCTTTCTTTAATTACATTTAAGCATTTCATATTGATCGCATTGAAGCATCTCGCCTTGATCACATTTCATTTAGGCATTTCACCTTGCTCGCATTTCATTAATTGCATTGAAGCATTTCGCATTGATCGCATTGGAGCATTTCACACTGATCGCGTTGGCAATTCAAAGGTGCAAGTGATAGCACTTATAGTGCTATATTAGCACGACCATGCCTTTAGCGATATTGAATTGTATAGCCATTTTAGCTTGTTCGCGTTAGGCAGTAGTAGTTGGGATTACTGTACAGCTTGCCCATGCCTTTAGCGATATTTTGGAGAGAGATAGGAAATGGCGATATCGAGCCAATTTCATTGAAAACTACCAAAGGTAGTGACAGAATACAAGGTGATCGTGGGTGAATACATGGTGATCATTGGAGAAGACATGGTGGTCAATCGAGAATACATGGCCATTATTGGAGAATAGCATTAGAGAATACACGGCGATCATTGGAGGATTTATTAAGATCATTGGAGAAAAGCGTCAGAGAATACATGGCGTTCCTTGGAGGATTCATTAAGAACATTGGAGAAAACCATTAGAGAATACATGGCGATCATTGGAGAATAGCATTAGAGTCCCGGAGGGATTATATAGCAAGGTTGTAGGTAAGCTAAGATAATACTGCTATGGGCAAGTTTCAAAGAGTATAGTCCCGAGTGTCTCTAGGGCACGTTCAGGGAGTTGAGAGTACCTGCTAGGCCACAAGCGTGAAGCTAAGGTATGAGTGAGTATATGCCACTAAGGCATGGCTAGTACGTTGAGTATATCGCTAAGGCATGGCGAGTGTATAGTTGAGGCATGGCGAGTACACTACTGAAATATGGCGAATGGAAGAGTTGAGGCATGGCGAGTACGCACTAAGTGAGTGTATCGCTAAAGCATGGTGAGTGCATCGCTGAGGCATGGAGAATATAACGTTGAGGCATAGATAACATATCGCCGAAGCATAATTGAGATGCTGCTGAAGCATAGGGAATAGGAATATAGAGAAGATACCGCTGAAGCGTAGATGAGATATCGCTGATATATAGATAAGATACTGCTGAAGCATAGAGAAGATATCGCTGATGTGTAGATAAGATACTGCTGAAGCATAAGTGAGATACTGTTGGAGCATAGATGAGATACTATTGAAGCATAAAAGAGATACCACTAAAACATAGAGAAGATATCACTGATCTATAGATAATATACTACTGAGGTGTGGCGAGTATAGGTCGCTGAGGCATAGATAACAAACTGCTGAAGCATATATAAGATGTTGCTAAAGCATGGCGAGTATATCATGGCGAGTACATTGCTGAAGCATGGTGAGTACGCCATTAAAGCATGTCGAGAATGTGCCACTGAGGCATGATGAGTATGGTGCTAAAACATGGTGGCTGTATCATTGAAGCATAGCGAGTATGTCGCTAAAACATGGTGAGGACATTGCTGATGCATGGAGAACATAACATTGAGGCATAGATGAGATACCGTTGAAGCATTGCGAGTGTATCACTGAAGCATAGGTGAGATACTCCTGAAACATAGATGAAATACTATTGAAGCATAGATACGATATCGTTGAGGCCTGGATAATATACTGCTGAGGCATAGATAAGATGTCACAGAAATATAGATGGTAGACCACTGAGGTACATATAAGATGTTGCTGAAGCATAAATAAGATACCACTGATGCATAGATAAGATATCGCAGAAACATAGATTGTAGACCACTAAGGCACATATAAGATATTGTTGAAGCATAAATAAGATACCATTGAGGCATAAATGAGATATTGTTGAAGCAGAAGTGAGATATCGCTTAAACAAGGCGAGTATAGTATGGAGATATGTCGCTGAAGCATGGTGGGGATGTGCCACCCACGCATGGCAGGTAGGGTGTGCAAGACCCCTCCATATCGGGAACATTTATCATATGGCGAGTGTATGCCATTCATGCTTGGCGAGTGGATGCCATTTAGGTATGGTGAGTGTGTGACATTCAGGCATGGTGAGTATTGTGTACAAGTCCCCCCATTATCAAGAACATTTGCTATGGCAAGAGCGAGGATTGATCTCTCTGGTGAGATGTCATGTGGCTATAAGAAATAGAGGTGCTAAACATGTAGCAGTATGTGGTTAGAAGATTAAAGTGTGTAAATAACAGTATTGAGTATAGCTCAATGGGCAATTTTGTGTGCATGACTATTTGGACTACTATACATGTCACAGTTCGTAAAGCAAGTATTGCAAGTGTATATGTAGTAATATAATCAAGGAAAAGCATTACATGCGTTTCGCATGTATTTGTAGTGGAGACGCTATAATACTTTGTATTTGTAAGTAAGTTTGATAATCATGGAGATATTTAAAGTATTTCATCAACATTAAGGCATAGTGAATATGCCACTAAGATTATCATGTTTTATAGGCATATGCTTAGGTTGTAGTAATCACTAAGACATGTGATGTCACACCCCCAAATCCAAGGCCAATATTGTACTGAAATATGGCTCATGAATTTGTGACGTGAGCCAAAATAAACAAAACTTCCTTTTTGAATAAATTGAAAGAAAGTAATAGAATATATAGATGTATCTGAATAATACTTTTATTAGAAAACGAATCATTACTATATTTACAAAATTGAAGTTAAGCAAGAAAACTCGAACATTACACATATTCACTAGAGATAGTAGTAGAAAAATATTCTTTTATCTAATAAGTTCATCCCGTTTCCCCAAGCATTTATTCAATACCTGAAAACAAGAAGGCGTAGCATCATGAACAACACAGACCCAGTAAGTACACAACCTACATTCTTATATTAATTTGTCTAATAAGAAATCAAATATGAACAACCAAGTAAAAATGTATAGAGAACCATTTATATGTTCACATCAAATCTTAAGTATGTATCTGTATACACACAATAGACACATATATAAACATTTATAAAACTGATAATAAATCACAGTCACATCTCTTTATCGAATCAACAAATACTGCAGCATTAATAGGTGCAAATAACCTCGAAACAATGCATACTTGATTCTTTTTTCACTTAACACCATAACATATTAATAATATATCGCAAAAAGATATTTGATCAAAATAATATATAGATACTTCTTTTCTCAGTGAATATTTCAGATTAACTGGTAACAATTCATAAATCCACGTGTTAGGGTCCATAATACCAAAACACGGGAATCCATATGCTAGGGTCCATAATACCAAAGCACGGCTAAGCCGCAGCATACTGAGGACACTACCAAAGTATGTATACTCAAGGTCGGCACTTCCTTCCTATGAGTAAAATAGTGCCCTATCTGTAGGGACTAGAGCCCAGGCTAACTTCTCATATCACAAAACACTTTTACCAGTAATTCACTTAAACACGGGATAATACTAATCACCCGGCTTCAGTTCTCCAAATATAATCACGTCAATAATATAGTAAGCTTTAAGTAATGAATAAAACAACTACATAAATAGCAACAAAACATATAACGACTACATAAATAGCAACAAAGCATATAAACAAGCTTACATAAATAAATATAACTGAAATAATGTGGACAATTTAATATATACAAAGTTACATACATATGTGTATATATATAAATAAACTTGAAAGTAAATGTGCAATAAAATAAAAGTACTATAAATTAGAAGTAGTAAAAGAATATTAGTTAGTAGTCCTCTGTTCATAGTATTAGAAATCTTAGTCCGAAGTATCCATTTGTCAATCAAAATGAAGAACCGTCAATTTTTCATTGTCATAACTTGTTCAATTTGTGTCCGAAAATAGTCAATGAGGACACCATGTCATAGGATTTTTCACAAAGAATTCAATGGAATAAGTCATGTAGTCCATATCAGAGTGATATAGTCCAGAAATGGTAAAATACCAGAACTGCACATAAACCGATTTTCTTATTATTGACCTTTGATGTCTAAGTCTTTACGTACTGCATATTTCACCAGTAATTCTCAAACTTTCCAGAATAAAAGTAGAGGTCCTAAGCTTCAAATTGATATAAAGTTTGTAGAAAGTGGATAAGAAATGAGAGAGATATGAATTTTTGAAGTTGTGATTACTGTATGAGATTTTCAGCGAGTTTACTAAATGAAAACTTCAATTAGCCATACCTTCTTCATTTCTTAACTTTTTTTAGTGATTCAAAAGCCTAAAGTGAAGGATTTTTCATGAAGAACCTGAAAATTTAATTAATTTTGTCAAGATTAACTTTTATTAAACATGAAAATATATGGCTGAAGCAAAACAGATTCTTTTCCATTTTATCTTCGGTTATGCACTTTGATAAATCTTAAAGGAAAAAGAATATAGGAATGTAATCATGTACTTAAGAAACTCAGAGATAGAATGAATATTTTGGTCTTGGATCCAAGCTTGGATTTCTTTGAGAAAAACAAAAGGGAGCTTCTTAAGAGAAAAAGGATGAAGGATTAGTGAGGTGAGTTTTCTCTTCAACTAAGGGAGTTTTTGATCAATTTTACATTGATCTTCAAGCTTGTAGGAAATATGATCAGATCATATGTTTATATAGGCTAGAAAAATGCATTAAAAATCAAGTCTTACTTGACTTCTAAGACAAAAGTGAGGTGAAAGTCTACATTTAGGCTAAAAGCATTTGCAAGGAAATTTCCTATAATGCTATGGTTGTTAGAAAGAAAAAAAATCAGATTAGCTCTTCTAGATGTATTGAAATTTGATTAGTGTATATAGATACACACACATATATAGATATACACATAGATATACATTTACTCAAACCAATACGAAGATTGATATGCTTTCTTAAGGTTCAAAATATGTGTTAGTAATAACTAGTACTAAAATGACATACATCATACAAATAATATAGATGAAAGTTTTGAGCTCAATAACAAATATCGAGTGTACACAAGAAATAAGAACTAAGGTATTTTAGAGTGCTCTACAGTAATACTAAATTTCGGGTTATTACATGTGAAGTACAGCATTAACTCAAATTAAAAGAGTAGAGGTGAGAACTTATCTAGAGCCGTTCGTATGTGGTGGAGATATTTTAAAAAGATTGGAGTTGTCCATATATAAGACTCCATGTCAGTTAGTGGGTATCGATAGTGCACTTGCTGTTGGAAGGCTAAGATATATGCTTGATTGCTACTGCCATGTGCATGGCAATAGTGAGACAAAGATTGTACTACTTTGAGTAATTGCGCATATACATATGGCACATAAGTTGAGGCATTAATAATCCTGGTGAGAATAAACTTGCCAAAAGAAAAGTTGGGCCAAAGCTTGTATTTGTTTGTATGCAGGTATGCATGAGATCCTGGGAACCAGTATGGTTATGACAATTGGAGGAACCATGGCATAAGCAGCTAAGTGCATTTGTCATGCACATGTGGTTTTTCATATAGTGGCTGTGTGCCATGCTTGACGTGTGTATTCCCTAAGATGATAAGAAGCATGTGCTATAGCTTTGTCATAAGCATGCCCTTAAAGGGTGATCACACTCACATACTTGTTGCTTTGCATATAGTATAATTGAAAGCAAATATAACTATGGCAAGGGAAGCATGCTGAACTTTCATGAATCTGAAAGGATTATTGGAGCATAATCAAGACAAGGGACTTGTCTGAATGTAAAATATCATTCTGGAGTGCAGAGGAACACAACGAATATGAAACCATGAGCGATACTGAGAAGAAGTATAAGTGATGAGCGATACTGAGAGCTATACTTTGAGAGAGATGTGCGATACCGAGAGTCATACTTTGAGAGAGATGAGCGATACCAATAGTGGAGAAACAGAGTGGCAATACCAAGTTGGAGTGGTTATATAGCATATGTAGGCATTGATAAGTATATAATTAATCCCCGGATGGAGATTGCAGATGGATGCCAAAATATATACATGCACGCTTGGGTTTAGCATTAGCTCTTGCTTGTAAGAAGGGGTTGCTCCAAGGAGCAAAATGTGTAGCTTCAAACTTCTCTAGAATTTATTCTGAACTTGGAGAATAGATGCTTGGATAGACATTGGTTAAGCGAGTGGTTAAATATCACATGCTTGATATATAGAAGCAAGTATAAATGTATAGTACGTGTGTGGCTGTGTAGTAAGTAGTAAGCACTCGTAGGCATATATATATATATATATATATATATATATATATATTTGATAGAGTATGACTCTTGACTTGTAAGCATAATTGCATGCAAGACAAATTGACTTATAAGATTGAGATTGGAGAGCACTTAGCTGGTAGTGTTTGTAGCTATTGCTACAGGTGCGTAATTGGGTGTCCATAGCAGGGGTGCTGAGATTTTTAATGGTGAATATCAGGGCGACATCGAGAGATGAAGATTACGTGACTGCTTGTTGGTGATAACGTTGCAGATATCGAGAGGGGAACCAAATTTGCAGATACCGATACCGACAGTTTGGGTGAGGCTCGAGTTGTAATACCGAAATGCAATGTGGAGAGTCGAGGGTTCGCAATTTTGAGTTGGAGTGGTGAATTTCCGAGGGAGTAGGAGCTTCCGATACCAGGGAGTTTATGATAGCCACTTGATGACATAAAAGAATCAAAACTCTGGGAGTGTGGGAGCCTGGTGGCCTAACAAATGTTAACTTGTCAACAGAAGACACAAGTGTCCCCAGTTTAAGAAATCCCAGCTTGCATGTTTTGAAACCTTAATCACGGTGCCAAGAAGTTGGGGTCTCAGAAGCTTTAAAGAGTTGGCATCAAGTTGAATTAGCTTAGGTTGGATGCTCGAATCGAGCGAGATCAATCGATGAAACCATAATGCCTGATAGAACACGAGCTTAAGTGTGGCGTCTAGAAAGTCTTTCTTCTTCTTTCTTCTGTAAGGTAATAGGCATCAGGACTTGTTTCAATTTCTGAGTGCCCAGGGTGGCAGGGCATGGGTTTGTGTTCGACTGGGCGAGCACCTTTGATTCTTGGAGAGGTGGTGAGCTCTCGAGATGGAGAATGGGTGGCCAAGAAAGCTGTTAGGTGTCCACCTACCTTCTCTGGATGCCAAGCTCTCTCTGTTTTTTTTTTTGTCAAACGGTGAAGACAAGCGATATATTGAGGTGATTAAGTAGCTGGAACTCGCTTATGGTCCCGAGACCCAGAGGGATAAAGCTACTAGGAGGGATGTTGTGGTGTCGAGAGTTGCAATACAGCTAGTCACCGAGAGATCCATTATTCACGTCGAGATGAGTAGAGAGAAGCCAGATGCTGAGTGTTGCTGGGTGTATTGAGTGTGATGTACGACAGTGATACCAATGAAGTTGGTGAGGCATCATAGCAGTTAGCGATACCAATTTGCACACCGTCGGTGTTGGTTTGTAGGTTGGGTCTCTTAGACTTCCGTTGCCGAGAGCATCTCAGAAACCAAAATGTCAAGAATATCAAGTAGAGAAATTTTAATACGTGGGGTTCAAGCCAACTCGACCTAGATCGCCGCCGATCGCCGTCACAAAATAGGAAAATATGGTTCACCTCGATTTGACCTTGCTCATTTGTGAATCGTCCAACAACCACCAAGGGTTGAAGGAGGAAGCTCATATGATAAGAACATGCCTAGTTTGCAGCCATGTCGTCGCCGGAGTTGGGATTTCTGGTTGCATCCGATCAATCTTAGTTTCGCCTCTTCAATCCATTGTGCACGGAGCAAATCGCCGCAAGCTACCACTATAGGGAGGACTGAAATGAGGAGGCGAAGAGGTTTGTGCTAGCACCATGGTTGGAGATCGCCGGAAATCAACGAAAAACTCGGGTTGGGTTTACGGGTTCGGGTTGGGTCGGCTGGAAGTTGAGAGAGAATAGGTTTTCTGGAATTTTCTTGAAACATATGAAAATGGAAAGTGATTTCCATTTCGGAAATCCTCTATTTACAAGATTTTTAGAAATTTCCGTTGACCATAACTTTCTCATACGAACTCCGATTTCCGCGTTCCACATATCCACAAACTTGTATCAACGTGCTCTACATTTTTGTGAAATATGTTTTAGAGAAATCCAACGAATAAAAAGTCAATCTTCTGACCCCTCGAAAAAGAACGTTTCCAGTAATTATTCATCGAAATACTTTCACTTCAACCTTGAATTACGTACACATACCAACGTAAAATCCTCAGAGAATAATAACAAATTTCTGGGGTATTACACTAGAAGTAACTTTTGTGTTGCCCGGCAGTAGCTTCCTTACTCTTATGGAGTAGCGTTCTCAGTTTGGAGTAGTTTTCATGTTGTTTGGTAGTAGGTTTGTTAGTCTCTATGAATAGCTTTCAACTTGTGTTTCTTAGTACCAGCTTTCTCAATCATTGGAAATAGCTTTGTTAGTCTTCGGGAGTAGCTTGTGTTCATTGGTTGCAGCAAAGTTTCGGTCCTCATGCTTTGCATTGTTTGCTACTACTGTAGCACAAATGCTTGGGAAGATATTGTTGAATATAAATGCTTATCATGAGTACTGCATAATTTTTATTCTTATAGCATTCATAAGTTGCTTCTTAGTACTTCAGTTGCATGACATTTTATGGGTTTGGCTTTTTTAGCAACATAAATATGCTTTTCTAATACTTGATATGATTAGTTTGGCAGTACGTTTCTGAGTCTTTGAGAGTAGCACTCTTCGTATATGGGAGTAGCTTTTGTGTTTCATAGGAGCAGCATTCCTAATTAATGTTAAATATGTCAGTAGCTTTGTGCTAATTAACAATAGTTTTTATATAAATTGGCAGTAGTTTTCCAATTCCTTGAAGAAGAAGACCTTGATGAGGAATCAGTTAAAAAAGGAAGAAGCAAGTTGGAACACTGAATTTCTCTATCGATCGAATCAAGCATAAAAAACCAAGGCTACTCAAGACAAGGAGTTCATTTATGCTATAAAAGAACAAGGAGCGGCAAGAGACATTAGATGATAATTGGACCAGTAGCTTCATGTAGTGATGACAGTAGATTTTTTAGTCTATGACATTTTCATGTGTGGATCGTAGCTTTATGATTGTTTTATTTCCAGCTTTGATATATGATGAAAAATGATATGAAAAATGATGTAGTGGTGATAATAGTATTTTGAAGTGTTGACAGTGGCTTGATGAAGTGTTGACAGTAGCTTTATGTTTAATTTTCACCTTTGATATTTGATGGAAAATGATGTCTATTTTGATATTTCAGCTTTGATTTTCATCTTTAACATGAATGTCCTTTTCCAACTTCATTTTGTAGCCGTTCTTGCTATGGGCAGTTTGACACATTTATGTCTGATATTGATTTTGGAAAGAAGTTTTCTGTTGTTTCCATGAATTAGACTAATAAAAAGGGCAAAAGGCAGCTCCAATCTTACATAACCATTGAGTAGCTTAAAAACATAATAAAAATCGGTAAAGCAAAAATTGTAAAAATGTAATGAACCTAAAAGCTTAGACATCCAATAAGATTCTCAACAAATTGAAACAGCTGGGATTATGATAAAGTTAAACATCAAAGTTCAGCATCAATCTTGAAAGCTATTGCAAAAACTGTTGCCATTGTAAAAAAATTCCAATATAGTAAAAGCTATTACTAATTAATGTAAAAACTACTCACACTACTGTTAAAAACTACTCCCAATATTGTCAGAAGCTAGCTAGTCTCAATGTTTTAAAAAGCTACCCTATCTGTTCACGTACTACTGTCAACTTTCAGATTTGCACCATACATGTTGCCTTGTTGTGGCACCCCTACTCACTACACCCACCCCATTTGCTAGGCCTTGTCTTTCCACCTTCTGCAATAGACTTCATCTGAACAGATTTTGGTTAAGGCTAGATGGTCTTCTAATCAATGGAGACTTCATAACAGAAGCTGAAGAGAATGAACAAAAGCTACTGGAATCAGATTGAAAAAATACTAGTAGAATGCATTCAACAATGAAGAAATAATGGAAGAACAAAGATCGATTAGTATTATAATGAGGAATGAAGACAGTTGCGTGCCGCTGCACTGCAACCTATCACTCTATCAATCAAATAGCTTTTAGTTTTGATATGAATGAAATCACAGAGTAACTGATCAATAATGCACAATAGCTTTGTTTGCCAATGATAGTAGCTTGTGGAAAGCATGATAGCAGCATTTCAAAACTATAGCTATTTTAAAATATATCAATTATCCCAAAAAAAAAAAAAACAAATAAACCAACAAATAATGCATAATAGGTTTGTCTTATAGTAATAGTAGCTTATCAAAACTATTCCAGTAACATTTTTAGAGAGGATCAGTATCTTTTTTTACAGGTTATCAAAACAAAAATCACAAAATAACTCTATGACCAAAGCAACAGAACCAAAATGAAAATCACAAACCAAACACTGGTGAATGAGTCACAATTCAAACATAATCAGCGACCTATATGATGATGCGTATCCACTCTACAACACATCCAAGTGCACTTTCAATGAAATGTATCCAATCTAAATTCTATATTAGTTCCAAACCTCAGATTTTGAATTGAAACAAAATCAATTCCAAAAAAAATAAAAAAAGAGAAACGCGTCAAAGACGAAGCAGTCAAGGTCGGGGACTCGAAGATGAAAACGTCGCGACGAGAGCTTTGACTGATCGTGTAACATTGATACCGGTGGAGGTGGATTCAATTGATTAAAGAATCGATCGCCGGCAACGTGCTTCAATTAGAGAAGTGCTTGTTGTGCTTGGAACCCCGAGATCTCTCACTGTTCAGGTCATAGCTAGGGTTGATGAACGTTGTAGTCATCTTGGCCATCGTTGCCAGAAGCCAGAGAAACAAAAGCGACGAATGATTCTTAGAGGATGAAGAGAAAGAGGGAGCTTCCTTGGGAAAGTCACAGAGAGAGAGAAGAGAGAGAATGATTAAATTGAGATATCAACAGTTGGTTTTCTTAGGTAGAAGGGTGAAATCGTCAGAGAACAAATTATCTTGAAGATGCACGTGGCCTTATGACTAATTAGGGCCCGTTCGATAAAGAAAATAGCATCTCATTTTTTATTTGAAAAATGAAAATAACAAGAAAATCTATGAAAATAAAAATTGAAAATGTTTTCTGACCTTACTCTAAGAATTAGAAAATGTCAAATTGACGTTTTCAACGTTTTCTCTCAATCTATTTTGATTCCTTACTAGAACACCTCCACTTCTTCATCCTTACACTTCCAATAACACTGCATAACTCAAAGACAAAAAACTGTCCAGACCTCTGCAGTGGCCGGATTCTGACCAAACTATGCCGTCAACGGTGTCGTTGCAGGATTGTGACTAGGAATTTGTGAAAGTTCTAGATCTGGATTCTTGTATTGAATCTATAGAAACGATGAATGAGAAAAATAGAAGATGATAGAACTCTTGTATGATTAATTATCATTTGGGTATTGGGTTGATAAATAGTCTTTTGCATGATCGATAAGTGGTTCTGGCCGGTAAACACCTGATTGTATTGCTTGTTGCATCAAGAATAGCTTGCCTTGTTTGCTTGTCAACTTGCTTCATTTAATTTTAGGAAAATCAAGTAAAGAAGATTCATGAGTATGCTAGTCCATTGATAGCCTATTGCCTCGAAGTTAAACTGAATCTCCATCGAGTCTCAGCTTCCATGACGCCATGACTCATGAATTCTGATACTAAAAAGGAATATAAAAAAGGGAATAGCTAGAATACCAAACTCATTTTCAATATGGAAAATATAATCTCTTTTTCTTTCTTTTCCATTTTTGAAAAATATTTTTGAAATTTTGTTTTTAAAGTTTTCACCGAACGCGTCTTTAAAGTTTCAAAATGACACTTATGACTAATTTTCTATTATGTCTAACACACTCTAGTTATAAGTTAGGATATGCATTATTTGCTGAAAAAAGAAAAAACAAAAAAATCTATCAAACCATAAGAGTGAGGCCATTTTATCGTGAGATCAAACTTCTAGCAGAAAGGAACGTGTCGCACGCGCGTATCTCAAATCTCGTTTTCTGTCAAAACTTCTCGCTCGTCCGGCGGTCCTCCAAGTCTGCGTTGGCCTTTGGCCTCATCGACGAGCGGCGGGTGTGGCCAGACGGGTTTGTGTGATGGGTCCGTCATGGACAACGTGAGTTTCTCCCTTAATAAACCAAGTTTGAGGGGAAGAGGAGAGGATGAAGATGCCGGTATCTTGTCTGAGATCGTAGGTTTCCGAGGGTGTTACGGCGGCGGTCTGTGGGTGGTGATGTGCGATCATCGTCGAAGGGATCCCAAATTCCTTTTGTGGCTAGCGGAGCGGACTTGTTGGAGGGGGTTGGCGACGACGTTGGGATCGGTAGTGCTCATATACGATCAGAAAGCACCAATCTGGTTTGGGCTGCTAGGATCCGATCTAGAAATTGGAGTGGCTGGGCTGGCTGGTGATCCTTGCTGGCATTTAGAGAATGATGGCAGGAGGGAGAGATGGCACGCGTTTGCTCGGTGCACGGCCAGGGACGAAGGAGAGCCTGCTGGTGGTGGGACGGTGCCAGATTTGCAGGCAGGATGCTAGTATCACGACCTCTGCAGTATTCCATTTGGACTTGAGCTCGTTGGTAGTTGGGCTTGGGCTTGGGCAAGCTGGTATTTGGCCCTGGTCCAGTGTTACATTTATGTTTTTTTGTATTGTTTTTTAGTTTCAATAAGTCCTTATCGAGCTCAGATAGGAGTATGTGGGCTTGGTCCTGATATGTGCATTCTGTGTGCTTGGTTTGCTCTAAGTTGGTGTCCAGTTCTTTGCCTTGGCAAATGATCGCAACCTTTTAGTAGCAGTAATGTGTCTACCCTAGGTAGGCGGCGAGTTCCCTGCTTGGTCAAATGATCGCTGCCTCCTAGTGACAGGGTAAAACTAAATGTCACTGGATGTATTATCCAGTGGCAACATTATGGGAAAGCTGTGTTTATGGAAATTATGCTATACTGTAATCCTGTTGTAGATCGAGTTATCTTTTCATTGTGTCATCGCTGTAAAGCAAATAGAGTCCCCAGTAGTGTGCTATTTGATAGTTGGTACGTAATACAGTTATTTAATAGAGACTCATGATATTATTTCAGGTTGTTCTCTAGGTGCCTATTGTAATAAGAGGTTTAGCCTCAATATCCCCACTTATATTTGACAGTTTTATTAATCAAGGCTTGAGGGCAGCCGCACCAACCATTTATTAAAAAAAAAAAAAGTGAGGCCATTTTTAGCCCTACGGTTAGCCCAAATAGTGAGGGATGAAGAAGTATGATAGGTTTTGGGTTCGATTCCCCTGCAGTTTTCAAAAGAATAAAATAATAAATAAATAAATTTCTCGATGAAGCCATCTTTATTTTTCTTTCTGGAAGAACTCATTGGTTGTCGCCGTTGTCGATCTTGGGCACGTGCCCGCTCCATTTCATCCATGAGTCGTCGGGGTGTATTTCTATAAATAAATAAAAAAATAAAAACATCTTGTGAGCGTTTTTCTTCGATGAGGTCCATATAGGTTCAACCAAACCAAAACAAACTTGAGGAAAATTCTACAATATGCTAACGTATGACATGCATACAATTGCCTTAAAAGTTGTAAAATGAATCCTTAAATAGTAATATTAGTCCTCAAAGTGGTTAATTTTCTTATTTACCACATGAGTCCTCAAAATAGTAATATTAGTCCTCAAAGTGATAACATAAGTTCTTAAAGTGGTAAATTTTCTTAGTTTATCGTATGAGTCCTCAAAATAGTAATATTTGTCCTCAAAGTGGTAACATGAGTCCTTAAAGTAGTAAAAATAGTTGATGTATGAGAAATGTTAACATACCATAGTTTTACCCCAAACTTGAATCCAGAAATACATGATTATAACATGTCTATAGAATTTGAACAGAGCGGAGCAGTATCAACACCAACCCATTTATGTACTGTATGCTTTGTAACAAAGGTTTTCTTTTACCTGACAAAGCGAAGAGCTTTAGTTTCATCAAATATCAATCATCATCATCATTACTATACAAGCAATGCAAAGTGTAATGGTATGTGTCTGTAAATATATTTATCAAACAACAAAAGGAAGGAAAGAAAGAAAGAAAGAAAGAATATCAAACAAATATAAAACAAAATAAAATGGAACATACCTCAGTATCAACACCAACCCACTCAATCTTGGTTCACAACTACTATTGATTATTCCCTGATTGAGGAATATGATCTCAGTTGTCCTGCACCAAAAGAAAACCAAGAAAAAGACACAGAAAAAAAAAAACACAGGTGATTCAACCGGTTTTATATGAAAATCATATCGAAATATGGAAACAATTACCAATTCTAACATCAAGTGAATCTGCAACACTGTCAGCTAAAACCAATAAGACAACACCTATATTTCCTTTTTAGTTCCTCACAGCTATGATCAGTTCCTCCTTAATTGCTCACTGAATCTCACTCGTTCTGTTACCATAGAACAACACCATAAGTATAATCTGAAATGGTGAAACTTACCAATTCTCCCCTCTCAAATGAATGCACACACAACTGATCATATATTTAGTGTAAAAGAAAACTATAAACCAATGGAATCGCTAATCAAGCATGAAATGGCGTACCTAATAAGGAAAGGAACTACTACTTAAACAGCTCTAGTATTTTTTTTTTTTTTTAATCTGACACGGCTCTAGTATTAATCAATCCTTAACATAAGCAAAGCAACTGAACTCAGGAGACGTAACAAAACAAAAGAGAGATGGATAGATTCTGGAATTTATTAAAAACAGTACATGAAAACTTGTGGATGTATTCTTCCTTAATTCGTGAATTAAATTTCTGATTTTAAATGTCCTGCACCCAAAAAAAAAAAAAGGAACAAAGATTGAATATACAACTGAAAGTAATAACTTTGATTGAAACTTTAAAACTTTCAATAAAACTGTAATCCAAAAAAAGTTTCATTGAAGGCCAAAATCAGTAGAGAAGTATCCTCAAGCAGTTAATTATAGATACTACCCTGATTTCAACGTAGCCTTTGCTTTTAGCTCCTTAAATTATCTATACGTGATTAAATGTACAATGAATGCATTATTTTTTATGGTCATTCCAGCATCTAAGAGAATGAAAGAAACACAAAAGGCTTGTTTCAACTAAACCACAATTCACATGAGTGCAGGCAAGGATAGGCTTCTATGCAAAGGCAATGAAGCGAGAGTCTAAGCATACCTGCTCCGATGTTTCTATTACCTACCAGCTCTTCTAGTGAACCAACTGAACTGAAGCTGCAAAAGAGGGAACTCATCAGAACTGCGAAAATGACTTCTTTGCTAGCTTCCAGCTCCTATTAGCTTCTTCTGTCTCATTCTTCTCAAAGTCATAATCTATCATTTGTTAAGCTCCTCGTTACTTTCTGTATTGCCTAAACATAGAACAACAGCAATACTAAAATCTGAAAAATTAAATTGCTTGCCAACTGATTGTTCTTCAAAAATAGAAATTTGATTGCCTCTCAAAGCATACTCTTTTCCTATTCATGCACCTCATCTCATCTCACTTTAGTTCCAACTATTACAAACAGAAGTAGAGAGAAGTGAATTATAAACGTGTATAAATAACCAATGCATCGAAATTTTGAAAAGCAAATTACAAAACTTTATATAATCAAAGTATCTAATCAAAGTAGAACACATGAGGTTCACCGAAGCAAAGCAAATAAATACAAACATATAATCTGTAAAATTCAGAAAATCACGAAAACCCAAATAAATTAAATTCGAAATGTGGGAACACTTATCAAGTTTGACCTCAAGTGAATTAGCAACACTGTCAACCGAGTTCCTCCATACTTTCTCTGCGTTTCCGGTTTGATCGAGAATCCGCTCTGCAGACAAAGTACTTAACAGCGATAATCCAATTCCAAAGAGTAACAAAGAATACCAGATATATCAGAAATAGGATACCCAAATCAACGGAAAACGAAATTTGAAAATTACCCAATAACAATTGGCTAGGTGAATCTGGAATCACCGATTTTGGTACTAATTTCTTCCTCTTTCTGGGTTTTATTTTGCTCTGCTCCTCTTTCCCTTCCCTCCTTTTATATGCAACGTAAATTGAGAGTGGGGTGAATGGTGATGAAGCCATATCTACTCCGATCATCTCCCACGTTCGTCTTCTGTCTCAAATCGTGCGCTCGGGCAGTCGTTCTTCGGGAAGATCGTGCAAACTGCTGGCAGTTTCTGTTTTCGTCTAATCATTCCATACTTATTTTTTCTCAATTGTTTTTTTTTTTTTTTTTTTTTTTTTGTATTTTACGTTGTTAGCTTTCCTTCATGTTTTTCATTTAAGTCGGAACTGTTCATATATGATGGGTAGTATGGGGAGTTCACTTATTGGTGAAGCTGTTGACACGAAACCGATAAATATCTGTAACCAAAAAAAAAAAAAAAAAACCTATAAATATCAATCCGAAAAGTCATCAGACCTCTGAGAATTGAGAGTGAAGAGAAAATGGATGAGATGATGAACAAGTTTTTCGAGTCCGTGGGTTCGTTCTTCGGCGGAGGAGATCAGATCCCGTGGTGCGATCGAGACGTCATCCTCGTGAGTATCCCCAATTGGAGTCTGATTTTCCCCCAATCTGAGATCAAAACTCGATCTAATTGTCCTCCTCCTTGTGATTCAGGGTTGTGAGAGAGAAGTCGCAGAAGCGAACAAAGGTGACTCAGAGGAGCACAAGAACGAAAGCATAATGAGGTTGTCATGGGCTCTTGTTCACTCAAGGCAACCTGAAGATGTGCAGCGTGGAATAGCCATGCTTGAAGGTTTTTGCCTTCACTTTTCATGCTGCTACCATCTCATTCCATTTTTCAATTTTAGGAACCTAACGTTAGATATGTGAATTCCATAAACTACTATGGTCTATTAAAAAGTATTTGACGAATATCATTACTGTATGTGCAGCTTCATTGGCCAACACTAACTCCCCTTTGCATGAAAGAGAGAAGCTTTACCTTCTGGCCGTCGGATACTACAGAACTGATGACTATTCAAAAAGCCGTAATCTTCTCGACCAATGCTTAGAGGTTTGTTTCTATTTAACTTTTGGATTGCAACTAATTATTGTGGTATTCGTCCCTCGTTTCCGCTGCATTTTCATGTGTGTCTTATATTGGCCATATGTTTCGGTAGCCATCGTTCACTGAAACTCTAGCTTGAGTTACATAGGATCTGTAGTTTAGACTGTAAATGTTCAATAACACGAATTTGCTGTTGTTGGGTCTGCTTGAAATGTGCAAGTCCTTATTTAAGTGTGCGCGCACATCTGAGATTAATTGGTTTTCAGAACGGTGAAATTTTCTTTAGTTTGGAGACTTGGAAATGGGAATAGTCTTTGATTTAGGGCTGGTGTTAGTGATCTCAGTATGACCCCTTTAACTGAACTTGCCTTAATGAGATGCATGATCAGGTTGTGGCTGACTACTTGTTTGATGGTTGTTATCGCAAGCCTTCCTACGAAATATTTTGCCTCCAACTTGTGATACAGTGTATTTTGTATTTCTTCAAGCTTCGCAACATGATATGGTTGATACTTATATATGAGGGTACCATCTAATGGTGTTTGTAATGGTCTACCTATGAATTGCAGTTTCTGAATGATATTCAGTCTAGCTTCGATTGCTCTGTTACATGGAAGGTCAATGCCCTCCCAATATCAAATTGTTCTTCTGGTTCTTTGGTCGTGACAAGTTGTTAACCAGACTGAGCAGCATTTGGAAGGGGATTGACCAATAATCCCTTGTCTAATGGTTGTGGTGATGTTTTCTTGATTCAATTCCAGATCTTTTCTTTGACAGCTCCGAAGCTTGTGTGTTGTGGAATAGCATGCTCCCTCCACAAATTTCTTCTCTGGTTCTTTGGTCGTGACAAGTTTTAACCAGACTGAGCAGAGTTTGAAGGGGATTGACCAATAATCCCTGGTCTAATGGTTGTGGTGAAATTTTCTTGATTCAATTCCAGATCTTTTCTTTGACGGCTCCAAAGCTTGTGTGGTGTGGAATAGCATGCTCCCTCCACAAATTTCTTCTCTCATTTTAATCGTAGCCTTCTGGTTCTTACTGAATTTGGATTTCATAACCCGGAGGCAAAAAGGCATTTCTTCTCTCATTTTAATCATAGCCTTCTGGTTCTTACTGAATTTGGATTTCATAACCCGGAGGCAAAAAGGCAGCTCAGTATCTCTTATTCATTGCCATTAATATATTGGAGATGGAAATGCAATTTTTTTTTTTTAACCAGAAGCTATTTGTTCCCACTTTCCCTAGAAGCTAAGTGGTTCGTGTGCGTGTGCGTGTGTGTCTGCATTATGTTAACCTCTGAGGTGTGAATGTCTTTTTCTTGGACTTTCCGCTTTCGGATTCTCTAAAACTGGATATGCATTGTTATTGCACATTCCTGATACGAGAATTGCATCTGATGGGCCTGATCAGGGATTAAAATGGTGGTGGGCAAGCTGGATTTACTCCAAATTTGGTGTCGGGCAGATTTTATCTGCTGAATTGTGGAGTCTTTGGTATAGGTTGAAGCCATCTTGTGATAAAGGTTGCATTCTGTTCTTGTTGAAAGTTGATTCTGTTGTCGTTGCAGATCTAGTACTTGGAGAGATTCATGAGTGTGTGATGTAAAGACTATTTGTTTCAGAGATGGTTACAAGCTGCAACATATTCATGGGGAAAGAAATATGGCTGCTTGCCAGTTTGTGGCTTAATGTTGCAGTGGTGTGAATTCTTGCCAGTTGGCGATTGATCTGAGCTGTGTTTATCATGCTCTCCCGCAGCCTCCATGTTCTGTGTTGAGGCCAAGATCTGGATTGTTTAGTTGTCTTTGGGGCTTCTAACCATATTTTGAAAGATATAGTTTTGTGATGTGATTTTGTTTGTACTTAAACATTGCGGACAAATCATCTCTTGTCGACTCTTCGAATCATTTTTTGTGCGATATTGCAGACTTTATGTCCACTTATTCCTAATCATAAAAAGAGCTGTCTTCAGCCTGATGTTTTGTTTTTTGTTTCTAGAATTCTTTGGTTTATTTTGTTTTAATGTTTGTTTTTTTTTTTTTTTTACTTTCTTTGTTTTTGCAGATTGCACCTGATTGGAGACAGGCTCTGTCCCTTAAGAAGATAGTTGAGGATCAAATTGCTAAAGGTAATAGAATTGTATTTTTATTTTTATTTTGTGGCTCCATTGTAGCATCAGATTTACCAAGGCATTATAACACATTCTTTGAATGCAGATGGCTTTATTGGAATAGGCCTCACTGCTAGTGCTATTGGACTTATAGCAGGTGGGATTGTTGCTGCCTTGGTTCGCAGGTGAGAACCCCAGCCAACAATGTTCGTAAAGACTCCTGCTACCATATTCCAATTCCGAAGCATTTCCTGACAAAAAAAGGATTCAAATAATCAGACGAACAAACTTTGCAGCTTCGCGTTTTTTATTTTCTGGAGCAAGGTTCTATATTTTATGATATTCTTTGTGCGTGCAGAAGTTTTTTCAGCTTATAATACGAATATTTTGATTCATTTGGCATTTTTGGCGCATATGTACCTCAGCTGGAGCCTGGGAAAATTGGCTTGTTTTGTATCTGTTGCTTGGTAGGTCCACTTCATCAATATTATAGAAATTGTACACGTCTGAGGCCCATTGGACAAGGCCGTTCAAAATAACTTGAATCTCTTAAGTTCTCCCATGATAATCCATTTGAACTTTTAATTCCGGGTAGTTGTGAGGCAAGTAGTTTGGCAAAGTAGCTCCCTCGTAGTGAGTATTGGATATTTTACACGTTCACAACGAGGCAAGTAATTTGCCATTTTGTCGACAGACACTCCACATTGATGATGTTCATTACCGTAAATATCACCTGGGATTTCATTTGGATCGAAATGCACGGTGCACTTTTTTTCAGTCTCTTTGCCCATATGGTTATTATGCAACATCAACATCATTGTGATGTAATGAAGATTCTCTTTCTCTTCGCTCTTGCCTTAATGGTAAGGCCCCCAAACAAGCAAATGCTTTCTATAAGTTGTTTATGCACGCCAAAACAAAATGTTCGGTCCCTGGCATTTGCAAGGTTTGTAACTGAGGCCTTCACAAACATCATTGAACTACTATGGTGATCAAGTAATGTTGAGTTGATTGAGTGACCTTGGAAGTCCAAAATGTCCGAAGAACCACACAGCTAGGCAATTGGGTCTCAAGTACCTATTCCAAAACGCCACCTTACAACACTCGACTCGCCACAGCATAAACAGGCAGCACACACATACAAAAGAAAGTGAGATAAAAAGGTGTTGAAAACGAAAGAAAAAGATCCCCGAAACAATGGAGGCGCTGCCCATCCCGACGGAGACCTACAAGCTTGGGTTCATCGGAGCAGGTAAAATGGCGGAGAGCATCGCCAGAGGGGTCGTCCGATCAGGCATTCTTCCCCCAAATCGCATCACTACCTCCCATTCCAGCCGCATTCGACGCCAGGCCTTCGAGTCCTTCGGCGTCCACCTCCTCCCTCGCAACGACGACGTTTGGCCCCTTCCCCTCCTCTTTTTTCTTTTCTCTCTCTCTCATCATTTCTGTAATCTGCATCTATCTATTTTTCTGGACTCTCGTGTTCTTAATGATATGTATGGTGAATTTGGTGATAACAGGTCGTTGAAGAGAGTGATGTCATCATTTTCGCTGTCAAACCTCAAGTTGGTATGTATGCCCTTTTATGACAGAAACGTTTCTTGGTTCTGGACATGGTGATGTTGTGTTTGATTAGTGAACATGTATGATGATGGATTATGCAGTCAAAGATGTAGTTTTGCAACTGAGGCCATTGCTTTCCAGAAAGAAGCTGCTTGTTTCAATTGCAGCTGGAGTCAAATTGAAAGATCTGCAGGTCTCTCGCTTTCACCATCCTATTACTCTTATCTGTATTCAATCTCCATTGTTGTTGCAACTTTCGTTATTGGGTGAATTATTAATGAAGGTTTTATTTCATGTGAAAAAAAAAAAAAAAAGAGAAAAAGAAAAAGAGGACTACTAAGATCTCAAACATACTTACGAGGGACACACTATTAGTTGGTCTGACCTTCATCTCTTGATGATGACTGTAGTAACTTATTTTGATCAACATGTTATTCATAAACATTGTTAACATCTTCAGCTTTTGAAATCATAACATGAAAGAGTATAACTGCTCGTTGTTTCTTCCTATTTGCTCGTGTTTTTGCGCATTGATCTCTACATGTATGAGTGTGTTTAATTATATTTTTAAGTTTCACATATAACTTTGAGCTCTCAGTCTTTCTTATAAATGTATGAAATTCAAGTCCTTACCCTTCAGGCTTGTTGTATTTTGCCTAACCAGTTTGTTCCATCGTCCTCAGGATTGGGTCGGTCACAGCCGATTTATCAGGGTAATGCCCAATACTCCTTCTGCTGTTGGTGTTGCAGCATCAGGTACTTCAATTGTCTTTTTAATGATGCTTTTTTATTTCTTTTAAATTATTATAATTTTATTTTAAATCTGAGGCTTAGGCTCAATAAAAACAAAAATGTGTAAAATGATATTATTTGTAAATTATTTGTACGTTATGAGTAGTAAACGGATGCTGTTTCAAATTCATTAGCTTGCAGCAAAGGATACGTGTAGGGGCTGAACAAGCTGTCCTTTGGAGAAGCAATATCTTATATGTATAGTTAATATGTTCGTTTATGAGGATTGGTTCATCCAGTCAGCTTTTCAGTTCTTATGTCATGGAAAGCATTAAAGGTAATTTTATGACTACGAGGTTGATAACATTTCTAAAGACTATATCATGGATTACTCTAGCAGCCTTCAGAACTATCACAATATGATAATGTAGCAGACTGTAACATACTGAACCCCACTATTTCCTTTCTCATTATATGTTCAACAGAAGCTTCCAATAAGAGAGCTATCCACCCTAAAACATGCTGGTATGACATATGACAGTGGCGAGAAGCTTGTAAAATGTGGATTGTCTTGCTGCATTTGGTTAAATGACAAGTTTATAATTTGAAATTGGAGAAAATTATCCGTTTTATTGTCATAAACTTCATGGTTAGCATATGGGTTTTCAAAATCTTGCCTCTCGTTGTTCTAATTTGCTTTGCCCTTTTATATTGTTTTTAATTTGGTGTTGAAAGTTTGTATAAGTGGGATGAGTATGGTGAAGTTCTTAATCCTATGTTCAAACAGTTTTGAGCTTGGGAGGAGCTGCAACAGAACAAGATGGAGACTTAATAGCTGAATTATTTGGATCAGTAGGCAAGATTTGGAAAGCCGATGAAAAATTGTTTGATGCAATTACTGGCCTAAGGTATGTAACTTCAAGTCATGAAATAAACTCATACTGATTCATATTCTACTGTTCAGTATCTTTACTTTATCTCCTATTATGAAATGATAATTCTGTGTTCCTCTTTCGCTGCATCTTTCAGAGAATGCAATGTTTCTCATTCAAGCTTTTTGACTTTTAAATTATGTTTTGATTAATATATGTTGGAAATTACAGTGGCAGTGGTCCTGCATATATATATTTGGCTATAGAGGCTTTGGCAGATGGAGGAGTTGCTGCAGGTCTACCGCGAGAACTTGCATTGGGTCTAGCATCTCAAACTGTAAGTCAAATGACATACTAAAGCAGTCACATGATATCACACCATTGTGTATATGTGCGTGGGTATGACGTGCCTGTTAATTTCTCAAAATTTTGACAATGCAGTTGCACAAAAGGGACATATTGCATGTAATATATCCGAGTTATAAATCACTATACCTTAAGAAGTTAAACCCTATTACCTGCACACAAAAAGTAACTAAAGAACTGAATTTTCTTTTTCTTTTTCTAAGTCTCAACTCTTTATGAATACTCAGTGGCTTTAAATCTGAAAGATAAATGTAAAACCGTTATTTGTTTCAAGATATTTTTAAAATATTTGCACGTTTACAGTTTCTATAGTAATAATGTCCACTTACACCTCATCGCAATTTCCATTGATTCTTCAGGGCATTCCTCATTATGCAATTTCCATTTATTCTTCTTGGATTCTTTGTTATGAGGAACTCTTGATTGTTTATACTGTCTTCTTATTTATTTATTTTAGGTATTAGGAGCAGCATCTATGGCTACTAGTTGTGGGAAGCATCCAGGTCAGCTAAAAGATGATGTAACATCACCTGGTGGAACTACCATTACTGGCATTCATGAGCTGGAAAAGGGTGGATTTCGTGGAATATTGATGAATGCAGTCATTGCTGCTGCCAGGCGCAGCCGAGAACTTTCACAGAACTAGTCATTTCGATATTCTTATATCAACGCATATTACTGGCTAAGCAATGCATTCACTTTTTTTGGTCCCTTAATTAGTTAGAATTATGTTACGTAAGCTTTTGGCCCTTATCAAAAGTTGGTTCAGAGACAATTGAAGATTCTTAAATGTTGTCCTTTTGGACAGTCGGTGAAGTACAAGATTGATTGAATGTTGAAACACTTTCAAGGATGGATTGTAGGTATATATGATGCTTATTGTGGCAACATTTATTGAATTACAATATTTTATTTACCTTGTTTATGTTCATTTACCATATAAGTCTTGGTAGTCTGACAGGTTATCTCAAACTTGTTTGTCTAGTTGTCTATGATAAGATATTGCTTTTCATTCTTTTGAGTTTAATAAACGACCCCAAGTAATATTAGTTGGTTGGATTTGTGGGGTTTGAAGTTAATCGAATCATCAGGTAGAGTGCAGAGCTTGTACAAAAGATGCTACCTGCTATATAGGGAATAAAGTTAAAGGAGCATCTTTCTCCAGCTCCTTCATCATAATCAGTGACTTGAGATGCACTTAAAGTGTAAGTTTTCTGCTACATATAATACCAAGCTTCATATGCAGATTCTGAGCAATGTGCATATTCCTACCCTATATGTTTTCCTAATCCACAAGTTTCTGTGGCATGTCTTTGCTATACAAACAATCACTAGAACCAGTACTCAGAGCGAAAGTTGCCTTATTTAGACAGGCACCTTGACAATGGCACGAAACAAAGACATGGCTTCCATGAGCTCCAAAACGGAGCATCACAATTGATGATAAGTCATCTAAGGATGAGTTGTTCAAACACATAAAGGGAGCAAAAGAAAGACTGGCTCAGTTTCAGAGCTCAAAACCAAAGATCCAAAGGGTTCCCGACATGCTTCGAGATCACCCAAATTTCGAGAAATACTATGAGCCAAGGGCAGTAGCAATTGGTCCTTTCCATCATGATAAACCAAGGTGTCAACTGGCAGAGAAGTTCAAGCTTGCACTGGCAGAAATATTTATCGAAGACAGCGGCCGTCAAGCTGAAGATTTGCACAAGATCATTGAGGACAACATCAACACACTAAAGGACTGCTATGATGAGGAAGCAACAAGGTTTTACACCAACGAGGCCCTCACAGACTTGTTATTCTTAGATGGATGTTCTACCTTACAGTTCATATACTCCTTCATGGATAATAAGTTAGCAAGTTTCAACATCAAGAGAGATCAGGTGGCTTTTGCAGAGCAGGATTTGTTCTTGCTAGAAAACCAGCTCCCTTACCAAGTCCTCAAGCTGTTGATGAGCTTAAGTGCCCAAGAGGGGAACTTGAAGACCGCAATCGATGGATTTGTTGGAAGGAACATCATGGCAGCAGAAAAAAAATGGAAACGGCACAAACACAGAGAAACGCGTCAACCAGGAGATAGTGTCATAAACATGGAAGAGCCCACTCATCTTCTCGAGCTTCTCCGGACAAAAATGCTAGGCCCCAAATCTGTCAACCCCGAGAAGATAAAATCTGAAGATGGCCGACAATCGTTCCGCAAAATACAGGAGCTTAAAGCAGCAGGAATCCATTTAAGGCGTAGTGAGACAGGCACCTTGAGGGACGTATCTTTTACTCATCCTCTAGGCTTTGTAGGATTCCTATATCTTCCACCAATATCAGTAGACGACTCCATGAGGCCTAAGTTCTTGAATTTGATAGCCTATGAAATGTGTCCTGATTTCCAAAATGACTCTGAGGTCACCTCTTACGTATGCTTCCTCGATTCACTAATTGATCATGCAGATGATGTTAAACAGCTAAGGTTGGCACGCGTACTACACAACTTACTTGGTAGTGATGAAGAGGTGGCTCAAATTTTCAATGAGATAGGTACTGACTTGGTGCCTAACAGTGAAATATACCTCAGTGTCAAAGTTGAATTAGAAAAGCACTATAAAACCAAGTGGAAAACCTGGATGGCTCAATTCTGTCACGATCATTTCAGTAGCCCCTGGACTATCTTGGCTTTCCTTGGTGTTCTAGCAGCTCTGGGGTTAAGCGGCATCCAGACTTGGTACACAATCAATTCTCCCCCCTCTGCCTGCGATGCTGTATGCGAGTACTTGAAGAAACAGCTAAAAATAGAGTGATGCACTTGAAGAAACAGCTAAAAATAGAGTGATGCACACACACAGAGGTACAGTAATCCAGTTTGGATCTTCCTAAAATGGTTTCTGCTTTTGGTTCGTTGGATTCCCAGCTTCAGCTGTCATTAGGCAGATATGAAGCAGAACATGTACTGTTATTTCTTCACTTAGCTTAAGTTTTTATCATAATGTAATTCAATATTCATGTGTGGAACGATATAATTTCATATGATGAGTTTCTCGAGTTTAATCAGCACTTTTGACAAAATTGAGTATGATGTTCTTCATTCTGACCTGACCTCAGCTTAGATCGAGTTTGTTGTTCAATTAACAAGACCAAATTCACACTTGAGCAAACCAGCCTCAATTTTTTAAGAAAAATGTAGCAGAAACAAATTCAGATATCCATTTGCATTTCAGGCAAATGAAGCTCTCTTGAATGTATTCAGCCTGAAAAGCAGTAATTAGGACTCTCTTGCATGTTCCAGACCTTTTTTCCATGTGGTTTTCCAGGCTTGACGTCACCATGTATCAGTCACAAATTTGATACGTATCATCAAAAGTCTGTATATCATAGCTTATTCATGGACCTTAGTTTTGAACAACTTAAGTTCTTTTATGTCAACTCACTTCTGGGGTTCTTTGACTTCAGTCTACTTCTCCATTATCAAAATCTGAGACTTCACACATAATTTACAGGTGATGTCTCCCCCAATGCAAGAGTATTTTTTTTTCCTTTTCTTTTTACCCTTTTTTTCCCTACAGACCATCATGGGTAAACTAAGAGTACAAGACAAATTATTGATTGCACAACATCAACATTAAGCCATATATTTGTAAATTGAAATACTTAAAACTCTTTCAAACCACAAGAGTTTCTGTAAGACAACTTTCTCACATATAATAATATAATGGCATTACGTACACATGGAATCTTTTTCTTGTTCTGAAAAGTAGCTGATTCATAATGATTTTTTTCCACAATATTAGCAAGAGTAAGTATTTTGAAGACGCAAACTTCCCAAAACGATCTGCATTATACAAATAATATCAGTTATCCTAATCTTTAGCTGTATCAAGTCCTGACCGCCTAAACTTACCGACTATACATTAATCGAGTCGGGAAGCCGCCGCCCAACGCAGAGGAGTGGCCTAGGCGGCTGATTTTTAGAACACTGGTTATGTCCAAGAGACATCATTGGGTAATGCTCCAATATCAGAACCAATTCCAGAGGAAGAGAGATCTCCATGAATTACACTAGTGTACATGAGACGATGAATATAAACTCTATTACTATTGATGATACCTTTGCATATTCTGTTGCAAAATGAATTATAGAGTATGATGATATCGAACATCACTTAGTTGAAGAATGTCAACAAAGAGCGGATTTGCCTAAATGGAAAGATGTGATCCAGACTGAATTAAATTCACTAGCAAAAAGACAGGTATTTAGGCCTATAATGCAGAGATCCCCAAGTGTAAAGCCTGTTGGCCATAAATGGGTCTTTGTTAGAAAGCGTAATGAGAAAAATGAGGTTGTTAGATACAAAGCCCGTCTTGTGGCGCAAGGTTTCTCACAACGC